>CM076572.1:1343010080-1343259775 GCA_034641835.2 Pinus albicaulis
GAGAGAGGATTGGAGGGTAGAGAGTGAGAGAGAGAGAAAGAAGGGGGAGGGGAGAGGGAGGTAGGAGAGAAAGGGAGAGAGAGAAAGGATGAGAGGAGAAGGAGGGATAGAGAGATGGAGCTGGAGGCAGAGTGAGGAAAGGAAGAAGAAATACATAGAGAGGGAGTGACAAGGGAGAGATGGAGAGAGAGTGTGTATGCTTATGGGTGGGATAAAGATACATAAGAGTGATGGAGACAAGGGGGGAGAGAAGGAGAAAGGGGGAGTGATGGAGACAAGGGGGGAGAGAAGGATAAGGGGAGAGAAACAGTAAGATAGTTGGAGAGTGAGATAGAGTGATGGGGGAAGAGAGAGGATTGGAGGACAAAGAGAGAGAGAGAGATAAAGAGAGTTGGGGGGTCAAAAAGAAGGAGGCGAGAGAGGAATGATGAGAGAGAGGAAGAGAGTGATGGGGGAAGAGAGGATTGTAGGAGAGAGAGAGAGAGAGAGAGAGAGAGAGAGAGAGAGAGAGAGATGGGGGAAGAGAAAGGGAGGTAGGAGATGAAGGGAGAGAGAGGAAGGAAAAGAGAGGAGGAGAGAGGGAGGGATAGAAATATGGATTTGGAGGGGGAGAGAGGGAGGGATTGAGAGATGGAGAAAGAGAGAGATGGGGGAAGAGAAATGGAGGTAGGAGAGAGAGAGAGGAAGGAAAGGAGAGGGGACTTGAAAGAGAGGAGGAGAGAGGGAGGGATAGAAATATGGATTTGGAGGGGGAGAGAGGGAGGGATTGAGAGATGGAGCTGGATGAGGAGAGAGGGAGGGAAGAAGAAATACATAGAGAGCGAGTAGTGGAGAGAGAGGGGGAGTGACAAGGGAGAGATGAAGAGGGAGTGTGTATGTTTTGGGGTGAGATAAAGAGACAAACAAGGAGATATGGAGAGAAGGGGGGAGAGAAGGAGAGAGAGAGGCATATGGTGACAAAGTTGGAAGGTGAACTTAGAGAGAGAGAGAGGGGGGGGGGAGAGAAAGGAAGAGAGAGAGTGAAGAGAGGTAGGGAAAGAGATATGAAGATGGAGAGGGAGAGAGGGGGAGGTAAGAATAAAGACATAGAGGGTGAAAGGTGGAGAGAGAGAGAGAGGGAGTGATAAAGAAGATGGAGAGAGAGGGAGAAATGGTAGCTGGAAGGAAGAGAGAGAGAAGCGAGAGAGAGAGAGAGAGAGGGAGAGATAAAGAGAGAGGAGGAGGAGGAGGAGGGAGTGATAGATAGATAGATAGAATGGAGAAAGAGAGTTTATGTTTTGGAGTTTATATAGAGAGATAGAGTGAGATATAGATATAGATGTAAGGTGAAGAGAAAAAAAGATAGATGGAGAGAAGGAGGGAGGGACAAGGAAATTGATAGATATGGAGTGAGAGAGAGTGTGTGTATGGTGGGGTGAGATAAATAGAAAAAGAAGGAGATATGGATGGATATATAGATATATATGGGGGAGATAGGGAAGAAGGTTTCTTGCAGTAGATGCATTGATTTCAGTGTAGATGGTGATTTCTAATCCTATTTGATTTCTTGCACTAGATGAATTGATTTTGGTGTAGATGTTGATTTATAATGATATTTGATTACTTACACTAGATGGATTGATTTTAATGTAGATGATTTCTAATCCTATTTGATTGCTTGCACTAAATGCATTAATTTCAGTGTAGATGATGATTTCTAATCCTATTTGATTGATTTCACTAGATGCATTAATTTTAATGTAGATTTTGATTTTTTGTTATATTTGATTTCTTTCACTAGATGAATTGATTTCAATATAGATTATTTTTAATCCTATTTGATTTCTTGCACTGAATGGATTGATTTCAATTTAGATGGTGATTTCTAATCCTATTTGATTGCTTTCTCTAAATGCCTTGATTTTAGTGTAGATCGTGATTTCTAATCTTATTTGATTGCTTGCACTAGATGCATTAATTTCAATGTAGATGTTGATTTATAATTATATTTGATTGTTTGCACTAAATGCATTGATTTAAATGTAGATGATTTAACTAAATGCATTGATTTAAATGTAGATGATTTATAATCCTATTTTCTTCCTTGCACTAAATGCATTTATTTCAGTGTAGATGGTGATTTCTAATCCTATTTGATTGCCTGCACTAGATGCATTGATTTCAGTGTAGATGTTGGCTTTAAATCCTATTTTCCTACTTGCACTAGACTCATTTATTTGAGTGTAGATGTTGATTTCTAATCATATTTCATTACTTGCATTAGATGCATTGGTTATAGTGTAGATGTTGTTTTCTATTATTATTCGATTTCTTGCATTAGTTGCATTGATTTCAGTGTATATGTTGATTTCTAAGTTGATGTAATTGGATGTATGATGGTACATTAATTTTAAATTCATTTGATTAATAGTGTGTGTGCAATGATTTCAATGTAAGAATAAAAAAATATTGACAATGTACATCAATTTTTGTGTTATAGTAATTCAACCTATTAATATTGGAGAGAAAGAGAGACAAGGTATGATGTTTACTAGAACAACTCGAGCTAAATATTTAAATGGTTTACGATTGCAACTGTCCTTTTCAAATAATCAATATGAAAATATGACAAAACTAACATGGGTGAAAATAAGAATAGTAGAAGAAAATAGTTTGAAATTGATCACAGTGAAGACTATTCGTAATTGACTACATTCTTATTATTCACAATTTCTATCATTCAATATTATTACATTGTCACTTTGCATTCAAAATTTTATTTCATCATTAAAGTTATTTTACAATATTTATCATCTCAAAAAACTGAGGTAACTAATCAAATTTAAAATTAAAATGACTCAATAAATCTCAGACATATTTAACATATTTAAAATGGTTATGTTAATATTAGATGTATTTACATATTATTGATAAAATTAAGCATATGTTCCTCATATTATCGATAGATTTTCCTTGGTTGCACATGATTAAAACCAGCTTAGATCCATCTTAACTTCGGATCTATCAAGCGCCGAGAGGGATCAAATCTCTCGAGGTGAAAACCTTTCCTCAAGTTTTTCACTCAAAAAAGAGGTTTTCACCTCGAGAGATTTGATCCCTCTCGTCGCTTGATAGATCCGGAGTTAAGATGGATCTAGGCTAGTTTACTATTTTTCATAGTGGTGTTGCTTTATCTTTTCTCAATGAATTCTCAATTCAAATTCCTTTTATATTATCAATTTTAGCTTTATTTGTCTTTAATGTTGGATGGAGTATCACTTAAAATAAATAACAGAAATCTCTTTTACATCTATAGCATTCAACATTATGATGACTAACTATGAAATTCTATATATAATATATAATGAAAAATAATATATATATATATATATATATATATATATATATATATATATATATATATATATATTAAAAAATATCTATATAAATTATTTAATATAAAAAATATAATAATTTTATAAATTTGTTAATTAATAATAAATATATATATATTTATTAAATCTAACAATGAAAAAATATATATAATATATAATGAAAAATAATATATATAATATATATATATATATATATTACATAATATGAAAAAATCAACCAATATAAATGAATCAATATAACAAATATATAATAATTTATAAACTTATTAATGATGGGTAAACTCACGAAGTTGGGTTACACTTTTGTGAGAATCGAGGGCGGAAAATTTTTTTCTCAACAATTCGGCCGAACTTTTATAATAGTTCAGCCAAACTATTATAGAGTTCGACCAAAATTTTGAAATTAGTTCAGCTGAACTCATTCTGTTGTTTACATTGACGACGTACTGACAGCATGGGAAAACATATTTTTGGTCAGAGATTGGAAAACCGACAATATTAGTTCGGCCGAACTCTTAAAATAGTCTGGCCGAACTTTAGTTTATAAATACACCATCCCGGAGCTTTTAACGGGTTTTGGGCTTATTAGCGTATGCGTTTGCTGTGATTGTGTTTTGTCTGCACTGTGTGTTTTGGGCCTATGTCTGCGTCTACTATTCTAGTCTTGGCAGAGTTTTACTGTTTGGCCTCAGCTCTGAATTTTGAATTTCCAGGTTGGCACCACCTGCTTTCAATTGTTGTCTTTGTTGTAAATTTTATGACTGCATTTTGTGTGGTAATTGACTGTAATTCTATGATTTCTTTCAATTGTTGTCATTGTTTTCATGACTGTAAATTATGACTGTAAATTCTATGACTACTTTCAATTGTTTCATTTGTGTCTGCTGTGTGTTTTGAGCTTGTGTTTGCATCTGCGTTTATACTGAGGCTTATCTCTGTGATTAATATTGAACTTCACATCTTGAATTTGATCCAAATTTGTCACTTTGAGATATAGCTTCAATCCTTCTTCTTGAATTTTTCTTTAAGACTGAACTATCTCACTATGATATTAGCCCAAAAGATTCCATCTTCATGTTAGTTTAAATGACATGATATTCAAGAACCTTTCACTAAGGATATGTATAAGTGGATTTTCAAACTTGCTTTTGATCATGACCTTATCTCCGATACAATGTTGGGAAATCCATAGGTTTGGTAGTTAAATTATTTCCCTTATTATGACATTATGTTGTGTTGTTTTCATTATTATTATTTTTTCTTAAAATTTATCTTTTCTTATCATCAAGACTAATACAAATAAAAAAATAAAAGAGGACACAAGATGTAGGCACACTTCCAGGGATAAATCTACCATTTTCACGACACCAGAACATTCTTTGTGATAACTCTTGACTGTATTAGCACTGATTTTTGCAGCACTAAGTTCATTGAATGAAATAACACCGAGATATTCTCTTATCCAAGCTCCTTTCTGTGGTGGTAATGAAATATAAATAGCACCAATATTGTGGCTTTAATTAACTGCAATTACACTGAATAGCATCAAAATTGTATAACACCAAAACTATCCTTTGAAGAAATACAAACTTCATCTGAATTGCATATTTGTATTTAGCCTGAAATTTAGTCCTTCTGTAATTGTACCGAAGCCTAAATTCACCCATCTAAACTTGTAATTAGGTTGAACCTATCTCTATAATTTTAGTACAAAATTCTGTGTTGGTAATGCAAAAACCTCAACTGGGCATACATATTATTTTTCCACAGTAAATGAGCCGATGTGACTTAGTGAAGAGTTGTGTCTCCATATAGGACGACTTGAATATTTTTATTTGAGGCTGACATGTATATTTTGAGAGAGGCTGACTTGAAGGTTGGCTTTGAAGAAGATTTGTTGAGGAGATCAAGAATGATGACCTTGCAGAAGAGAATGGCTTGATGGAGGAGTCCAATAAATTGACTTTGGCTCAATACTAATTACATTATTTAAAAGCCCAAAATGTGTCAATTTAAATCTGTAATGACTAACATAGAATTCCACAATGGGTTCCTTAATCTAAATATGACCCAAGCATGAAACCCATGTTTTAATAAGTCATTTAAATTATAAATTCTTTTTGACAAATATATTAATAATGAAGACTGAACCTAGCTACATTCTTCAACATCTAAGAGACACAATTTTATTGTGATATTTTCCCTTATTTCCAACTTAGTCCATCCTTCTAGAAAAATCCCTTTTAATGAAGCACATATATCCATAGTGATCCACTTATATTTGTTCACCAACAACTATTCCATTTTGGACTTATATATCTCAAAACTATGCTCATTGAATTTATGCATCTATATCTTTAAACTACTCAACTATTTTATTTCACCATAGGAATCAATTCGATATATCTTCGATTTTAAAGGGGTCTATCACATTTCGAGAAAAACACATTAGCCATAAAAGTTTCCCATTGAAACCAAAATTAATTTGATACAAAACATAGGTTTTAACCTTATATAGTTAATTGTTTCAAATAGATTCTTAATAAAATGAAAAATATTCAATGTAAAATACATGCATTAACATATAATTCACTCAAGAAACTCAAAACGAGAAGATCATTTTTTTATTAGTATATTAATTTTTAGACCATCAGACACACACACACACATGTATATATCGCACGACAATTATAAACTACCAATCCATTACCTTGGATCAGATAAAAATTTAGTTCTTTAACTGAAACTGTAGAACCATGGGGTAAACTACCATGTGCTAGAAAAATTCTAAAAGAAAAAACCATGTGATGAAAACCATCATAAAGGGATAATTGTTTTTTCCCAAAAACGTGTTTCTGGGGCACTACCCCTCAACACTTGTGTGTGGGGGGTTTTTTGTCTCTATGAAACCCTAAAGTTGGGATCCTTTCCTCAAATTTTATTCCCACCACTATGCTTAGAAAAATATATAGTGCATGGGGGTATTCACATAAAGAATATAACACATACCAGACATCCAATAAATCTCCTTAATGTGACCATCAATGTTTCAATGGTTAGAATTATTTCTCCTACCCTTGCATGGATGTGTGGTGGCTATTTTATTCTTATCCTTCCCCCATTTCCAGTTCTTATTCCCCTCCTTCAAAGCTTCTTGGTGCTATTTTTTCTTCAAACCACTAAAGTACCCTTTATTTTGGCCTATGGTTTCTAGATAATGTGCGTATACACATGGCTCATACATTATCCTTCGCTTGGAAAGAAACACTTGTTTTTGTAGATGTTTACATACACCCCACATATACTTAAGGAGTAAATTTGGGCTCTTGGGAAAGATATCCAACAATATGACCATATTTTTTAACTTAGAACACTCTTATACACCTTTATGTCTACCACTAGTACATTTGGCAGAAATTCTGACACTTTGGTTCCGACACTTTTGAAAAAATGTCAGAAATTTCCCCAAATTTAATCAGTTTTTAAAATCCCACCCACAACTGTCACTATACCGACGTTTGGAGATAAGTGTCTCTATTGCGACACTTAGAAGTTAGTGTCGGTATTCCGACATTTGTGGCAAAGCGTCAGAATTGTGACAATTTCGGCAATAGCATCGGAATTGCAACGACACAGAGAAAAGTGTCGCTATTGAGACGTTTGAGGAAAGCGTCGCTATTGCGACAGTTCGGGAAAAGGTGTTGCTATTGCTACAGTTTCCGTAGAAACGTCACTATTGCGATGGTTTGGGCTAAGTGTCGCTTGTGCGACGGTTTGGGCTAAGTGTCACACATTCGACGGTTTGGGCTACGTGTCGATTCTAATTCACTCTCTAACTGACTTTCGACATATGTCAACAATGATTTGATATTATTTGAATTAATTAGGGTCAGTTCAACATTATTGCTATAACATTTTTATGTGAGGTTGCAGGCCATGAAACTTTGACCATGTTAAGGATAATTTTTTTTGAACATCTAGTCTAAGTGTCAGATCTTTTTTCGTTATATTTTCAGAGATATGCTCTAAGGAAGTTAGGGTTCATGTATGCTCTATAATTCTTTCTCAAATCATGGTCAACTTGGTATTTTGGCTATCTTCTCGTCTGGAAATTTTTAAGCTATGAAATCTTCATACATGGTCCGTTTGCCGTTTTCTACCTTGTGTCTCCGGGCTGTCGGGCATGCCGTGTCGCGCCGTGTGACGCCGCATGATCACCAAGGGTGCTCGGGACGGGCCGTTTCGTACGAGGGCACCCGTGTCAAATTTGCTAACTCGTGACCGGTCAGGTGCCTTAATGTGCACGTTCAGGCGGCTTTTTTTCCATATGCTACCTTGTGTCTTTGAGCGGTCGGGCGCGCCGTATCACGCTGTGTGACATCGCACGACCAAGGGCGCCCGGGTCGGACCGTTTCGTGCGAGGGCGCTTGTGTCAGATTTGCAAACTTATGACTGCCCGGGTGCCTTAATGTGCATGTTTGGGCAGCCCATTTTCCATTTGCTACCTTGTGTCTCCGTACAGCCGGGCGCGCCGTGTGATGTCGCACAACCAAGGGTGCCTGGGTCGGGCCGTTTCGTGCGAGGGTGCTCGTGTCAGATTTTCTAACTTGTGACCGCCCGGGTGCCAGCTTGTGCACGTTTGGGTGGCCTGTTTGCCATTTTCTACCTTGTGCCTCCGTGTGGCCGGGCGCGCCGTGTCGCGCTGTGTGACGCTGCACGACCAAGGCTGCCTGGGTCGGGCCGTTTCGTGCAAGGGTGCTCGTGTCACATTTGCTAACTTGTTACCTCCCATGTGCCAGCTTGTGCACTTTGGGGCGACCTGTTTACTGTTTTCTACCTTGTGCCTCCATGCGGCCGGGCACGTCGTGTCGTGTCGTGTGACACCGCACAACCAAGGGTGCCCAAGTCTGGCTGTTTCGTGCGTGGGCGCCTGTGTCACATTTGCTAACTTGTGACTGCTCGGGTGCTAGCTTGTGCACGTTCGGGCAGCCCATTTTCCATTTGCTACCTTGTGCCTCCATGTGGCCGGGCGCGCTGTGTCACGCCGCATGACCAGGGGTGCCTGGGTCGGGCCGTTTCGTGTGAGGGCGCCCGTGTCAGATTTGCTAACTTATGACCGCCCAGGTGCCAGCTTGTGCACGTTTAGGCGGCCCGTTTGCAATTTAATGCTACCTTGTGCCCCCATGTAGTCGGGCACGCTGTGTCACACCGTGTGACACCGCACGTCGACCAAGGGTGCCTAACCCATTTAACCCCCTAAACCATAAACCTCTAAACCCCTAACCCATTTAACCCCTAAACGCTAAACCTCTTAACCCTTAACCACTAACCCTTAAACCCTTAACCCCTAACCTATTTAACCCCCTAAACCCCTAAACCCCGTAAACCATAAACCTCTAAACCCTAATTAACTCGTAACCCCTTAAACCCTATATTTCCCAACCGGTCTAACCCATTTAACCCCCTAAAACCCTAACCCATTTAACCCCCTACCCTAACCCTTAACCCCAAAAATCCTTAACTGCTAAATCCCCTAACCCCCTAAACCTTTAAACCCCTTTAACCCATTTAAACCCCAAAACCCTAAACCTCTAACCCCTTAACCCCTTAACCCCTAACCCCTAGCTAAAATCCTTAATTGCTAAATCCCCCAAGCTCTTAAACCCATTTAACCCATTTAACCCCCTAAAACCTAACCCATTTAACCCATTTAACCCCCGAAACCCTAAAACTTTAACCCTTAACCCCTAACCCCTTAAACACTAATTCCTAACCCCCAACCCATTTAACCCCCTAAACCCTAAACCTTTAACCCTTAACCCCTAACCCCTTAAACACTAATCCCAACCCCCAACCCATTTAACCCCCTAAACCCTAAACCTTTAACCCTTAACCTCTTAACCCCTTAAACACTAATTCCCAACCCCCAACCCATTTAATTATAACCCCCTAAACCCCTAAAATCCTAACCCATTTAACCCCCTAAACCTTAGTCCCATTAACCCATAACGACCCCTAGCCCCTATCTCCCATCTCCATAGTATAGAGTAATACAGAGACCAATGAAACTATCATCTTAACCCCTAACCCCTTAAACACTAATTCCCAACCACTAACCCATTTAACCCCCTAAACCTCTAAACCCCTAACCCATTTAACCCCTAAACCATAAACCTATAAACCTTTAACCCCTAACCCCTAACCCATTTAACCCCCTAAACCCCTAGTAAACCCCTAAATGGCCATTTAACCCCCTAAACCCTAAACCTATAAACCCTTAACCCCCACCAATGTAAAGTTTCCTTTGAGCATGATATATACTTTGACCAAGACCTGTGCTTGCCACTGTTCGGTCGGGCGTGCCGTGTCGCGTCGTGCGAGGTCGCCCGACCGGGCGCGTTCGGGGTCTTTTTGTTTGAGGGCGCCCGTATCAGTTTTGCTAAGTTATGACCACCCAGGTGCCTTGTGCACATTCGGGTGGCGCGTTTTCTATTTTCTCCCTTGCGGCATATTCATTCAGTCAGACACGTCATGTCGTGCCATGTGAGGTCGCCCAACTTGGTGCGTTCAGGTCGGGCCATTTCGTTCGAGGGCGCCCGTATCAGGGTTGCTAAGTTGTGACTGCTCAGGTGCCTTGTGCACGTTCGGGTGGCCTATTTTCCGTTTGCTCCCATGTGCACGTTTGGGCGGCCTGTTTGCCATTTTCTCCCTTGTGGCATCGTTTGGTCGGGCATGCCGTGTCGCGCCGTGCGAGGTTGCCCGACCGGGCACGTTCGGTTCGGGTCATTTTTTTCGAGGGCGCCCGTATCAGTTTTGCTAATTTGTGACCGCTCGGGTGCCTTGTGCACGTTCGGGCAGCCCGTTTTCTCCCTTGTGGCATCGTTCGATCGAGAGCGCAGTGTCGCGTTTTGTGAGGTCGCCTGACCAGGCGCGTTCAGTTCGGGCCGTTTCGTTCGAGGGCGCTCGTATCAATTTTTCTAGGTTATGACCACTAGGGTGCCTTGTGCATGTTCAGGCGGCCCGTTTGCCATTTTCTCCCTTGTGGCATGGAGGTGATGGGTCGGGTATCTTTGTGTTGCGCGTGTGAGGAGTCGCCTGGCCGGGCTGTGTTCGGTTTGGGCATTTCGTTCGACGGTGCCCGTATCGGTTTTTAAGTTCATGTATGGGGGTCGAGTCACCGTGTGCATGTGCGTTGAGTACGTTTTCCGTTTTCTCCCTTGTGCTGTTCGGTTAGGCACGCCATGTCGTGTTGTGTCATGGCTCCCCAGGCTTGGGCGCGTTTGGGTCGGGCGTTTTGTTCGAGGGCGCCCATGTCACATTTCCTAAGTTGTGACCGCCCGGGTGCCTTGTGCACGTTTGGGCGGCCCGTTTGTTGTTTTCTTCCTTGTGGCATCGTTGATCGGGCGTGCCGTCACCATGTTGTGCCGTGTGAGGAGATCGCAGGGCTAGGCGTGTTTTGGGTTAGGCCATTTAGTTTGAGGGTGCCCATATCAATTTTGCTAAGTTGTGACCACCCGGATGCCTTGTGCATGTTTGGGTGGCCGTTTCCGTTTTCTCCCTTGTGGCATCGACGTTCGTTCGGGTGCGTCATGTCTTGCCATGTGAGGTCGCCGGCCCGGTTTCGTTCGAGGGCGCCCATATCAGGTTTGCTAAGTTGTGTTGCCGGTGCACCTTGTGCACGTTCGATCGACATTATCCGGCTGTCCCTTGTGCACGTTCGGATGGCCCGTTTGCCGTTTTCTCCCTTGTGGCATCGTTCGATCGGGCATGCCGTGTCGCAACTGTGCGAGGTTGCCCAACGGAGCACGCGTGTCGCACCGTGCGAGGTTGCCCAACGGGGCCGTTCTGACTTTGTATCTAATGAGAAAAAGTTGTTATATAACTTTCTTGGAACATATAAAATGCTTCATATTCCGTTTAATGTCTACGTATGTTTTGAGAGTGATGCCATTTTCAATTTGATTATTTAGTATTCCAGATCAAATTCTATGTTGTGTTATTGCTCGAGTTTTCAGTGCTTTTTTTGGAGTTGCTGGGGAGTCTCTTGAACTCACTACAACGGTTCTTCTCCTTTCAGATTAGGACCAAGTTGCTTCTTCTGAGTAAGATATAACCCAAATGTGCTATTAGATGCTAATATTCTTGTGTAAACACAAAAACTGTCCTTATATTATTATGTTATTAAGTTATTTATATTGTTTTTTCTAAGTCATGAAACTTTGTTTAGGATTTATCTGCTAGCAGACAGTGATCTCTTCCACCTGAAGCTTAAGGAGGAAATTCTCGTTTACATTCACAGACAATGGAAATTTGTTTGAACATTGAAGAAAGAGCTGTAATGATTATTGTGAATGTTTCATTCAGATGCATAATCAAATGGTAAAGATACACAGTTGTTTTGTTTGCAGTCATATTATGGACTAGTCACTTCAGATTACCAGCTTTTGTAATGCAGCATTCTGTATATGCTTATAGCTAAATTTCACATTAGAGATTTTAATCCTTAGAAATAAATTGTTCATTAAAAATTCAAGTTACTCAAGATGCCTAACAGTTGCATCATTTACATTTAAAATGTTTTGTGGTGTCTATAAAAATACATTTCTGATTGGTCAAGCATGGTGATTTTGATTTGGATTTTCGCTACCGTGTTTTTGCTGGTTCAACCATAAAAAAATGAATTATTTGATTGGATCATCTCAAATCTAGGGTTTATGGTCCTTGGAAATCTTGGATATTGTATGTAACGAACAAATATTCTATGCAATCCCTTTGACATTTTTATGTTATCGGCTGAGTTGAACATTTTATGGTGGTTTCTATTGGTCCACATGTGTTGTTGTGGTCCTCTTTGTATCATTTTGATTATGTTATTTACCATGGTATATATTGAATTATGTGTATATTGTTGGCTATCATGGTAGATATTTATCTATATGAAAACCATAACTTGGAATTCATTCCTAGTATCTCTAGATACTAATAACAGTGTGTATTTGGCATGTCGTTTTAGATGTTATGCGCTGGGAACCTTAAAATTATTTATGTGTACCATTCTTGTCTATCCAAGCTTGTCTTTTATTGTTTTCACAACGTGGTTTGGTTAGCCTATATGGTGGATGTTATATTTCCCTCATACGTCAGCCATGGGTTTACAATTGTCTTCTCGATATGATGACTATCCTTAGTCCTATCTAGTGTTGCAGATATCTCTAATTTCTCTTGATGTTTCTGATTTCTCCTGAGTTTTTCAAGTTTCTGATTTGTTTGATATTTTTGGAATTTTTCTGGGCCAAGTTTATTCTTGCCAATATTTTTTGATATTTGCCTCCATAATTCTGATGAATTTATTTCCAAATCCTTTGCAATATATTCTCTAGAAGGACATTTGCAACATTGATCCTATCATACAATCATACAATTCAAGAGAATAATGTCTTTCTATCTCAAAGAGAATAGTACAATTGCCTGAAATCTGAATACTCTAGTCAAGAGCACCATGGTAAAGTTTGTCAACGATGGAAAATGCATTCATTTAGAGTTTATGAGCTATTCCTTTGGTTAAAACTTCACAATGGTGTTCAGGGCATACATATTTTCATGAACCCTTTTCTCCCATTTTCACAAGATAGTCATTTCATATTGACTCACCAGAAATGTAAATAAATGTTTGTTTGATTCTTTTAAAGGATTGTTAATGCCTTTTTTTTATCACAACTTGTGATTATCATTTCATCTTCATGAAATGGATTTGGTCCCATAGTTGTCGAATGGAAATCACTGATTAACTGTAAGGTTTCAAAATCCATGAATTTAATTTACTTACCTTCGTAGCACAGGGACACATGCAAATAGCAGATGAACATGAAAAAAGATCCTGGGTCTCTCATTTCCAACAGAAGATTGAGTTTCTTAAGTACATGTAAGTATTGCTCGAGAACCAATTCTATTTTTGGATGACTTCCATATTCTTACCAGACATGAAATTAATTAAAGAATGTCTATCCCTTTGCTAATAAGTGGAAGAATGAAGTATAACCCAACACCGATGTCCTATGCCTATTTATTCATTGACACATAGAATTTTTAGATATATGTCTCATATATCAATTTTTCACAGGTAGCATTAATGTAGTATTTGATCCATGTGTGCATATTCCATGAAAATTATCATTAAAATATCTTATTTCATCTTCATATCTTTAACTTTAATCCTTCTAATCCTATTTCTAGTACCAAGATTTTCCCTTTTGTTATTTGCCCAAGAACCCTACCCCACCTCGTAAATACCACATAGTGATGTTTCCCAAAATTTAGATCTCCTTCACCTAATAGAAACCTCTAGCCATTATAAGTTCTTAAAGTTAAAAGGTTTGATTAAACACACAAAAGAGTATAAGGAAGCTTATGGGGTGATATTAATAAGGGAACTAAAAGCTTTTATTCAAAAACTTAATTCCATGTTTAAGGGAACTAAACGAATTATATGCCATTTTAAAATCAAACCTAAGTTGGCATTTGAAAGGTTTTAATACCTATTTATATGGTGGAGCATTACCGCCATAAACTATGGTTTTAATATGAATTTCAAACAAATTACAAAGGTTTTGGATTAATCATCGCGGGCCTTTCAAAATTTTACATTAATCAATATAGCTACCCCTGCATGTAATCAGTACTACAGCTCCTTGCCTTTTCTAATCGACTCAAACCCTACTGGATATACGCCTCCTACTACAAAGAACTGCCTGTCACGTAAGAAACTCCAAAAAGTAGGCCCTTGCTGCAAAGAACCGCCCGTCGCACAAGAAACTCTAGAAAGCAGGCCCTTCCTCCATCAGTAGGAAAAATGGTATGGCCAAACAGAATTTTGCCAGATTTTGAAAAGTGAATTTACCATTTTTTTTCAGAGGAAAAAAAAACACTATATATTAAAATGCAGTATATTTGTTCAAATACATTTCGTTCACAGCTATAGAAAGCAAGCAAACATCATAAAATCGATGCCACATGTAACCGATACAACATTCCCTAGTGAGGAAAAGGTACCCAATAGAGTAGAAATTTTAATTTCAGAGAAAATAGGGTTCTCCAATAAAATTTAATCAACATCTGTTGTGTGGCTTCATCCCTGTATCATCCAAAAACATAAAACAGATCATAATAATAGAGCATATAGTGTATAAATTGGGATGCAAACTTGTAATCATCGATGAGCCAATAGTTTGATGAACATATATGCTTTCCGACTGAGTAGTCGACCATCATGCGCATTAGAAATATTGGTATTATGTATACCAGCAAGCTTGCGGTTGAGCAGAGTTGATATAGGAAAAAAAGTTATTAAAAATAGAGCAATAAATTGGGCTACTCGTTTTCCTTGAATAGGGCATGCCTGTAGATTTAGTTTTGTTTTTAATAAAAGTCAATTTAATTTTACCATTTAGAATGCCGAAGTTTGGAACGGACGATAGGGTGGGGTACGCTCGTTTTCCTTGAATAGGGCATGCCTGTAGATTTAGTTTTGTTTTTAATAAAAGTCAATTTAAGACATAACGAATTCCCCAAACCTTAGTCTCCAGCATGCTTTCCATAAAATTTGGCAGTCGATTTCCATCATCACAATTTGGTCTTTACAAGAAGAAAAAGTGATCACCATTTCCTACCATTTTCCTTCAAACAATATTAAGCACATGCAGTCATCATCCGACTTTGATAGATCCATTAGAAAATAAGACCAAGAAAGACATGCTTCAACAAATATCATATATTCCATACACACTCAATACAATACCACCAGAGCTTCAGTAAGGACGGGTGCAATATAAATTAAAAAGAGGGGTTTCTATGACTAAAAACCCTACAATTTGTAAGTTCAATATATATATGAAACCAAACCACAACACACCAATATTTAGTGCCTTAAAACTAGGATCAGATCAAAATATGACTACAACTATCATTGAATGTAGACAATTATGCGAGATAATTTCTATTTTTATTTTAAGCTGGCAAAGCCATCTTCGTGCTTTTTAGGCAGCATGCACTTTCTCATTATATCTTGGGAGTTCTACAAGAGACACCTAGTCACACTGGGGTCAAACCCAGTTCACCTTTTCCTACTGATTAGCCTCCAATTTGTTCACTTTTACCTGGAGATATTTAACATATCTAATAGTCTTATTAAGGACAATAGCAGTGTCCATGTAATATTCACCAGAGATTATATTTCTCAGAAGTTGGACCATTCCTTTAATTTTCTCTGTTTTGGATTTCTTGGCAAAAGCATATTTCCCTGAAAGAGATTTATGTGACTGTCTACATCTAAGTGTGCTATTCTTTGTACTTCCGTCAGTCAGCATGCTAACAAAACTCAATGCATAGATATTCTTGTTGTTGCATTCATTCTCATTGGCATTTTTGCAATTCTTGGTTTGGATTTCCACTTCCTAGGTTCGGAGATTTAGCATATCTAATAGTCTTATAAAGGACAACAATAGTGTCCATGTAATCTTACGAGAGATTGTATTTCTCAGAAGTTGGACCATTCCTTTAATTCTCTCTTTTTTGGATTTCTTGGCAGAAGCAGATTTCCCTGAAAGAGATTTATGTGACTGTCTGCATCTAAGTGTGCTATTCTTTGTACTTCCCTCAGTCAACATGCTAATAGCACTCAATGCACAGATATTCTTGTTGTTGCATTCATTCTCATTGGCATTTTTGCAATTCTTGGTTTGGATGTCCACTTCCTAGGTCGGAGTGACCCGGAAAATTATCAAACAAAAAACAGTTATCATTGCCACTGAACCATGAACGATTCTTGATAATAGTAGGTCGAAGTGTGTGGAATGTCTTCTTTATGTTCCTGTTGATTAATACCTGTTTTCTTGGCATAAATCCTAGCACTAGTATCATCCCTAACTTTTGTACATGCCTTTTTATTTCCACTATATTCACTTGGTGAGTGACCAGTGCTACTCTCCTGACCAGTGCTACTCTCCTCTTCATCAAAACTCAAAAGAGCATCTAAGTCTGCAGTGTTTTCATGTGGATGAGTATGAGAATCTCCAGAGTTTCCTTTGCTTAATACATCACATCTCACACGAATTGCATCTTCATTTTCAACCACAGGACAATCAATAAACTCACCCCCATAGTTGTCCAGGGCTATCATGCACAATTGACTCAATCCCATATTTGGCATAGTTGTAAAAGATGAGGGAATAGTTTCCCTGAACCATGGAAAATTAACATCCCAGAGGCCTGATGTTCCTGCAGCCAGTACTTCAGAAATTGTGTTTTTCTCCATGGCCATGTTTTTAGGGTTGGTCTCTTTCTTTGCCTTGCCATTTCCGGGAAAAATCTCTGAAAATCTTTGTACTAGTGCAGGGTGAAAATTAAACCCACATCTGTTCATATTATAGTCACACATGAACATACTATTGTAATAATCAGGTGCTTGTAATTGGAAAGTATCAAGAAATCTAATTTGTGATAATTTATCAGCACAATCACCACCCCAAACTGCACAGTTTTCATGTGGCATGGATGATACATCTCCCTTGACAGGAGTTATACATTCAGCATAAGGGCCAGATAAGTTAGCCATGTGGATATAATTATAGCTAATGCTAAACCTCAATCTCCAACATGATTTCCATAAAATTTGGCAGTTGATTTCCATCATCAAAATTTGGTCTTTACAAGAAGAAAAATTGATCATCATTTCCTACCATTTTCCTTCAAACAATATTAAGCACATGCATTCATCATCCGACTTTGATAGATCCATCATAAAAGAAGACCAAGAAAGGCGTGCTTCGAAAAATATCATATATTCCATACACACTCAATAAAATACCACCAGAGCTTCAGCAAGGACAGGTGCAATATACATTAAAAAGTAGGGTTTCTATGACTAAAAACCCTACAATTTGTAAGTTCAATATATATATCAAACCAAACCACAGCACACCAATATTTAACGCTTTAAAACTAGGATTAGATCAAAATCTGGCTACAGCTATCATTGAATGTAGACAAGTATGCGAGAGAATTTCTATTTTTATTTTAAGCTGGCGAAGCCATCTTCGTGCTTTTTAGGCAACATCCACTTTCTCATTATATCTTGGGAGTTCTGCAAGAGACACCTAGTCACACTGGGGTCAAACCCAGTTCACCTTTTCCTGCTGATTAGCCTCCAATTTGTTCTCTTTTACCTGGAGATATTTAACATATCTAATAGTCTTATTAAGGACAATAGTAGTGTCCATGTAATCTTCACCAGAGATTATATTTCTTAGAAGTTGGACCATTCCTTTAATTCTCTCTCTTTTGGATTTCTTGGCAGAAGCAGATTTCCCTAAAAGAGATTTATGTGACTGTCTACATTTAAGTGCACTATTCTTTGTACTTCCCTCAGTCAGCATGCTAACAACATTCAATGCACATATATTCTTGTTGTTTCATTCATTCTCATTGGAATTTTTGCAATTATTGGATTGGATGTCCACTTCTTGGGTCAGAGTGATTGGAAGGAAGCTATCAAACAAAAGAACTGGATCCTTTTGACAAGAAAATGCTACAAAAAAACCCACAGACAATGACTGTAGCTTTCATCTCGACTTACAAACAGTAGTCAGCCCATTCCTATCCATTTTCTATTGAATCAGATGATTCAATTACAACCAACGAAGTTACAATACAAGTCTGTAATGCCAAGTTCTAGGATAGTTGGACCCTTTTCCTGAAGCAAGAGTTATTCAAATTAAGAAAAGAGGAGCGTTTCAAGGTTTCAAGAGTTTAGTTCTTGACTCTAGCTGAAAACATGGAATGAAGGGAAACCAACGAGCCTTGTTATATTCGACCTATGGAGGAGAAGCCCTGAACAAGCTAGTAAGGTGATGTAGAGCTTAGCCCCACACACACTATTTTTTAGCTTCGATCACCTTTGTATTTTTCTAGAGTATCCTGGGCAGGGCAACCTTGCCACTTTATAACACTTGTATATTTTACAATTTCTTTAATAGTAGTCTCCCAATCATTCACTGCTTTCTTGAATACCACAACAAAGTTGTCCATATCCAAATTGAGGATCATTAACATTTATTCATGGCCATTTACACTCTCACTTCTACACTTCCTCCTCCACCTCATTATAGATCATGACATCTATGTTACTAAAAATTTCATTGATCGATTGATATTGTTGTGAAGCAGTCAACACAAATCATTTGATTTAACTCTCAATTTTTCTACAACAACATATTCTAAGAGGCACGAGTTTTCCAAGATCCAAACAACTACATCATTCATCCAAATACAGAGTTAAATACAGAGTTTTAATCACCTATAGTCATATAAGGGACTAGTTGTATCCGAAATGAAGCACATGAGAATGATGGTTGATTAATATAGGGTCATATACAAAGTTTTATTCATATAAGGTCTTGGTTTTTCCTCCTTCCCAATCTTCATGTGTTTTATGTTGTGGCTCTAATGTATCAAAATTTATATAGAGGTTGACATCCACTAGGTGTTCCAAGAGGATTCTTTACTACATCAAGCTCAAACCTCTATCTCATTTATTTCTTGAAGCTCAAATTTTGTGTGAAACTTAGGCATCATTGCACACTAAAGAAGCCCCGAGCAAAGGTAATTAATAGATACCAAATAATTATCTCTACATGGAGTTACAACACAGGAGAACAAAAAATGTATTAAGATAGGTCTAATGGGAAAATAATGTTAAACAAGAAGAGAGGCAGGTCTTAGCAAGAATAATGGAGTTATTAGAACCACCAAAGATTTGATATCATGTCATATAAAGGTGTAACTCCAAACTTGGATCATATTCCATTAACATGAATCCATATTTAATATGGTAATATGACTCTTGATTTCATCTTTCAATAGGTTAATTGACCTTTCATGTTGACCTATCTATTCATATTTCTCCTATTATTTAGAAATGATTAAAATGACAAAAAAATGAAGAATTATATGTCCAATAGCACTAAACCCAAATTGAACTACGATCTCAGCTTGCCAAAACCCACTGAAACTTCTTTCACTAAGGTCTATTGTTCTACTTGAATTCACTTTACACGAGTTCACACTTGTTATCTTGTACATGTGTTATGCCTTACATTTTTGTTATCTTGTACATGTGTTATGCCTTACATTTTGGTCTTCATCATCCTTGTCTCTCTTTTTTTCTCTCACAACAAGTACCTATATGCAATCATGTCACTCCTTGGTCCAGGTCAAATTCACAGGTAATTCTGGGTATGATATCTCTGTAGGCACATATACTGTAGAGAAAAAAGCTTAGATTTCCCACATATGCTGTAGAGAAAAAAACTCAGATTTCCTCACAAACTCCTGAAATGCTTTCTGTAATGCTTGTAGATACCTCCCACAGTGATTGCTATTGATGCAAAGTTGTCTGCTAGGATTTTTTTTTCGCTCTCTACTGCTAAAACACACAAACAACTTACTTGGGAGCCGCCTAATATAAAACAATGACATAAATGGTTTTCTCTCCATGGCCTTTTCATTTTTTTGGGATGAGTAGGTCGTCATAGGGTTTTAGATATTAAAAATTCAACCTATATGCCCTTTAATTTGACGCTCATCTACTGCTTCTCCCCTCTAACCAAATATATCCCAAATTCCATAGACCTAGTTTAACATATTCCTTCTTTTGGTATCTGGGTAAGGAATTTCCCTTTAAATAGGATTTTCTTAATTGTATTTTCATTCTTACTATAAAATATGTTCATTCCTGTTCCTATTCATGAGTTTGGGGGGTTTTATTCATCATTTATCATTTTAGGCCAAAGTCAACCATGTTTGTACATTTAAACTATTTTTATATAACTTCTAGAACATATAAACTTCTTGATATTCACCGTTTAATGTCTCTGTATATTTTGAGAGCTAATGTATTTTTCATTTGATTATTTAGTATTTACAATCAAATTCTATGCTGTGTTATTGCTCGAGTTTTCAGTGCTTTTTGTGGAGTTGCTGGGGAGTCTCTTGAACTCACTACAACGGTTCTTCTCCTTTTAGATTAGGACCAACTTGCTTCTTCTGAGTAAGATATAACCCAAATGTGCTATTAGATGCTAATATTCTTGTGTAAGCACAAAACCTATCCTTATATTATTCTATTATTAAGTTATTTATACTGTTTTTTCTGAGTCATGTAACTTTGTTTAGGATTTATCTGCTAGTAGACGACGATCTCTTCCACCTGAAGCTTAAGGAGAAATTCTCGTTTACATTCACAAACAATGGAAATTTATTTGAACATTGAAGAAAGAGCTGTAATGATTATTGTGAATGTTTCATTCAAATGCATAATCAAATGATAAAGATACACAATTGTTTTGTTTACAGTCATCTTATGGACTAGTCACTTCAGATTACCAGCTTTTGTAATGCAGCATTCTGTATATGCTTATAGCTGAATTTCACATCAAAAATTTTAATCCTTACAAATAAATTGTTCATTGAAAATTCAAGTTGCTCAAGATGCCTAACAGTTGCATCATTTACATTTAAAATGTTTTGTGGTGTCTGTAAAAATACATTTCTGATTGGTCAAGCATGGTGATTTTGATTGGGATTTTTGTTACCGTGTTTTTGCTGGTTCAACCATATAAAAATGAATTATTTGATTGGATCATCTCAAATCTAGGGTTTATGGTCCTTGGCAATCTTGGAGATTGTATGTAACGAACAAATATTATATGCAATACCTTTGACATTTTTTATGTTATCGACTGAGTTGAACATTTTATGGTGGTTTCTATTGGTCCACATGTGTTGTTGTGGTCCTCTTTGTATAATTTTGATTATGTTATTTACCATGGTATATATTGAATTATGTGTATATTGTTGGCTATCATGGTAGATATTTATCTATATGAAAACCATAACTTGGAATTCATTCCTAGTATCTCTAGATACTAATAGCAGTGTGTATTTGGCATGTCGTTTTAGATGTTATGCGCTGGGAACCTTAAACTTATTTGTGTGTACCATTCTTGTCTATCCAAGCTTGTCTTTTATTGTTTTCATAGCGTGGTTTGTTTAGCCTATATGGTGGATGTTAGATTTCCATCTGTTTACACATATGTGGTTGTATCTTGTGTTCATTTCCACTGTTTGTATGGTACTGATGAAACTAGTAGAAAGTCTACTTTAGTGGTCAGATCACTACTATAGCATAATGTGATTATGTTGTTGATTTTCTAGTGTTTTGTTTCAATTTTTTTGTGATTTATACACAACAGACTCAATAATATTGAAATTATGAAGCTGATTTGTTTCGATAATTAATATACCTTTTGAGATTTTAAAATTTCACTACAAATAACCCAGTTTAGTCTCATTGTCAACTCATCTCTTGTTTGGGTGCCTTAATGTGCAATGACATGTTTCCAGGACTGAATTCAATGCAAGGAATATTTGAAACTCTAACTCTGTCTTCCGGTGTATTATTAGAAATTATTTCAGTTTTCATTTTGTGTTTTCAAGTTAGATATTGTTTTCAAGTTTTTACATTTATAATTTTATTGCAATGTGGCAGACTGATCAGGGCAATACAGGAACAACCCCGAGACAGGATGACCGCGGAAAGGGGCCAGCGGAAGAACATGTAAAGTGCCAGCATTGCTCTATCTCCAGGTATTTTAGTTATTTACATAATCGAAATAATATTAATTTTGTTTAAATATGTAGACACCTGGCCATGGTACGCCTGATGATTCCCTCTATGAGGAAGAGCTTTCTTCATCCCTATCTCCATTGCTCTTGCTGCGAAAAAAGGCGCGAAAAGCAAGGTTGGAATTTGATACTTTGATAGACGCACCTCAAACACTTGAAATAGAAGAGAGGATAAAACAACTTATGACCCAGCTAGAAACATATCAGGTAATAATAAAAAATCAAAAGGATATTTTTTTTGTTCTGCATGAGATGAATTGTGATAGTTTGATTTTTAATTTTTACATTGACTAAACTAACAAAAAGTTCTTTTGTATGTAGCGTTTTCTGGCATTTGCTGAACCCGGTGTTGGTGGTAGTGGGACACAAGGGAAAGAGATTGCCCAACAACCCTCTCGTACACCTTCTACTCCTTTAGGTGCAAGCCAAGAAACACACCCTGCCCAAGCAGACACCCAGCCAACCGCTGAACGTGTTGGCAATGATGAGGCTGATATGGCCAACTACATTATTGCGTTTCCTGGAGCTACACGTGTCAGCTCCACAGGGACCATTAATGGCACGTTGTTGGTGAACGATGAAGGTGTCCCTATAAAGCACATACAACTCCTAGGTAAATTTTAATATTTTAACTATTTCATGTACTCTATCTAAAACATATTTATCATGATTTTTATTTTTAAATTAATGATAATATCTTTTTTTTTCTATGTAGGAAAAAATGAGTTCTACAGGTTTTTGGAGAGCCATGCGTTGGTAATTTTTGGCCCAACCATACACACAAGGTGGAATTCCCAGAATTCCAACCTGAAAAAAGAACTTCTAGATTATCTAGAAGCCCTTTTTGGGGTCGGCACATTTGACAGAACAACGATGGCTCGGGTAGCCGGCAAATATTTGAAATATACCAGGGACACCTATAGGACGCAATTGAAATTTAACCCTAGATACGAGCGTCCTCTCACAGTTCCAGAGAGTGAGTGGAGAGCACTCATCCATGACGGAAAGAGAAAAGGGCAAAGAAAGAAGGAAAAATGCCAACTGGACCCGCAAGGTAAATTACAACTTTAATTCAATAGCTTTAATTTTCTCTATGTCTAAAATAAAAGTGTGCTACGTCATATCTGACTTCAATATTTTGATGCTAGGTTGCCTGACACCTCGAAGGAAACCAAAGCTAGGATTGAAAAAAAGGGCCATCACAAGCTAGGCCAGGGCAGCTACTTGAAATTAGCCGCAAGAATTGTAAGTAGCTAAACATCTTATAATTAATTGTATCGCCTTCCAATGTTTAGAATTTGATACTTTGATAGACGCTCCTCAAACACTTGAAATAGAAGATAGGATAAAACAACTTATGACCCAGCTAGAAACATATCAGGTAATAATAAAAAGTCAAAAGGATATTTTTTTTGTTCTGCATGAGATGAATTGTGATAGTTTGATTTTTAATTTTTACATTGACTAAACTAACAAAAATTTCTTTTGTATGTAGCGTTTTCTGGCATTTGCTGAACCCGGTGTTGGTGGTAGTGGGACACAAGGGCAAGAGATTGCCTAACAACCCTCTCGTACACCTTCTACTCCTTTAGGTGCTAGCCAAGAAACACACCCTGCCCAAGCAGACACCCAGCCAACCGCTGAACGTGTTGGCAATGATGAGGCCGATATGGCCAACTACATTATTGCGTTTCCTGGAGCTACACGTGTCAGCTCCACAGGGACCATTAATGGCACGTTGTTGGTGAACGATGAAGGTGTCCCTATAAAGCATGTACAACTCCTAGGTAAATTTTAATATTTTAACTATTTCATGTACTCTATCTAAAACATATTTATCATGATTTTTATTTTTAAATTAATGATAATATATTTTTTTTTCTGTGTAGGAAACAATGAGTTCTATAGGTTTTTGGAGAGCCATGCGTTGGTAATTTTTGGCCCAACCATACACACAAGGTGGAATTCCCAGAATTCCAACCTGAAAAAAGAACTTCTAGATTATCTAGAAGCCCTTTTTGGGGTCGACACATTTGACAGAACAACGGTGGCTTGGGTAGCCGGCAAATATTTGAAATATACCAGGGACACCTATAGGATGCAATTTCAATTTAACCCTAGATACGAGCGTCCTCTCACAGTTCCAGAGAGTGAGTGGAGAGCACTCATCCATGACGGAAAAGAGAAAAGGGCAAAGAAAGAAGGAAAAATGCCAACTGGACCCGCAAAGTAAATTACAACTTTAATTCAATAGCTTTAATTTTCTCTATGTCTAAAATAAAAGTGTGCTATGTCATATCTGACTTCAATCTTTTGATGCTAGGTTGCCTGACACCTCAAAGGAAACCAAAGCTAGGATTGAAAAAAAAGGGCCATCACAAGCTAGGCCAGGGCAGCTACTTGAAATTAGCTGCAAGAATTGTAATTAAGTAGCTAAACATATTATAATTAATTGTATCGCCTTCCAACGTTTTTGTAATCCTATCAAATATGATTAAAAATACACAATCATATGTAATGTAGGGTGATGAATTCAGAACAGAAACTACAGAGGAAGATAAAAATATCGCTTTCCGTTTTGGCTATCAAGCTGTAGTTGAACGTCGCAGAAGCTTGGGGCAGGTCCCAAGATCTAGAATGCATGATAAGGTAAAACATTAACCTTTCAATATTTTTGTTTTCGTCCATAAATTTAATGTCTAACAACTTTGTTTAAATCAGGTGAGCAGCACTACCGACGAGGCAAATAACCCAGTTTTAGAGCCAGATGTAGATGATCCTCTCGTGCAACCTGATCATTGTAGTGGGGACCAGGCCGACAATGCTGCTATCAGTGAGGGCCGTGACGGTAATTAATTTCCACTTATAATTTTTTCTAATTATACCTTTATGGTTGTCCTTATAACGTTTTTTGTTTAAATGACAGAGAATGTTTCCCTTGAGGATCTTACCACCAGAGAGGAAGACAGGGCAACAGTCTCAACGGCGACAACTGGTGCACCATGTAAATAATCTCATTGCAATTTTTTTTATTAATATTACCGAACTAGTTCAATGATATTTAAAAACTGACAATTAAAATTTAATATTATCTATTTTTGTAGGCGATGCCCCGTCACTGGATGAGACCAGACATCGTGACTACGCAACTAGGTCAGCAGTACGGGTCGAAAGGCACGAAACAGGAGCAGAGCACGATGATATTGATGATGTAATTAGGAGCTTTAGAAATAGGAAGAAGAAAAAGAAAATTTGATAATGTAAAATATTGTATTATTATAAGACAAACGTTACCATACTTGGAACGTTTTTTGTGTTATATAAAAAACTCATTTATCATAATATTTTTATGTCAAGCATTAATTGCAATGTTTCCTTGCGTACTTTTTGTTGAATTGTTTTTTTATTAGTTATTGAATATTTTTTTTTATGCTCATGAAAGTAAAAAATGAAATATAGATTGGGTATTGGGGAATTGAGAGTGATGTGAGGGGGGGGGGGCATAAGAGCTTCCACCTTCACATGGTTGGCCCTGTTTAGTAGAGAATAATTTATTGGAGTGATTTAATCTTGGAGCAAACCTCCCTCGATCCAGCGTAGCAACAAAAAAGTCACTGTTGACTTAGTTGCTACTCTTTCAGATCGTGGGAGGCTTGTTCCAAGTTCATGCGACTCCAATAAATTGTTCTTGAAATGAAGAGGAGCTTATTCATGTATGTTTTGACATTTTCAACATATGTTCTAACATTATCATAAGAATGCATCTTAGAGTAAAAAATACTACATCAATTACTTGTATTTATTGTATAGATAATGATGGATTTTGATTGACTTGGCATTGCAGGTACAAATCCTCTTGCACCATGAGAAATACAACTTGTCAACCAGGGTCATGTCCAGGATATTTTTTCTTGTGTGCTTGACCATGTTCGTAATGTCACATTTTTTAAGTTCCTTTACAGTTCATAATTCAATATTAAGCTTGTTCATGATTATTATCTAGGTTTTTTGTATGTGTTTTTTCATCTATTCGATTGTAAGAAACTCTGCATGTTTCCTGTTGTTCACTATGATTTCTCCCATTGCCACTCCTAGGATGAATCCGACTTTATTGTTACATAGGTTACTTTATTGTTATTATGATTTCTCCATTTACGATTTCATAGGTTACATCATGTAAAGTTGTCAATCTCAGGTTGGTGATGAGCTTTAGTTCTCCAGATTTGGGGCTTTTCTGATATTTTTTCCCTCATGTCATTCCTGCATCACCTCGTTGTTTGAGCATGCCAATTGTCTACCACTTGTACCAATTGGCACATGTCAATCTCTGAGTGGTGCCACATTTCACTTATTTTCGGCCCACTTGACCACCTGAAAAACTCAAATCCACACACCATGTGTCTTTATCATGGAGTGCCACATGTCCTAGATATTTAGGCCGACAGGCCTTCTGTTATGAAAGAGATCAATTTTTTTTCGTCAACACTTCTTATCTAGGCACGACACCTGTTACTTGTTTAATCTGACGGTCACAGTCTCTCGAGTTACCTTCTAGGTTTGACATACCACTGGTTTCTGGTATATTTCCATGGAATCGGTCTGAAAATACCAGCAACAATCCACACACCTGCAACCATCGACAGACCTGCCATTTTAGTAGCTGCATTTCCGCAACTTCCAATACACCTGCCGTTTTAGTTGCTGCATTTCGGCAACTGCCAATATACCTGCCGTTTCATTCTCCTGGACTCTGTGTATGCATATTTTTCATATAATTTTATCACGAAGTTGGTTGCAGTGCTTTGACATGCCTTTGAATATTTTTGCAGGTTAGAAGACATTTCAGGCCAGAGCTATTGAATAGACTTGATGAGATAGTTGTATTTGATCCTCTTTCTCGTGATGAGCTCATAAAATTTGCTAGACTACATATGAAAGATGTAGCGATTCGTCTTGCAGAGAGAGGTGTTGCTTTAGGGGTTACAGATGCTGCTCTGGATCTTGTTCTTCAGGAAGCCTATGATCTTGTAAGTAATCACTTTGTTTTTCTTTCTTTCTTATTCAGAGTCTATCTTGCCAGGGGATGTGCCCGTTATGGTTTGTTATGAGACCGTTGTCAATTTCATCACCATCCCTCATAATATGTTTGATTGTGTTTATAAATAATAAACAATTATTACACCAAACAATAAACAATTAACTATACTATGAGTAATATGATATCTTGAAATAATTCTCATTATAATTTTATAACCTCTGCTCTCACTTGGTGGTGTCTATATCACTAAGTGTGTCTTCTTTAAAATTATAGTTACAACAGACAATGAACAATCAACTGCACTATGAGTGATATCTTGTAATAATTCTTATTATAATTTCCTAACCTCTACTCTCACTAGGTGTATCTATTTTAAAATTATAGTTTCAATGGTAGATAAATTGTTATCTTAAAATTATAGCTTTGATGGTGATACCTTGTGATTGATAATGCAGTTTGAAGCAGCTTTGGCTTTGACTAATATAGTCTCAGGAACCTCTGAGAATACAAAGGTTGTGATTGATTACGGGGCATCGCCTATATTTGTGGAACTTCTTACCTCTGGGAATTATAATGTTCAAGAACAGGTAGCATGTTTATTTTAGAGGCATAAAATTATTCTTCCCAACTATCTTTATATGTCTGTAATTTTGGAATTTGATTTAAAAAACTAGTACCCAACTTTGAGTTCAACTGGTGTTCGTGTAAGGCTTTTTGGGCTTTGGGAAATATTGCTGGAGACTCTGCAACATTTAGGGATCTTGCCCTCAGTCATGGAGCTCTGAGGCAGGTGCTTTCCCAGTTGAATGATACTGCCAAAATTTCAATGATAAGAAATGCTACATGGGCTCTGTCAAATTTTTGTCGTGGTAAACCCCAACCACTATTCGAACAGGTAAGCAGAATACATTTTCTGCCTCTTCTTCTTAGTTCGCAGATACTGTGGATTTTTTTTATAGATCTTGGTGCTTGGTAGATTTGGACGTAATATGGACCTAGGCACTTGTTCATTACAATGACTCTGTCATCAGGTTTTAGAAAATGCTCAGAAATCTAGGCCTTGCTCCCAGCTTACTGGTAAAAGGCGGTACTCATATTTCATACAAGTAATGGAATGCCTTTTTCGTTGTTTTATCTCGTCTTATTCGAACTTCCAAGTCTAGCATCAATGATTGTCTTATGCTTCAGAAAAATGGTATTATGCTTTAGAGAAGTGTATCTACTTCTTATTATACTTCTTAACTTCCAAGTCTAGCATCAATGATTATTTTATGCTTCACACATAATCTAGTTTTCATTATACTCCTTGAAACATTTTTTTATTAGTTGAATGAGACAAACTTAAAAGGAGTAAGCTAATATATTAGCAAAAGGATTTCTGTCACAAATCTAAGATTCTTATAGGAATTCAATGGAAATTTCAGGCATCACCTGAGTAATCTTCAGTGTCTGCAAATTTTGACGTCCAGAGAGAAGTTTGTTACAAAATTAGGCAGCTCCTACTTGAAAACATGTTGATGTTGATGCGTAGCAATATCCTTCATTTATAGCCATGTGTTGGAATATTTGAAAATTCCAGAATAACAATGGAGAGAGTAATACTCTCCTCTTCTAACACAGAGAAAATATTGAAATTTCTTCACTGGAAATAGAGTTCAACACTTTGAAAATTTTCTATTCCTTCAAAAAAAAAAACTATTACAAATTCTTCCTCACTGAGAGGGATTACAAAATGTGACTGCTGCAAAACGCAGTGCACTCAAAATTCTTCTCTGTCTCTAAAACTACGCACTGTTGTGCTCTTCAAAACACTTACATTGCTATTGTGTGTAATAATAAACTTTACAACTACATTCCGAAATAGGCTCACAGCCCTTTTCTTTTATATGCAACGCATATATTAAAAACATAACAAAACTATGCAAATAACAAATCTATTAAAATGCTCCTGGGGTCCACAATTTATAAATGTTTTAATATATATATGAAATATATATATATATATATATACGTCGCATTTAAAACAAAATATTACCAAAACAAGTGTGGGACCTTAACAAACAATAAAACTATTCCGTTGTGCGTTATATAAAACATATAACAAAACCTTTGTCAAAACTTCAAACGAACCCTTTAGTCGTGGAGCCCACCGGACTTCAAATGGCGATAAACCATAATTCAAACCAAATTCGCATTCCAAAATAGCCTACTGACGTCAGCCAATTTTGTGTCGCGAAAACCAAATTAATTCCGCCCTAATCTTTTTCGGGTCTGAATTTGGGCTCGCGTACGGAGAGAGAGTCGTGACGCAAATTTATTATCAAATTTTCCCTAATCTTTTTCGGGTCCGGATTTCCACTGCGCGAGCGGCCCAAACAAAGTTTCGCTCCAATCAATTTATTCCACGTGTCCTCCTCTGGCTTGTCATATCAATTGCATTAAGTTTTAACGTTATTCAATCAATCACATTAAGTTTTAACGTTGTTCAAGATCGGACGTCTACTCCTATGAGCGATTCTGCATGCTCCACTATGCTCCAGCCTTCAGCTCTCATCAATGAGAGATTTATAATGGGCGTTCTTCAATGCCATTGCAGCCGGGTTGATAAAATGGCGTTTCACTATGGTTTCTTAGATGAGCTGCAACCTTTGAATTGAAGATGCTCTCCGGTTGCTAGGTTACACTGCCTACTCACTGTGACGGGAAGGAGAAGCCAGCTGAACTGCTACTTAGACCTTGGCACAAATATGCATTTCTCTCGGTCTAGTCTGTGTCTGTCTTCCTCAGTTTATTGGAATCCTGCTTCTCCGTCTCGTCTTGTGCCCACTGCTGAGACTGCACCCATGCCTCGCCTGCATCAAAGGATGCGTTGCGGGGGGAGAAGCCAAGACGACCAGCTTCCACCATGCTCCTCTGTCCCTCAACAGTCCCCATCTTCCCACTTGGGTGATTATTACGCGAGCCACTATTCAAGCTTTATAAGCCAGGCGGGAGTCGGATCGAGATCCTTGCGTGCCCGGCTCTGCTCCTCATTTAACTGCCCCACCTTCTCCCCGCTTTGCTGCACTTTTTCCTTTAATTTCTCCTACGAACCGCCACGAATCACGAAAACTTCCAATCACGGCGGTTTTTGGTAGAAAAGAGGGCCCAAGTCGGAGAACAATGCACCCATCGGCGGGTACGGAAATCGAGAAAAAGCCCGGCTTTCGGGCTTTCGAGAGGGAGCGATGGCGTGATGTCGAGGGCAGGATGCTCGAGGTTCGTAGGGCTCGTGATGTGGAGATAGCACACAGAATCTTGGACCTTAGGTTCTAAAGTTGCTCCCGCCATGGACATTGGCTTGCTGTTTACTTGCAAAAGGATGGTGCCGAATTGTCGAAGAACCACCGGATGAGTAGCTGCTTCTCTTTGGTTTGGTTTTCTTTCTTCGCGGCCCACTTAATTGTGCATGTTTTTGCTTATATTACTGTGCTGGACCTCTATTTTATTTTTGAATTCTGTAAACACTGTAATCTTCAAAGATATCAAACGATGGTTCCCCTGCGTGGGCAATGCAGCGACCTGAAAAACGTTCAAGACTGGTTTCCCCGTATGAGGGAAATCTTCTTTTTTGATTTTTTGACAAATTTTCCATAATTCTGGGCAATGTTTTTGACTTTGGTCATGCTGCAATTTTATTCCCACTGTTAATAGATTAACCTTACTTAGAAAAAAAAAAGTTGCCCTGTTTCTATTTTAAACCTGTTTTTTGAAATACAGAACCATGTTTATATGATTGTTTATAGTCGAAGCGCTGCAGGGTGGTTTATTATATTAATATTTCACGATCAAATTATGTTCATAAAAATTGGAACGCCCACAATTCATAACAAATATTGGAGATTTATTGTCCTGTTTTAAAGTTTCATTTTTATGTTTGCTAAAGGATGGTGCCGAATTGTCGAAGAACCACCGGATGAGTAGCTGGTTCTCTTTGGTTTGGTTTTCTTGCTTCGCGGCCCACTTAATTGGGCATGTTTTTTCTTATATTATTTTGTTAGACCTCTATTTTATTTTTTAAATTTTTTAAACACTGTAATCGTCAAATATACTTAGTGTTCCCTACGTGGCGGTACAGCGACACAGAAAACGTTCCATTTGGTTTCACAAATGTAGGCGGGTCTTCTTTTTGATTTTTGACAAATTTTCATAATTACAGGCAATTTTTTTTTTACTTTGGTCATCTTTGTAATTTTATTCCTTTATTGTGATTAACCTTACTTAGAAAAAAAAAATTTTCTGTTTACTATTAAATGTGTTTGAAATATAGAGCCATGTTTATATGATTGTTTATAGTCGAAGCGTTGCAGGGTGGTTTATTATATTAATATTTCATGATCGAATTATGTTCATAACAATTGGAACGCCCACAATTAATAACAAATATTGGAGATTTATTTTCCTGTTTTAAAGTTTCATTTAAAAAAAAAAAAAATTGAACCCGCCGTTGGTATACCGACGGTTTGTAAGCGTCGGTCTTCTGACGTTTTGAACGATTTCCATTTTCGTCTGTCTTGTGACGTCCGTCGATATTGCGACAGTTCTTCCTAGCGTCGGTATTGCGATGCTTTTGGAATGCGTCAGTATTGCGATGCTTCTGGAAAGCGTTGGTCTTGCGACACTTTTGTATGGCGTCGAAATTGCGACAGCTTAAAAACGTTGGAAGAGCGACAGTATAAAAACATCAAAAGAGCAACGTTCAAAACGTTGGACCACATTTCATTGGAATTGCGACAGTTTACAAACGTCAAAAGAGCGACGGTATAAAAATGTTGGAAGAGCAACGTTCAAAACGTCGGACCACATTTCGTCGGAATTGTGACAGTTTACAGACATCGGAAGAGCGACGTTTTGGGAAACGTCGGAAGAGCGACGCTTGTTTGGAAGCGACGGAAAAAGTGTCGGTAGTGCGACATTTTTTCAAGGCATCGGAATTGTGACGTAATGGCGAACCACGTTTTGCCCATCCTCGAACTGTCGCTCTTGCGACAACTATGTGTCGGAATAGCGACGAAGTGGTCGTCGGAAATTGGGCCAAATTTTCTAGTGATTGTCTTTGATAGGGATACTAGATTTGTTGGTCATTTTTGGAGGACATTGTGGAAGAATCTTGGTACTAAATTAAGTTTCAGCTCAGCTTATCACCCTCAGACTGATGGGCAAACTGAAGTAGTGAACAGGAGTTTGGGTAATATTTTGAGAAGTCTTGTAGGAGAACATCCTAAACAGCGGGATCATATTTTACCACATGCAGAGTATGCATATAATGATTCACCTAACAGAAGTACAGGGCAGAGTCCATTCCATATAGTCTATGGAATGCACCCAAGAGGAGTATCTGAATAGAGGAACTTGGGAAAAGCAGAAATGAGAAGTGTTGAAGGAGAAGAGTTTGCTTCAGAAATTCAAGAAATACATGAATAGGTAAAGAAGCAGCTACAATACAGCAGCGTCAAGTACAAAAATAGAGCAGATTTGAGAAAAAGAGAAGTTAATTTTGAAGTTGGTGATTTAGTTTTGGCACACTTAAAAAAAGAAATATTTCCAAAGAGGAAGTATAACAAGTTAAAATTCAAAAATATAGGACCATGCAGGATATTGAGAAAATTTTCTGCAAATGCTTATGAAATTGAATTACCATCTGATATTGGAATATCTCCAATATTCAATGTTGCTGATTTGTACAAATATGAAGATGGTAGCACGGATGACAGACCAGAAGACAAAGAAAAGATTGACTGGGTAAAACAGTTACCCACAACAAAGACATTACAATAAGAGAGGATCTTAGACAGGAAAGTGTTTAATAAAACCAGGGGACATGAGTATTTTCAATATTTGATCAAGTGGAGTGATCATCCAATGGAGGATGCTACCTGGATGACAGAAACCATGCTACAAAAATTGGGCAGTTCTGTGGAGGATATCATGGATAGGAGCCCATGAAGATTTTTGTACTCACGAGTCTGATATAGGAGCATGAGGCTTAGAGACAAAAGGCTTCATTAATTATTTTAAAAATCCAAAAAAAAATTACAAGCAAAGGTGTTGGTACCTTTAGCTTTCAATTTACAGTTTTATTAGATAGGGTTGAACTAGTATCTAGGAGGATTAAACATTTTTATATTAGATTCAACATATTTAGCTTTCAGTTGCTATATTTAGGGATGATATTATGTAATTGGGATTTTCTCTAAATTAGGAGAATCCGATCCTCAAGAGGAGGTCAAGTGTTATGTAAAAACCTATAAATGTAACCTCTGAGAAGGAGGAAATCGAATTTGGATGACAAAAGATCTAATTGAGAGGGTTTCGCCTCTGAGTTAATAAAATTTGTAGAATTTATTTATCTGTTGTTGCTTGGAAAATTTTCGGAGGGTTTCATCTCTTCGAATCCATTAGATTTATGAATTTCTGTGTATAAATATAGAGTGATTAGCTTCTGTGTGAAGGAGAAATTAAGTATATTAAACTTCTGTATAAAGGGTTCAGAGGAATTGAAGAACGTCTGGGTTCTTTTTTTGAGAGCAGATATTGATAATCAATTATATTTTTTGAGCCACAGAGTGAAAAAGGGAGGTTTCCAGAGGAGAAAAGTTATAATATAAACCAGCTGAAATCCAAGTCAAACGCGATTAAAAATCAAGTTTGTAAACAAGTGGTTTTCGAAAAAACCAGTCACTGTTGTCACACCGTTTTTGGGTTGTGAGTGGTTTTATTTAATTTGAACGTGATCAAATAAGATTGTGACACGTCACGGGTGTGAAACCACTAGTTTCACATGAATTTTGAGTGATAAAGTGCGGGGGATGATTGAACGCAATAGTCATCCGATCATTTGATCAAAGCATCCAACGGTGGTCGCGTCGGGAGTTGCATGGAGGTTAATAAAAGGTATGGACCCGAAATTTTATGAAATGGATTTTTATTAAAGGTTGAAGCCTGGAACCATTTCCAAAAGTGTAAACTTTTGAAGGTGTTAATATTATTTCAATAGAGCTTTATTAAGAGTTTGAAGTGTGGAAATACATTGCCGAGAGGGTTTGAACCATTTTTTAAAACGTAAATTATTACATTGTCGAAGGTTGTTAAATATTCATTCCAAAAGGTTTAACATTGGATTAAAGTGATTTATAATGTTTATGAAGGGTAAAGGGGAATTTTTCTTCTGCATGTCTTTTTATTAGTTTTATCAAGAAGATTTAATAAATTTTGATGAACGTGACTAGAAAGAAAGACCAGGAACTAATTCCTCCTGAATTAGAAAAAATTTTAACTAAGTTTGAGCAGCTATCCTTAACGCCTGCACGTGCCATCATAGAGGAAATTCCTCCATTATATATCTTTTACAATCCTCAACATAAAGTTGTAGTTAAAAAGGGAAAAAATAAAAGGAAGATTGATCAGACTCGTGAACTTGTACTTGGAAAGGCCACTCCCTTTGAAATTTTGTGGAAAGGTTCTTCCACCGCATCGAAATATGAATTGGTCAAGTTAAATCAATTCATAGGAGCACATTCCTTAGGAACTATGGAAAAAGTAGTGGAGGTTCAAGAACTTCTAAAAGAAAAAGAGGATAAAATTTCCATAATGGAGCCAAAAAAAAAACAGATTAATGAGCAGTGGGAAAAATAATTGACTGAATTGCACTAGAAGTTTGATTCATTGAAGTCGCAATATGATGAAGAAATGAAAATAAAATATGGACAAATGAAAGAAATCCAACAAATGTTAGAACAAATTAAATCCAATCCTCCTCAATTAACTAAATTTAAACATGAAGCCAAGGAATTGAATTCTTTACTCATGAATCATCATAATTTTTTTTTTATAATAAACTTACGTTAATTTAGGATCAATTCAAAACAAGCAATATGGTTGTTGATCATCTTGTTGAAATGGAGAGTTAATTTGATGAGGTGAATGAGAAGTTAACTGATTTCTTGACTTGGCAAGAAAGCGTAGAGGGAAGAAAGGAAAATTTACCTAAATTTTATGAATCTCATAAGCTAATCATTTTTTGAGAATGGGAAATAAGGATGAAGCAAGCCAAGACCTCAATTAATGAAGTTAGAGATTTATCCAATTATATTATTGAATGTATAAATGATTCTTTTCTACAAAAAAATATCATCTCTACCTACTCTAAAAAGTCTCTTCCATATGTCAAAATATTGTTGAAATATTGGCTAGAACATGGTACAAAAATGGTTGAAATGATAGAGCAATTATCAAAGATTGATCTTGAGCATCACTGGTAGTTTCTCGTAAAGCCTCATAATCAATGGTTAGTACTCAGGAGCCTATCAAATTTTTCCACCTAGATGTTGTCACCTTTGAAGGCTCCCATATTTACTATACAGATGCAAATTAAGCCAAAAATTCCTCCCGAGCTCACCAATCTTCTCGATGTTTATAGGCTATGACAACTCACCATTGGGAAATCTTCATCTTAAGTTCAAAATTTTGTAAAAAATTCCTTTTTGGCCTTTTATTGTTATATTTTTTTATGAGAAAATTTAGGAGAGTTTGTTGGAATCTCTTTTTGTTTTAGTTATAAATTTCCCTCTTCGAGACTGGAGAAGGGGTTTTGAATTTTGAGAAGAAAAGGATTAAATTGAACTTTTGTATTTAAGTTTTTCTTATAATAAAGCTGAACCACCAACAGGTCCAAAATGAGAAAATTTTCAGTCTCTCGAGTACTATTATCCATTACATCTGTTTCTTTGCTTTGAAAGGAATTGTTTTATTGATTTTATATTGTTCACGAATGTATGCTCTAATTAGTCTTTCATGATCACTTTTGACATGTATGAATGAAATTAAATCCATACAGTAAGCAGCGAAATATATTTCATATGTGATGTTTTATTAAAATTAATTTCCCTTAATCGAATTTAATGTCGTAATCACATAATAATCTTCGTTATTGTGTTTATTGCGAGATCTTCTAGCACATATGATTTAAGCTTACCCGGGTAATATAATAGATTATAGTAATTGAAAACTATATAGTTAGATTATATCATTAATCTTTAGATCTTATTATCTCCACCACTCATCCCACTATATACAACTTTCTGTGAAAGAATAATTAGTCCCATAATTCCAGTCGGAGCCACTATCCCAAACGGAAAAGGATCTAATTGGGGCCCTGATTGGGTGGTTTTCCCCCAATGTTGATGATGTCAATTTTATCCATAAACATTGATGGTGCTAGAAGGAGGGCCATCATACTATGAATGGCAAGAAGATCACATAATAAATCAAGTGTCCACCCTAAGAGTCAATCCACTCCATAAAAATCACCTTCAACTTCTAGATCACCCTCCATCTGAAGTTGCAGAACCATCTTCCAAATCTCCTAATCCTTTTAGAAGATCAACTAGTGACCCCTGTGTAAATACTCTTCTATCTAATCATCCAGTTGAAGCTCCTGAACTTCAAACCATTATACATATATTGGAAGGAATTTCAATTTCCGGTGAATAGGTTGTTCAATCTGAACTTTATAAAGGGTGTGTTACATCTTCACTAAAATATTCTAGAGTCCTTACTATATCACAAAGTGAGAAACTTGGAATCAAACCATTTGCATTCCCATTACCAAATCACCATAAAAAGAGGAATACCTCTAGTGTCGATTCCTCTACTAATGAGAACATTATATCTTCTCTACGTCCCACACCTAATATTTCTTCCAATTTCCCTCAAACTGTACCACACCCCTCCTTGCCACAATCCTACCATTGACTCTCTCATCCATAGATTCCATTTTCTTCCATTCATTCATTCCCTTCTGAATCAACCAGTGCTACTATTGTTTGTAGTTATCTGGGGGCATCAACATCAACTATGTTGATTCAACTATCCCTTTAATAAAAAAAACATATACTTCTGGATCTGGCTCATCCACTACTTGTCAAAATATTAATCCTAGAATGGCATACAGACCATGGAACAATCCAAGAGCAGTTGCAATGAATCCTCCTCTACATCCCCTCCCAAAACATCTAGAAATATGGCTGCCTAAATTTAATCCCAATGATGGACTTCCTATAGAAGAAAATACGCACAATTTTAAGTTGGCTATCAATCTAAATGTTGTTACTAATGAGGATGTAGTTTGTAGATTATTTCCTTACACATTTGAAGGATCAACGGGATCTTGGTATTTTTCTCTACCTTATGGGTCAATAACTAATTGGGATACATTTGAAGAAAAATTCCTTAAGAAATACGAAGAAGACAAATGATCTGAATGGGAATATTATTTTTGTTGTGCTAAGATCCAATTCAGAATATAAAGAAAGTGCTTGAGGATGATGAGGTTAATTTCAATTTTAACATGAGTTTTTGTGTGAATTTTATGAGAAAATTAACATAAATAAAACATTTAACAACAACATATAACAAACATTAACATCACCATAAATAGTCACATAACAAAATATGATGAAGGAGTTCACCGTGCCTAGGATATGTCTCCTTGGTCCAGCTTCCAATGGCTTGGCCCTCTTCTATTATGCTCAAAAGTGTGATTACATGTGTTTACAATGCTCAAACAGCTCTGAAACTTATTCCATCAGCTCTAGAATGCCCAAAAATGTTTGTGTAGCCTCTTTCTGCATCGAATTTGGCCAAAAAATGGAGAAGTTATGACTTCCCCTAGTTGCTCCACTATTCGTTCCACAAATTCCTCAAAATCTGACACCATCCTACAAATCCGCCCAGAAACCAACTAACTTAGCGTCGATTTTGCTAAAAATTGGGCAAAATTTTCGTCACGCTAATTTTCCCAATGAGGCCTAAAATCCAGACTTCTAACGATATATAATATAGTTCAATAGTTTTTTTTTTTTTAATATGCACCAGCGGTTAGGCTAACCACTAGAATTAACCCTAGGATGTGAGAACATGTGGCAGAGTCGTGGTCCCCATTGGCAGTTAACCCTGGTGGTTAGGGATTCGCAGTTCCAGCTCCAATAGGTGATCTTGGCGTGGTCACATTCCGGTGGTTACATTTTATGTTAACTATTATGAGGGGGGTGCGGGGCTAGCCTCCCGCCCGTGTTCCCGCCTTTGGTGGTGACCAGGGCTGGGGATAGACCCTAACCCCCTCCCCCCAATGCGAAAAATAACTTAATACAAAACCATGTGGAGTTCATTGACAGTTAAGAAACATATGTGATAGCATGACGGTTTGGATTGGAGTTGTTTAAGTTAATTAAGAGGTGTTTTATGAAATGTGGTTAAGCATTGTTAAGACAAAATTTTCTTCCAGCTAAGTGCAGTTTATCGCTAATTAACCAAGATTTAAATGGCGGCCGGTTTAGTGGACTCTTCCAGTTTCGGAGGAATCCCCATTTTGTCGAAGCTAAATGGAGTTTCCTCTATTTTTGGAGGCATTTCACTAGAAAACATTGTTCTGACCATATCTGGAGCAATTTTCGACCAATTTTGGCTCAAGAAGAGTCATTCTTGGTAGATTTTGATGTTTTGGACACATTGGAGTAGAGGCAGTAGGAGACTATAAACAACGATTTTTTCACAGTTGAGCTAAAACAAAGGTCCAAGCCATGGAAGCTAGACCAACGAGATGTAGCCCAAGAGGGGTGAACTGCTTCATCAAAACAATGTGTTAATGGATCAATTGTGATGGTTTGTTGTATGTTTGTTTGATGTTGTTCAACATTTAGTTTCAATTATTTTATGTTCAATAATTCAACATAATCTCCATACATTTACTTGTTAAACAATCATAAGAACTTCAATAATCCCATGTAAATGAAGGAAAGATCAACATTTTTAATACATTCAAATTCAAATCGCAAAAGATCTTTTGCGCAGGGTATTTTTGGCTGTCTATTTTTAAAGACTGCATTGTTGCAGTACGAAAATTCCATGACTACCAAATCTACTCTCGGAAAGAGCACGCCCCACCCTCACCCTTGTACCCAGTTGTGACCGTTGGACCTTTTGCGAAATGGGGCATAGATTTCATGACCTAAAACCCTCGCTTGGTCAGGGGCATGGTTATGTCATCGTTGTCGTCGATTATTTCACTAAATGGGTCGAAGCGATGCCTACATACGATAATGAAGGTTTAACTGTGGCGCAATTCCTGTTCAATCATGTCATAGCTCGGTTTGGTGTCCCAAAAGCGATTTTCACTGATCATGCCTCTCATTTTCATAATCAAATGATGATATAGCTCGCTACTCAGTTAGGGTTATGTCACGATAGCTCCATCCCTTATTTTCCAAAGTGAATGGCCAAGTTGAGGCTATTAACAAAGTATTGGTGACTATGCTTCAACGCACCAATGGGAAGCACAAACGAGATTGGAACCTCATACTCTTCTCAACTCTGTGGGGATACTGAACCTCTGCTAATACTGCCATTGGATTCACACCATTCTATTTGGTGTATGGTCTAGAGGCCACACTCATGGTCGAGTGTGAGATTCCTTCTCTGAAGCTAGTTGTCAAACTACTTCCTGGTACTTTGCCAGAAGAGGAGAATTTGTTGTACCTCGAGTGTCTCGATGAGACCTGTAGGCTTGTTGTTTTAGTTATTGAAGCACAGAAATGACGATTTAAATTTCAATATGACAAATCCGTCAACCCCCACATTTTATCCGAAGGTGACTTAGTCATGCTTCATGACCAAGCCCATGATAAATTAGGAGTAGGAAATCTCGAGCCACTATGGCATGGGCCCTATATCATTCAATGAGTTTTGGAACGAGAAGCCTATGAGCTAGAAAATTACGAAAGAAATCCATTGGTTGAGCCTCGAAATGGGCTCTATCTGAAAAAAATCTTACGCTTAATCATAAGTGTGATACTTTGTACAATAGTGTTTTATTCATTAGTGTGCTGTGAGTTGATTTTTTGTGTGATTGTTTTCTTTGCAGACATGTTTCCTCTGCTCACCTTGTGTTCCACTTGGTTTTCATATGTCTTCGAATCATTAAATTGGTTTTGTTGATGGCGCTTGTTGTAGCACACGAAACCTGTCTTTCGCAGCATGAGCGCTCTTTTCCCCTAATGGCGAGTTGATTAATTTAAAAGGTATTTGTTTGGGTCGAATGACTAACAATATTGCTAAATATAGTGCGGTGATTGAGCTATTATTGGATGCCATTGATCTCAAGATTAGTGATTTTTTTTTAAGTTAGACTCACAACGTTACAATTAAATGGTCATTATTCTGTGCAAAATCCTCAAATTTTGCGTATGTATTTATGTGTTATATTATTGGAAAGACAATTTGATTTCATCACATATCAACATATTCCAAGATGTTTAATTACATTAACTGATACATTAGAAAACCATGTATTAGATAGACATTTACACAATATGTAAAAATCAAGACATCATCATGATACACAAGTAGTCGTAGAAACATGCATATATATATATATATATATATATATATATATATATATATATATATATATATTGGTCCCCGTCATGTGTTACATCCAAATCTCAAAAAATATGTGTTCGGTTACAAAAATGGCTCTACAAGCCTACATCAGTAAAAAAATGTAAAAAAATGGTTGCTATCCACCCACATAGTGCTCATGGTCGCAGGTGACTACTCGAATCACTCGCCAAAGTAAATGACGCAGTCTACCCGGAACTTCGATTGTATGCCTTTGAAGGCGCAGAGGAATCTCATCAAACGTATCATACTCCGGAATGCCTCTCGTAAGGCCAACCAAGTTCCACTCCAACTCAGCTAGTGTATCTTCTCCCTCCTCATAAGGAGCACCCTCTATCGAGCAGGCTACCCTCCGCACAATCGGTGACATACCAGGCATTCTCTGAGGACCCATATCTATAAAAACATCATAAGTTTAGATTTTATAATACATAACAAAAAACACTCAAAAATTAAAAAATGTTTAAAAAGCAATTTTTACCTGCGTCGGTCCACTATGTGCCTGGTGGAATAGGAAGATTCAGATATCCTTTGAAGTCGATATCAGCATATGCGTAGTCCTCAACTATGATAATTTGATGCTGCAGCCAACTGAAAAACATTGTGGGGAAATGCATATGTTGGCCCCCACCCTGTCGGGGCATAATGTTACACCATCTCATTAGCCTTGGGTCCCTCAAGGCTAGATCATGGATCTCTAGCCATTGGTACTGGAAAAATGGTACTCTCTCTAGAAATAAGGTCACCAGAATGGAACTGTATCCGAATTTTTTTAGTCACCCTCTCTTGCACTTGGTTAACTGGCTCTTCATATTAGCTAGTAACCCCTCGCACCAGTTGAACATCATTGGGGCCAAGCAATCCACCGCATATTGGAACTAAGATTTTGTTGCCTTATGCAACGCTTGGGCTCCGCCACTCCAATAATGCAATGTAGAATTGTGTGCAGGGGAAGCACTCTGATGGAAGAAATATCTACCTTCCCGCTCTCTCTTTTTCGAGCCCCAGGACAATATATTTGGATGAGCATGCTGGTACTCTCACCCCTTGCGCGAGCTCTAGAGAGTTGGATTATCTCCCCTCTCCTGGACAATCCAGTGATGAAATAGATGTCCATCACATCTAGTTCTAACTCTTGGTCCCCAATGATAAATATCTGTCAATCCATGTCCCATATACTGATCAAGTATTGGAGCAGATCCAGTTGAGCTCTTAGTCCGGATGTTTGAAATAATTTCGACAAACCGTAATTGCACAATGCATTGACGCAATTTTGATCTTGCAACACTTGGCGTTCTTCCACCTAGTGGCTTCATTCTTTCCATTCGATCGACATCTCTGAGGAAAACACATGCAAAAAATGTTTAAATGGAATTTTAGGAGCTTTCATCGGAGTAATTTTGGAAATTATCCATAGATATGGGTGGATTTCATGTTTCTAATTCCTTCCCATAGCCAACGCGGTTGTCTGAATTAATTCGGTGCTGGTGGCGAGCTAAACGCGACCAGTGCGACCCTGATAGATTGAAATTGCATTGGTCACAAGCAATTTTAAAACTTTAAATCCTCCCCCAATCTTGTTATTTCTGAAAAAAAATGACAAATGAATGGAATCAAAATGAAAATGAGACTTAGAGCTCTTACCTAACACTGACAGATCGAAGAATTGTGTCCTGGATCGACCACACCACTGATTTGAAACTCGAAGGGAAAATGGACAAAATGCTCTTCTCAAAATAGAAAGGTGAAAATGAATTTTTTTTTTGGTGTATTTATATATTTTTGAATCATTTTCGCCAATATTTTATTATTTTTCCTCGATATCAATGATGTTTGTTGTTTTTGTGCAGTACAAGAATTTCACACTGTTGATGATTATTTCAGATGAAAACGAGTTTTATTTATCTCTTTTTCGGGCTTATTAAACGTTTATGAAAATGGAACCCCCCTGGAGTCAACTTTCAGCTTTTTCCTTACTCTTGAAAAATTAAAATATTTCTGATTACTTTTCATTTTGAACTCGTTAAAGTGAATGAACTGATGTGATCTCATTATACGTTTACCCCTTTTCCGGGCTAAGATTTACTATTTATGAAAAAGGAATACCTTGATCGAACATGATCAATAGATTCTCTCGAATATTGTTTTCTACCCTTTCTGATTCAAGAGACGATTTACGAAAAGGGACATGATGGAGTTTCCTTTTTGTTTCTTTCCAAACTCCTTAAACATGAAAAGTCACGAAGTTACCCTTTTGTTGGACTCGTTAAAGATTAAACGATGAAATACTTGTCACCATGACAAGACTGAGTTTCTCCTTCCTAGGGCTCATTAAACTTACTAGGATGGATTCATTCAAAGAATGAACTTACACGCTCAACATATTCTATCCTCTTCACATTGGCCATAAAAATAAAGAGATACTTGTTAGCAATAACGTGTTAAAATTGAAAGTAAACATCCTATGTATTTTGTGTAGCTTGTCGCTCTTGAACATGATACTCATTGAAGTTCGTGTTGGGTTGGGGACATCCTACATTCGTCACTTTGACTCCATGGGTTTTGGAAATCCATTTTCCTCTCATTTGATTACCAATTTTGTTAACATGACCTCTGATCCTATTTGAGTCAAATGTTGCCACACTTCGGAGTCGTGTCGCCAATACGTTCAAGAAAAGTCATTTTTTTCAAACATCCTCTGCTTATCTAACCTCCTCTGTTATAATCCTGAACCACTCCTATCATCTTAAGATATATGTTGTTTCGTGTCGATGACGTGGGAATTATCATGGCCCTCCTTCGAGGCTGATAGGATAGGATAGCCAATAAATAATTAATTAAAATAATAATAATAATTTTAAATGGGTCATTATTAAATTAGAAATAAAATAAATAAAATTTTTGAAAAAAATAAAATAAATAGCTAAGTAAATTAATAAAAAATTTCAAAAACTGGTCGGCCCTTTCATCTCTCCCTTTCCACTATTTATTGACCCTGATCTTCAATTCTCTTCTTAGTAGGTTGTCCTGAAGATGAGTCTTGATTTAGACTTGAAATGTAGACTAAAAATGACGACTGTGGATATTCCAAGTTTTACATCTGAAAAACTACACGATGGAAACCTCTAATCTAGCATTGTTACCCTGTATGGAAGGGATACATGGACTGAGATTCGTAATCTCGAAAAAACAAGGATCAAAATTCAAAGAAGAGAAGCAGATCTATAATTCTTAAAGCACTGCCATGATTCTAGTCTTACACCAGCCTTCACTCTCATCAAACATAAGCTACACAACTAGCACAACCACAGGGCATTCGACTGTCTTAGTAAATCCCTTATTCGTCGTGAAATTCATAGAACGAGATTTTGGTTAGATCAGCTATCTACGAAAGCTTACAAAATTCATCTAAAACTGGCTCTTGTCATCCACAGGGACCTCTGGTCCATAATCGATGTCGCAGTTGCACTCAAGGCAGACAAAGAAGGTACCCGAGCATGGAATAAGCAGAACAAGAAGCTGGAGAAATTAATATCAAAAATTAAATGGAGACAAGGGCATTCTCTCATAGATCTACAGTCTGGCAACATCGTTACTTATCAGATGAACTCCCCCTCCACTGTCCAGAACCCGGTCCCCTCCGCAGCACCCAAAAATGCAAAATCCCTGACTCTTAGAGTTACGCAGAATTCCCCTATTGAAAATATGGAGTCCCTAACCCACGTGGATTCCTACAACAACGTTTCAGTTAACACGGGAGGGCAGGAAAAATTGCATAGTAATATTAATTTAATGAACGAATCAACAATTCTGTGCAGAAACATTTCCCCATGCGTAAACCATGATGATTTGAGTAATGTTAACCCTTACACAGATTCATCAGTTCTATGCAGTAACGTAACCTCGGACGTGGATCAGGATCATAGGACTGCAGTAAACAATAGCATGTATGATGGGTCTAAAGGTAGCAATAGGGATGAATCAACAAACGATGATTCATGTGTTCTGCCCACGACAGCAAGGTGTGGTTCTATGGAGCATGATTACACTATAAAAAATATAGTAACATAAAGCGTATATAATGAAGTACCGCAACGAAGAAACCCCATTAACATACCTCCCATCGACAGCAAAAATAAAAAAGTAGTAAATATATCTTCTCATGAATTAAATAATATAGAAATGGAGGTTTTGAGCAAGGGACTCAATTTCGCTGTAGCTCCCAGCTGTATTCCAAAATAAGAAATGATTTGCGATATTGAGGACAGCATCAAACCTCTTAATAAAGAAGACAAAGAACTCGTGAGACAAGAGTGTGCCGTCATTTTTAATAAAGCCAAACTACCTAAGAGAAATTTAACTAAAGAACAATTAAGTGCCTTAAAAAAATTAAGAGGTAATGAGAAGATTGTCATCTTAAAAGCAAATAAAGGGGGGGCTACTGTGGTTATGGACAAAGAAGATTATGTCAATAAAATGAGAGATCACCTTCACAATAGTGGCAGCTACAAAAAACTCAAGAAAAACCCTATTTCCAAAGTCATAAAAAATGTCAAAAAAGCAATTAAGGAGTCTAATCTTGATGATAAAATAAAAAAGTGCCTATACCTGGAGGGTGAGATTATGCCCTGCATTTATGGTGCCCCCAAGATCCATAAGATTGTTTCTCCTCTGAGACCCATTGTCAATACCATCGGAGCTCCAACATATGAATTAGCCAAATTTGTGGCAAGCACCCTCACCCCTCTGGTCGGAAAAACTAGCTCATTCATTAAAGACTCCAACCATTATGTTGACTTTGTTAAAAAATCCAAGTTGGATCCCGAAGATAAAATTGTAAGATTTGATGTTGCACAACTCTTTTCTAAAATCCCTCTTGATGAATTAGTTCAAGTAGTAAAAGAATTCGCGGACCCCCAGACCGCTAAGCTCGCTGAGATTTGTCTCTGCTCCACCTTCTTCACCTTCCAAGGAGAAATATTTGAATAAACATCTGGAGTTGCTATGGGATCTCTGTTGTCCCCCATAGTGGCCAACCTCTTCATGGAAAGTTTTGAAAATAAATCTCTTGAATCCTACCCATTGAAACCTAAATTTTGGATTAGGTTTGTGGATGACACCAATGTCAATTGGCCACATGGCAATGAGGAATTAAAAAGCTTCCTGGACCACCTTAATAGCATTTCCAAAGATATAAAATTTACAATGGAAGGTGAGGTAAACAACCGTATCCCTTTCCTTGACATTGTCCTCTCAATAAATGAAGACAAAACCCTTGGGCACAAAGTGTTCAAGAAGAAATCACATACTGAAAATTAACTACATGTTGATTCACACCACTACCCTGCCCAGAAGATGGGGGTTCTATTGACTATTTTTACAAGAGCTTTTAGAATATTAGACGATACTCATATTGAGGAAGAAATAGAACATCTAAGAAGATCATTCATTAACTTGGGATACAGTAATAAAGACATCAACAAAGCTATTCAAAGAACTAGATCCGGAAATAAAAGAATTTCAACTGACAATTCCGCAACAACAAAATCATATCTCCCCTATATCCAAGGGGTCACGGACAAGATGGTCAAAGTTATAGCCAAGAAAGACATTAGAGCATCCTTCAAGCCTCTAATGACCATCAGACAGAGGATGAAATCAGTCAAAGATGACCTTGACCACCTCCAACAAAAAGAGGTTTAAAAAATTAATTGTTCATGCGGAGATTGCTATATTGGGGAAACAGGCAGGACCTTTAAAATAAGGTTTAAAGAACATGGGGCGGACATCAGACTAGGAAGAACCTGTTATCACTCAAAAAATTCAAACATCATTTTGACAAGGTTAATACGTTCATGAGTCAAAATAGGGTTGTAGGATTCATTTTTTTAAAGTTTGGTCAACGGAAATGTTAAATTCTTATGTTTTAAGTTTACCCTAAGGTCCAAACCCACTCATGTTCAAACTCCTTCATGTCACATCATTCATAATTTTTTGATTCATTTCATTTTCCAAAGTTTTTTATACCGAAAGTGCCAAATTAGCCAAGAAACCACAGTTTTGTAGTGCAATGCATTGTAAAAAGTCACTTTTTGCTACGAAACTGCTGATAGTTTCGTAGCGAAATATGAAGCAAAACTCTGCTTTACGACTTTGAGAAGTCAACTTCAAAGGCGATTTATGAGAAAACATAAAGGTATTTTAAGAAAATGAGAGATTTTATTTTCAAGAACATATCAAATACCAATAACCTGCCTCACTTTTATCACAGGTGTTATCAGTTGGGAGATACAAGGATTGCTTTGAAACCCTATTTTTAGAAAGTAGACGGTTTTCTTGTTTTACACATGTTTTTCAAATACAGATTTTGGACAACTGGAGATGGTTTTCTAAAAACCAAGAGATTTTTTTCTTCAGAAAATTCTTATTGAAAAAAACCTCCTCCATTGTTTCAACCTTCATCATGGATTAGGAGATATAAGCTATGTTCCAAGACCTATTTTCAGGAAAAAACAGGAAAAAATTGCAAGGATATCTTAAATATGAAAGGTGAGATTGACACCTCAAGACACTTAGGTAAGTTGGTTGATGGTTGATTGAGGCTAATGGCATGTTAGATGCAGGTTTTTGGCACTTACAAGTTTCATTTTCTAAAATTATGTAAAAAAATTCATTTTTAGCACTTTTCAAAAGTTTCGTAATGCCTTTAGGCTTGAAGGACAACAAAGCGCTACGAAACTACTATAGCTGCGTTTTTGACTTTTTGACTAGTTCTGGAGATTATTAAGAGATGAATTGGTATGAGGTGTGTGTTTGATGATGATGAATCTTATGCAAATGAAAGAGCTAAAAATTTTGAGGATAAAGGCTTGTTTTGCAGCGCTATGAAAGTGCGCTACGAAACTGCCTTACTTTCATAGCACACTGTCTTTCAGCCTTTTTAGCAGGTTTTGGAGCGGTTTTTGGACAGCTAGAAGTTATGGAAGAGTTAAATGCCATGTCAAGAAATTATTCAACACTCAAGGACGACGAATTGAAGGTTAAATGACAACCAAAATATTCAAAGAAGAAGAAGACCATTTGCCTAAAAAACAGGGTCTTGTTGCCTAGTTATGAGGAGGTCAGTTAAGTGGTCATAAAGTGATGAATCCCATAATCAAAATTCGACCATGTGAATGTATACTTTTCAAAGATGTAATTCCTTTTAGTAGATAAGGTTGTTAAAGATAATAATGAGTAGTTTGAGTCCTATTTAAAATAGGACTGTCAAGTAGGATAGGTGTCTGTTTATCATTAAAGTTGATGTTTTATGGTTATGAAAGGTGTCATTAAGAAAAAAATTTGATGTATCTATCCTAGAGGCAGATCATATGATGAGGTAACATGTCTATTAAAGGCCATGGGGTCGAATTTGTCAGGGGTTGGAGACTTTTTGGCAAAACTACAGTTTTATATAATTGACTGTTTTCATTAATATAGAGTGGTTTTCTTCTTGACAGACCTGAGATTCTCATGGGGTTTTTAATGCTTTATTGATCTACATATTATGCTTTACTACTTGAAGTAGATTTCATTTCTATTACTCAGAATTCATAACTCTATGCTCTGACTTCCTTAGTAATGAGATGACTGTGTTTTTTTGTGTTTTATGAGTGAATTTCCTTTGAACCACTAGCAGTAGATTTCCTTGCTATTACTCAGAATTCATAACTCTATGATCTGACTTCCTTTAGTAATGAAATGACTATGTTTACCTATGTTCTATGAGTAAATTTCATTTGTTAAAGACCCCTATTTGCCTCAGCTTCCATGTCAAGAAACCTTGCCACTGAACCTACCGATTTGTTGACTCCATAAGCCCAATGGTAGCAAGCCTTCATCTTTTCAACCTACAAACATATAAAACCAATACATAAATTATAGAGTTAGCCATCTATCTACATATTTATTCAATATCATTAACCCTTGAGAGATCCCTCTCAGATTGAGGAGGATAAGCCTCGGTCACAACATTGGTTTGAAATAGTTACACTGAAGTTGTATAATCAGCAACCAATCAAGTATCATTTTGGTGATAACATTTTGGCGTCATTGCCGGGGAACGAAGGTGTAAATTTTCCCTGGGAAGAACGACAAAGTTTCAATTCTAAGGTCTCAGAGCAGCAGACACTTAGGCACATATTGGTTTTATTTCTTCTCTGGCGACTCCACACATCAAATAATCAATTGGAAGGTGACTCCACTGCTTGAAGATCATTAGCTTGATGAAGTTCCAAGATGAGTTCCATTGCAAGAATAAATTCCAGGTATACTCCTATGAATCGGTCTCACATCCCTGGTTTTCCAAATCCGATGCCAAAGGTTGAATGGTTAACTGATCTTCCAATTTTTAAAGATGAAAAGAAAGACAATGTTGCTCTTCATTTGGTCAGATTCCATATGCATGTATGCAAACTTAAGGTTTAGTTCCCTGAGGATTGTCTCATGAAGATGTTTATGGCCACTTTAGAAGGAAAAGCATGGTCATGGTACAAAAGCCTACCAAATGGTTCACTATATTCTCCTGTTTATTTCCATGTTGCATTTTATTAGATGTATGAAGAGTATCATCCCTCCTTATTCCTGGTCAAAGACTTATGTAAACATTGTGTGAGTTTTATTGAACATAAGGAGAATTTTTATGAAGATGATGAGTTCATGGATGAAGAAATTTTAGAGGCCCTTCATGACAATCCCTTTCATCATCAAGAAGAAAGGATAACCTCTTTCTTGGATGAAAATGAAACCCAACAGGAGTTTATTTATGAAAATAATGTTACATCCTCTGAGTTTGATGAAAATTTGTAGCAGACTTGTCAGTATTTTGATAATCAGGAGTATGAGAATCATTTCAAACAACAAGAGGAAATATAGAAGATAGTTTCTATAACCGCTAGGTTAAGGAAAGGGTTGATTTTATATGTTATTCCTTGGATCATCCTACATCAAATAATTATCACACTGATGAGAAAGTGGATGAAAATTTTTCTTTATCCTTGTCTTCTAATCTGAATTCATTTGAGTGTAAGTCAAAAGTTAAGATTCAATTTGTGGATGAAGTTGCTAAGAACATTGAAAAAGACATTGAAGTTTTAGAAGATCAAATTCAACCTTATAGGCTTCATGATCAAGATCAGTCTTTTCAAAAGTTTTTAATGCCAGAACACAAAGAGAGGGTGTTGTTACCTTTCTCCTTTGATATTGAGGAAGAATACATTTTTTTTTAAAACCAATTTGAACAGCAGTTTGATAGCACACAATTGAAATCTTGTGTGGCTGAGAAAAGCATATATGAGTTGTCCAAAGTTGAAGAATGTCTTGAGAATTATCAAACAGATTATGTCTTCTATGATCCTATAGCTGATTACATGGAAGAGTTCTACAGTCCAAATTTCCAGTTATATGTTCATTATGAAGATCAGATGAATTTTATGTTGCCTTGTTCATTTCAGTATCATGCTTACTTTTGGTTCAAGTGCAGTCAAGAGGTTCAAATGTCAGATCAGATCAATGACTGGATTCATTGGAAGTTTCATGTTGCTTGAGTTAAAAATGGAGATTGCAGCTGTTAGGGTAGGTAAGAGTGTGTGAATAAGCTCAAAGTTGACTGAGCATCTTTTCAGTAGGTATAAATTTGGTTCTTCAGTAGTAATCATCAACCTTGAGCCCGAGGTGAAGGCCATAAGAGCTTGGCGAAGTTCTCATAAATTTTAGAGTTTTTATATCCAACTGGAACTACAGGTTCTTTGGTGTACCACAGGGGCACACCATCCCAAGTGGAGGTATCATCGATAGTGAATCTGCCATCTCTAATAGTGGGCTTCAATCTCCAATCTTCCTCCTACATAGATTCATTTATCTCCTAGTGAATCTCTTTCAACTTGGTTAGACATTGCGCGAATGAGTTACGCTTTTTTAATTGTTCTTTTAGAGCATCCTTCAACTCATCCATAGTTGCATTAGGGTTCGCTGATACATATCTTATACACCAGTCCAATGCACGATCTTGAAAAGAAAAGGATAATTGTGTTTTCTTAACATCATAGCTATTGACCTGCTGTGCTCTCCATACATCATCAGTATCCACCATCTCTAATAGTGGGCTTCAATCTTTGATCTACCTCCTACATAGATTCATTTATCTCCTAGTGAATCTCTTTCAAATCAGTTACACATTGCGCAAATGAGTTCGAATTTTTGAATTGTTCTTTGAGAGCGTCCTTCAAATCATCCATAGTTGCATTAGGGTTCGCTGTTACATATCTTATACACAAGTCCAACGCACGAACTTGAAAAGAAAATGGATAATTGTGCTTTCTTAACATCATAGCTATTGACCTGTTGTGCTCTCCATACATCATCAGTGACAAACAAAAATTGATCAATATCTTCATTTCCAATACCTCTAAATGTAGGCAACATCATAGGCGTGGCCATATCTGTGCCTAGGGAGGTGGAGGTGGAGGTGGAGGTGGAGTGGATGACTTATAAGATGAGTGTGGAAGTGGAATGGATGGGATCTGAACTATGGTCAATTCTCTCTGATTGTTATGATCTTGTGAGACTTCTTCTTAGGAGACTTCCTCTTCTTCAAAGTGTGCAGATTCACTAGAGCTACTAGTTTTTGGCTCTTCCTCGCTATCAGATACACCCTTGAAAGGATTGTAAATAAACCCTTCTGCTAGGTCTGCACGGTAAATTCTTCCACTACGTGTAGTCGGGCCTCTTCTATATCCTTGAGCGCAGGAACTTACCTTTGGGACCCTTGAAAAATCTTCTTTCTGCTTCAGAATAAGACACGAACTGATCAATGCAAAACTCAGTTACAAATCCTCCCAAGACACAATCGATCCAATGATCTATCACATGGGTGATCGTATTGCTTTTGTTTTCTAAATGTTGTATCAATTCCAGAGTCCACTGAGTGACTGCGTCGTCTTTCGTGTAGGTATTAAATTTAGTCAATCGCGCCAACCACTCATGCAACTCAGTTGCAAAGGACGAAAAGAATATCTTGTGAAATTCTGTATAGATATACTTTTGAACCCAATACTCAGTAGTTCTATTCTCTTGGATCGCAATTTCACGGATCTTTCTATCTAGCCAATCTTGCAATTCATTCTGTGTAGGATGCCAATACATCAATTCTCCCTCAAAATGATCTCGCTCCTGGAAATGGAACCATTTTTTGGCTTGAGGGTTCTTGAACCAGGTTCAGAGTTTATCTCGCAACCAACAAGCCCTCCAACTACTGGCCCTTTCGGCAATGACCTACTTTTGCATATCAAAGTCTCACCTGAAGTAGTATGGGGGGGTACTGGAACCAGATTTCCGCACCACGAGGAAGAAATTGATGTGGTGGCCATAAAAAGATCTATATCATAACTTATTACAGATTATACACATATGCGCGCATAACATACCAACAAACTATCAAATCAGCTTTGTCGCAAATACAAACAAGTGCGCATAAACAGATACAGATATTCACAGATTATTCCAACACACAGAGTGCATATTCAAGCGCAGTAACTAAAGAATATATATTCATATACTTAAACATCAACATATATTCATGCATATGTATTTGGTTATAAACATAAGTATAGCGCACTCACAAAACCAATTCCGATCTAAAGCAATAACAGAGAAATTCACAATAATCAAAGAGATAACGTGTCAATCACATAACACATTTGATTCGCCAAAACAGTATTTGTATTAATGGTCTAACAGTTCAATACATTCAGACTTCCCTTACAAATACCCTTCCATGCACACAGCCAGCGGAGTCCGCACATAGCCAAGACTATGTCTTCAAGCACACAGCCAACAAGAGCCTTTCTACCCAACCCAAACGTAGACTAAAAACCTTAAAAAAAATTTATCACATAATCATGAATCACTTAACTGAACTATGAACTATCTTACTAGACTCGATCTATCTATATTTATATCCAATAAGCGCAAATACTATGGTCTCAAACCATGGTTTGAGGCCACAGTTTTCCCTTGAAACCCATTTACATAAACGAGGGACTTTGACCCACCCCAAAGCCCCTTTGACTCTTCCGCGCAACGTGCATAACCAAAAATATATACAAACTTGATCAAAATTCACCCCAGGGGACCCCGCTCCAACAGAAGTCGATTACCAACTAATTGCAGGGAAACTATACATGTTGGAACTAGACCAAATACTGCGGATATGTGTATTGGATCATGAAAGGGAGGAGGTACTATGGGAATTCCATTCAGGGGTTGAGGGAGGTCATGTCAGAGGGAAATGCAGCGCAAGGAAAATATTACAAGCAGGTTTTTGGTGGCCCACTATCTACAGATATGCTAAATAATATGTCGAGAAGTGTGATGTGTGTGAAAGGGTTGGGAAGTCATCACATCATTATTGAATTTCCACTACAACCAGTACGAGCGTTATAAGATTTTAAAAAGTGGGAAACTGATTTCATAGGACCCATCAACCCACCCACGCACCATTCCCAAGCACGATACATGATCATCGCAATAGAATACCTAAGAAGATGGGCCGAAGCAGCGCTAGTAAAGGATTGTACAACTGACTCACAACCAAATTTATTTTTGAAAACATCATTACAAGGTTTGAATGTCCTTGAATCTTAACCAGTGATCAATGAAGCCAATTCATTAATGAAATAGTCGAATCACTGCTGCAAAAATTCATGATACAACACCACAGAGCAGTCTGTATCACCCACAGGAAAACGGGACAGTCAAGGCATTCAATAAAATCTTAGATAGGGGTCTGACTAAGGTATTTTCAGCTAACAGGGATGACTGGGATGAGAGAGTCCCAGATACATTATGGGCCTATCGAACGACTGTTAAGAGATTACATAAACATAAACTTTTCCAATTGGTGTACAGTCAAGAAGCAGTAGTGCCAGCAGAGTTCACAATCCCCAACTTGTTTATTGCACAAGTAACACACATGATAGACGATGAATCAATTAAAAAAAGGATAGAGGAACTATGGGAACTGGATGAGGCCATATTTCTAGCATATTTTCATCAAGTATTGGAAAAGCAGAGACAGAAGGCATGGCATAACAAACACAAAAACAAAAAATCATTAACAGTGGGAGGCCATGTCTTACTATATGACAACAATTTCTTAAAGTTCCTAGGAAAGTTGTGGATGCATTGGTTAGGCCCTTTTATTGTTGTAGAAATCAGAGAATCGGGAGATGTAAAACTCGCACAACTTAATGGTATTCTACAACAAGGATGGGTGAATGGCACACGCCGAAATCCCTTCAAGGAGTAAACAATATATTTTCATTTCAAATAAATCTCCATAAGGAGAAGTACGTAGTTGTAGGTGAAGTCAGTTATGCTGGTCAGTCAGTACTTAAGTCAACCTTCTGTTTCAAAAAACTTCTTTCAATTCTCCTAGTCATTTATTTACAATGAAGTCAGTCAATCATAAGCTATCTGCCAAGGTCATTCCAGTTGTGGAAGAATCTACACCTTACTGCAACTTATTGTGGTCGGGGTGTTACACGTGTCATCAATCATAGTCATAATAATCAGTCCAAATTTTGGATAAAAATTTCTTGTAATAAAAATATCATCGCCTCATAAAGCACGCCCATCACTACATCATAATTACCCATCATATCCCCTTGCCTTTTTCCAAATTTTCATCAACTAAGTCAGGTCCAACTCAGCCGTCATTAGTGGTGACACAGTTGAATCTGAGTGGGGAAATTTGTCGTATTAATTAGTTAAGCAGTCTCATCAGAATACGTCGTGTCAAGATTTTCTACTTAATCTGCATGGCTATGTCGAGTTTTTTAGAGTCAGAAACCAGTGTGGTGAAAGCACCAAGTCTAGAGTCTGTGTCAAATTCCAATTGTCCCAAGTCCAAGTCCAGGACCTTTGTGTCCATTTTCTACCAGAGGCACTTCAAGATGACAAAGAACATTGTATCAGTTTATGAACCATTGTTCGATAAGAGAATTGAGAAATTAGAACCAGTGACATGAAAGTATGACAAGGAGGGGTTAGTTGATACTAACCTCACTGATTCATTCCAATTCCCAGCATCGAAACGAGAGGTATACATAAATCTGGTTACAAAGAAATATGGAAGCCAGTAAATCCGAGTAATTGATTATTTCAGGGGACTTTAGAGGTCGACATTGCTTAATCTTAGGAGTATTCCCGTGTTTGGTACCACTGGAGTAGTAATGCAATGTACCAAGTGTTGAGCATTGGAAAAGGTATGGATTCACCATGTATTCTCTCATCTTTTTCCTTTAAACATAATTCTTTTTATTTTAGAAAGATGATTTATTGGAGGATTATGATATAATTGCAAAGACTCGTGTTTATTGTGAAAATTGACTAAAAATTGCCTTTTGTTCTAAAAACAGGAAACAAATGAAGTAAACCATCATTCGAGAGGCAGAGCTAAAACAGGAGTAACCGTTGTTCCTCCATAAAAGGACCGTATCTAGACAATAATAAGGAAATCATAACGTATAGCTAAAGGAAGATAGGGAACAGCACGGGTACAACCTAAGAAGACCAAGCGCTAGCTAAAAAGAGAAAAGGAGTGAATCCCTCATGATCTTTTGATCCTGAGGGATCGCTGTCCAATCTTAACGTTGTTTCTTTTCTTATCTGTTGAATTGTTATAAAATGCAGTGCCTTCAGAAATCAAGGATGAAATGATTTTTGATTAAACACTCCTTTTGTAACTCTATAATTTCTTAACTCTCATGATCAGAGAGTGACTGTTGTAAACACTATTTATGTCCGATTAATACAAGATCTTGTTGTCATTCCATTTCTTAACTCTGGAGTAAAGCTCAACGGCGTTTCACTGGTGGTTAAGGGCCCGCCCCTGGTGGATCGATCTGTTGTTTGTATCATTACCTTTTAGTTATTGTTGTGTGACAGTTTGTATTTTCTTTCGTTACGGTTTGTAAGTTAATTAGCTTATTGTTTAAATTGCTTATTGATATTGGTGTGTTACATTGACGAATTGCATTGTTGTTCCGTTCTAACAAGAATTTTCATTCCTGTATTATTTATCTTTTTATGCTTTAACAGAGCTTTGCTATTCAGTATTTGATGTTCTATTTCAGTTGTTGTTCCATTTGCTGATTCATGTGATTGTTGTTCATTTCAGAGTGCTGATTAAGAGAGCTTACTGTCGACATGATTTGTTGTTTAATAGAATTTTCTATTTGATTCCATTAGTTAGATTTTTTTTGTTCAGATTCATTAAATAGAATTCATTTTTCAATTCTTCTAGTTATATTTTGTTGTTCATTTACATTGCTATTCAATTCCAGGTTTGCAGTTCATTTCAAATTAATTAGTTTACAGATTGCAAAGAGTTTGGTTTTGAGAGTTTGCCTAGTTTACTTTCATTAGCAGCTTTTAGTTTAATTTCTATTTCCTTTTAATTGCTTTAAGACAAGATTATCAACTGTAAAGAATATTGGTTATTTCTACCTACGTTCTCAGATTGATTATATTGTTCTCGTGTGATTTCAATTCCATCACTTTCTAAAGGAAAGAGTTATCATTATTGCATCCTTGACTGATTTTTGCTGAATGAATGATTGAATTTTCAAGCATTTGAGTTCATGTCATTGTAGTTAGATTTCTTTTCCAAGCATCCGTTTACTCTTGTATTTACAACACTATACTATATATTACAAATCATTACTCTTAGATTGAATTGCAGCCTCAGACTGAGTACACTCTTGAAACAAAAAGTCGTTCCTGGATTGATAATTAATGTAGGTTAAATAGGCGTTAAAAAGACACCTTTTATACCTCAGCATTTTGGCACCGTTGCTGGGGAGAGTGTAGCCATTTACAGAGAGTGGTGCATATTTGATTTATTTATTTTTTCCTGCTAGCGAAGAATTGGGTATTGAAAACGGAAGGTAAGAACTTGTGTATCGAGCAAGAAACATACTTGTTCACTGGCCCGCTTCACAGGAAAATTGGGTAAAAATTTTAGGTAGGAATGGATGCTTGTCATTTTGAATGAATAGAAAAGCTAAACAGAACAAAATTCCTCCAAAACCCGAAAAACCTAAGGGACCGGTGACCCTTGGGCGAACAACTTTCATTAACGAAATCGTTAAGAAAACTTAATCTCAGCCATCAGTAGGACCTAGGAAAGTTATTTCTAGATAGCCTACTAGTTCCCTTCAGGCCACAAAATCATCATTTGTAGCCTTTGCTGAGGTACATAGTCAAACAGAAGGAATTGAGCAAGATTCCAAACAAATTGAGAATTCCTGCCTAATTTCTCTGCAAGAAGGGAACTCTAGTAATCTCCGCGAAGGAGGAGGAAAAATAGGGGAAACAGAAGAACCAAAATCTCCCCTTGAAGTAATCCAAACAGTGATTAGCGCAGATAAGGGAAGTGTTGTCAACATCATTCAAAACAAAGCTAAAGGACCTGAATCTCCTTAGATAGTAGGCCAGCAAGGAACACTTATTATTCCAGATCAAGGGAGTGTTGTCAAGGTCATTCCTATTCCTTCCAGTCAGCCTAGGAATTCCTTTTAAATCCCAGAGGGATATTGGCACATATTTGATCAAATGGCCTAGAACCAGAACCAGCAAACACCTCAACAAACTTCCACACTGCAATATCCCATTGTGGACACTGCAGTTAATGCACCTATGAAGGCCATTCCTCTTCAGCATATTCCTACATTACATGGCTTAACATCGAAAGATCCAGATGCATTTATGTTTGAATTCGATGTATTATGCAGGGGGTATGACTATACCACCGATCCCCAAAAATTAAAATTATTTCCTTCCACATTAAAAGGAGCAGCTTTACAATGGTTTATGGGGTTAGGTGGAGGTGTTATAAATGATTGGGATCAGATGAAAGCTACATTTCTAAAGAAATATCAAGATTACTATAGGTCCAGGGAATTAAAAGATGAAATATTTTAGATGACAACAAAACCTAATGAAACACTTGAGGAATATGTAGAATGCTTTCAATACAACCTCCAGAGATCACCTTATGCATCTTTACCCTTACCTGATAATGTGTTGAAAACTCCATTACTTAAAGGGATGAAGGAAAAATGGGTTGAAACATTAAACATTATGGGCAAAGGTGATATATATCAAGAAAATTTTGTTGACATTATTGATTTATGTATTAGGAGTTCGAGAGGCAGCACAAGGCTAAAGTCAGTAGAACGTGATATGATCACAAGAGATAGTAAGATCTCTGGTGAAATTATAACCCACGCAGAAATTGGAAATCTACTAGAATATTTTAAAATGTATATTCTAGGGACTTTGACAACGCAGTTCGACATTATGCAAGCTAAACAAAAGCAAGCAGAAGCAGAACAAAATCTGGAAATATTCTGCCCTAAATGTAGAAATAAACACAGCCATAAAGAGTGCCCATTAGATATAGTCAAATTATGTGCTATCTACAAAAAATATCACTCCACAGAAGGTTTCCCCTCGATCCCTAGATTGAAATCAGTTTACAAGGAGGAGGAAGAAGAATCGGAATTGGTATGCCTACTCAATCAGCGCCAACAATGGCAGCCACGACAAACAGGTATGCCAATTGATACATCCTCTTCTTTTCAGTTTCCTCAGTATAATGCTCAGCAATATAATGGAATGTGGAAAAATCATCCAACTTTCCCCAATTGGTCACAACAGTCATTCCCTACATCACCATGGCCAAATCAAACAAATCAAACCAATTAGCCAAACTTGCCTTACTATCCACCATTTTGGCAAAACAATGCTTATCCAACACAATGGTCCCCCTCCACCTCGCAGAGTCAGACCTGGCAAACAAATTAGCAAAGACCTACAAATCAGCCAGCTAGAACAATCCCTCTCCCTCAACCTACACTGCCAGCCCCCTATACATTGCCACAAAATCCCCAGACCAACTTAAGACCGCAGCTCCCGGCCCAACCCAAACCAAACCCTAATAATAGGCCAGTTCAGTCTGTTCAAATAATGGAACCACCAGAACTAGAAACTGAACTGAGGGAGTGTAATGACCTTCAACTAAGATCTAGGCGCACAGTAGAAACAGAGGGAGACAAAAATGTTCAAGTTGAAGACTCATCACCCGCAGATTAAACAATGCACAAGGAGAATGTGGTTAAACAACAAACTCAGAAACAAGAAACCACCTCTTCTCCACCATTCTCAAAACAATTAATCATACCTCGCCCAATAGAATATCCTGATTTTGATCTTCTGGGAGAATTAAAAAATTTGTGTATAAAAATCCCTCTCCTCCAAGCTATCCAAGACATCCCCATTTATGCAAAAACCATCAAATAAATATGTATAAGAAAGCCCAAGAGGAGAACAACAACTAACCCAACTGTCCAAGTAATCGGCACTCTATCTGATTTATTATCAGGAATGGAAACACCTATAAAGTATGAGGACCCAGGAAATCCTATAGTGACGGTACAAATCAATGGGCAATCATTTCCAAATTCCTTAGTTGATTTGGGAGCTGAAATTATTATCCTAACAACCACCACTTGTCAAAAACTTGGCATTACATCATTAGATCCAACAACAACCTTATTAGAATTGGCTGACCGATTGGTAGTCAATCCAGAAGGTACATTACATGATGTAATGGTATCAGTAGATTCCTGGGAGTACCCTGTTGACTTCCTGATTATCAACCCCAAAAACTGGCTAGATGGACACCCTTTGACCCTAGGGAGATCTTGGTTGGCAACTGTCGATGCTTACATTGGCTGCCAACAAGGCAACATGACTATAACAAGGGTAAACTATGTCAAAAATTTAGCTTTATATCCCCCATCCCAACTAAGCCTATCGATAATCAAAACAAGGAAACAACCTGTATCATATCTCATGGAAAATATTAGATCACCATTAACCATAGAAGATGCCCTCGACTTTAAAGACCAAATAGAGGATGACATTATTAACAGTTTCATCAATAAACCAAAAATTAGATCCCATTTGCAATGTCACATGATCAAGGCAGCATTTGATAATCAAGAAGAAGGAGATCCCCTGAAAGACATTCATGATCAATCAATACCCACTACTTTTGTGTACAATAGAAAAATTGTAGAAATTAAACCAGGAAAAACTCTAAAAATTAACAAAAATCTGACTGATAAACAAGAAAAGAAGACGGTCCAATTACTACAAAAATATAAGGGAGCCTTTGCATGGGATTATCCAGAAATGAAGAGAATTTACCCCCAGTTATGTATGCACCACATCTATACATAAAAATATGCCAGACCAATCCACCAACCCCAACGAAGATTAAACCCTCATCTTAAAGATATTGTGAAAGTTGAATTACAAAAGCTGTTGGATGTCAATTTTATTTACCCAAATCTAATAACAAGTGGTTCTCTCCATTAGTAGTGGTGCCAAAGAAGAACAGAAAGTGGAGGATATGTGTCGACTACCGATAACTAAACAAACCAACCCAGAAAGACCACTTTCCCCTTCCCTTCATTGACCAAGTATTAGATACATTGGCAGGAAAGAAATTATTTTCTTTCTTAGATGGCTTCATTGGATACAATCAAATTCAGATTGCCCCTGAAGACTAAGACAAAACCACTTTTACCTGCCCTTGGGGGACATTTTCCTGTCGATTTTTACCCTTTGGCCTATGTAATGCCCGTGCTACATTTCAGAGGGCCATTCTCAGCATCTTTTCAGATTTAATAAATGAAGGGCTCGAAGTATACATGGATGACTTCACACCTTACGGAGATGATTTTGAGCCAGCATTAGAAACCTTGGAAAAGGTGTTGCAAAGATGTATTGACACTAGGATTTGCTTAAGCCATGAAAAGTGTCACATGATGATGACCGAGGGACTCATCTTAGGTCATTATATTTCAACAGCTGGGATACAGGTAGATCCGGCTAAAATTCAGATAATTTTGTTAATACCTACTCTTACCACACAAATAGAGGTACGTAGCTTTCTCAGATTTTCTGGTTATTATAGAAGATTTATAGAACATTATTCTCGAGTAGATGCACCTTTATATGCACTAACAGGGAATGTTGAATTTAACTGGACAGTTAAATGTGACCATGCTTTTGAGGATCTCAAAAAGCTTCTATCAACAGTCCCAGTGCTAAGGGGCCCAAATTTGGATTTTCCATTTCAAATTTCATCTGATGCCTCAGACACAGCTATTGGAGCAGTTCTTGGGCAGGAAGAGGATAAGAAACCATATGAAATCTATTATATTAGCAAAAATCTATCTCCTGCTGGATTAAACTATACTGTGACTGAGAAAGAATTTTTAGCTGTGATACATGCTGTAAATAAATTTAGACATTATATAACTGGGTATCCTGTAGTTTTATATACATATCACTCTGCCATAAAAATTTTAGCAAATAAACTTGTTACAAATGGTAGATTAACAAGATGGTTGATTTTATTGCAGGAATTCGATATCACAATAAAATATCAACCTGGAAAAGAGAACCTTGTAGCCGATTTCCTGTCACGAATGCCAAAACCAACAAATGCAGCAGCAGTCGGAGATCGCTTCCCAGATGAGCATTTATTCGTCATTATTGCTAGAACCCCATGGTATGCTGATATTGCAAATTATTTAGCAATAGGTAAATTACCTAAGCATCTAACGCCCAATGAACGAAAACAGATAGTACAGTGTAGTACCCGATTCTCTTAGATTGGGGGCTACCTGTTTCATACAGGATCAGATATGCACATCAGGAGATGCATCCAAGAGGACGAAATATTTGATATTCTGAAAGCATGCCATGACAGGCCATGTGGCGGACTTTTTGCAGATCGTAGGACTGGCCACAAGGTTTTACAGACAGGCTATTATTGGCCTACAATTTTTAAGGACGCTAAAAAATTCGTACAAGCTTGTGATAGTTGCCAAAGGGCGGGTCGCCCTGGACAGTCGGACGAAATTCCTTTGAACCCACAGTTAGTAATCGAGCCATTTGAACGCTAGGCTCTCAAATTTGTTGGTCCTATTAACCCACCATCAAATCAGAAAACATAAATCCTAGTCGCAACATAGTATGTTACTAAATGGGTTGAAGCAGAGGCACTTTCGAGCACTACAGAGGACTCTGTAATACAATTTCTTTTCCAAATATTTGTCCGATACGGCCTCCCAAGGGACATAATCACAGATGGAGGATCGCAATTTGTAGGTAACATAAATGCTGCAACATTAGAAAATTTCCACATTCAGCACAAAATCACAACTCCATACCACCCACAGGCAAATGGCCAGGTAGAGAGCATGAATAAAGTGATCGAATCTATACTGACAAAAACAATTGCATCAAATAGACGTGACTGGGCTTATAGATTTCCAGAAGCCTTGTGGGTGTATCGAACAACATGGAGAAGTACCACAGGGTATTCGCCATATCAATTGATATTTGGAAAAGAACCCATCTTTCCAATAGAGTTTGAAATTCAGACATTAAGAACAGCCCAAGAGGTGGATTTAGATTTAAATGAAGCCCAGGTCAGAAGATTACAACAAATCAATGAGTTAGATGAAATTAGGCTCTCTCCTCTTCAACACACTGCATTAATTCAACAGCAAAGAGCAAAATGGCACGACGCCCTCATCAAAGAGAAAATCTTCCATGAAGGGGATTGGGCACTCCTATATGACTCCAGGTTTTAGGATTTCCCAGGAAAACTCTAGACACGATGGCTTGGACCCTACGAGATACAAAAATTGCATGATAATGGCACCATCACATTAACCACCATTGATGGATCTGGACATTTGTTCAAAGTAAACGGTCATCGAGTGCGACTTTACCATAAACCGCTTTATCAGGAGTCCTTTTACCAGCAATTACGGGAAGATTCTACCATGCAGATTCTGGTTGAGGGAGACAACTCCTCCTTAGCACCCATTCACTGAATAATTTCTTTCATTTTGAAACTTTTACATAAAGCTTTTCTCTTTATCTTGCTTGTTTTTGTACAGATTTTATTTCTTAAGTTGTTCCTTTTTAAGGAACAGCAGCAGTTTCTCTCAAGAAACAGCGCATTGAGTGTTTCTTTTTGTTGTTCCTTTCAAAAGGAATAACAGTTTTTTGCTGTGTTTTTTTTGTTGTTCCTTTTCAAAGGAATAGTATTTTTTGTTGTTCCTTTCAAAAGGAATAGCAGTTTTTGTTGCGATTTTTTGCTGTTCCTTTCCAAAGGAACAACAGTTTTTGTTGTTCCCTTCCAAAGGAACAAAAATTTATGTCGTGTGTTTTTGTTGTTCATTTCCAAAGGAACAACAGTTTTTGCCCCAAGTTTTTGCTGTTCCTTTCCAAAGGAACAGGAGTTTTTTCCACCTGTTTTTGTTGTTCCTTCCCAAAGGAATAGCATTTCCGCTGATTATTTTTGTTGTTCCTTTTTCCAGGTACAACATTTTCGCAGATTGTTTTGTTGTTCCTTCACAAAAGAACAACACTTTTTTCAGTGCATTCTTCTTGTTTTAGAACCACATTTTGAGGATTTTTGTGAATTCTTCATGACTCTCTTAAAGGAAGACATACAATCTATGCAAGGATACACAAATTAAAGGTTATTGGAATCAGCAAATAAAGAGAAATTGTCATTTTTAAGAAATTTTTTTGTATTGATAAGAAAAAGGAAAGGACACAACTATATATATCACTTTTTTGTCTTTATTTTCACTAAAATTAATATAATCGGTTATCTTTATCATGTTGGTTCTTCCTTAAATTCTCATAACTCTCTTTGATTTGTATTTATTGAATAAGAATAAGGGCATATTTTCTCTATTGAGATGTTCAGACTTCTTCCACCATCCCTACTCTTAAGGAATGCTAAGCCATCCTCTATATATAAGTAGGGAAGTGCTATATGAAAAAAAAGAAAAAAAGAAAAGAAAAATCTCTATATAATTACTAACAATTTTATGATATGGCAGATGGAGGATAGGGGGTTTCATCAAGAGTCAGCTTACCATGATCATAAAGAAGCAGTGAAGTGGCATTCCCATTATGGCCACCACACCAGGGATATGATCCAATGGATAACTCAAAAAATAATAAAAAATCCTTCGAACAGGAGGTCTCATCATGAGCTGGCCTATCCACCTTTCACTCCTTCCTGGTGAATGGCATTGTGAAACATCTGGTTCCCAAGCCAGCACGGTGGCCTCCATCATGACATCACAATAGCACTTCCCTAGGCATAAATAAAGGATAATGGTTACAAGGGTGAAAAAGCAACTTTGTCAAGGTTATAGACACCTGTGGGCAACAGAGCTCTGCTGATGGTATTGGAGTCACACTTTTCAAATCAATAGTAATGATAAACCCTTTTCTTATATCTCTATCTAATATCAAATGAGAGTATGCTCCTAAACCCTTTGTTTTGAACCTATTATGCATGAAATCTATTTATAAATCGATCATAATAGTTTATGTGGGTAATGACCGCATACGTACTTGTTTTCACATCAGCTGTCCCTTTCCCTTATCCACGAATCATTACATAAACATTTACAATTTAATAATATGCATCGATTTCAGTAATGCAATAATTTGATTGATCGTATCATAAGTATGTATGCTTTTTACTGTTGTGCAGTACCTTGCTCTTCTATTCGATGGTTGAGGACGACCTATCATCCTTCAGGGGGGGCGAGGATGCCTTTTAATGCCTACATACGGGTCAAATCCCTATATTTTATGCCTGCATGCGGGTCAAATCCCTATATTCTCGGTAATAATAAAAGCTTAACGGTATTGTTCCGATATACTGTGTTGTGTTGTTCCATTACATTACTGTGCATTTGTGAAGAATTAACAGTGTGCAGATAGAATGGGAGGACGACCAATTTGTAGTGAGCCACAGGTGCTAGCTGTTTCTAATGCTGCACGGGAAATTCTGGAGAGAGTAGCGTGGATTACCTACCTCACAAGACTGCAACAACCTCATGAAATGGTAGCCATTGAATTTTTACAAAATCTGCAGGAAGGTTACTCCATGGTTAGAGGTAGGCAGATAGCAGTAATAGACTCAATAATCGCCGAGGTGTCTGGTCTGCCAGCGGAAGGAACCATATGGACCCATAAGAAAGTGAGGCTTCAAGAAGCCATGAACATTTTCCAAGATGAAGGGCAGACCTTGGTCATCAAAGGGAAAGGAGTTCAACCAGCGATGTTGGGAGAACCATGGACAGAATTGGAAAAAGTAGTACAGGGCTACATAATATGTGATGGAAGAAAAGATGTGGTAAGACCTCGCCACCTTAAGTTATTAGCATTATTAAATAAAAAATGTACTGTAAACCTGCCTGCATATTTAAATTTATTATTGCATGATGCCTCCTGAAGTATAAGAAAGTCTCGTCACATAGACATGGTGGTAAGCCACCATTGCTTAATCAGATTGATAGTGAGTTACAGTCTTGCCCAACAACAGACTAGTTGGGAAGAACTGATATTCTCAATTGACGAAGGAATAGCCCTGCCTGCCCCAAAACGCAAAATAATTACTAGCACAGCAGCAGAACCATCAAAATGCAGACAATCCTCCAGGTTAAGGAGAAGTAGGGGAATGATAGAAGGTTTTCAAGGTAGTGTTGTCCTCTACAACAACCCCCCCCCCATTTCATATAATTTTTATTCACAACACTATAATATGAAATGGGTCCCTTTTATTTTTAATTGGTATCAATTTTGTATTATTCAAAAAGGTCCGAAAATGAAATAAAAAACATTACAAAAAACCTTTTTGACAAACCAATAATGGCTTTTTGATATAAATAATTAAATCTTTTATCATTGCGATAAAGCGATCGCAAGATCGCATATCACAATGACAAAGGAGGCATAACTTAAAACACCATTGGTTTGCTCCGACGCGATAACACGCAATAGGCGATCGGCGATATACCATGCATGCTTTTAAAAGAGCCCCAGTTAATGCTCCCGATGCGATGCGATATCTCTATCGACGAACGAGGATTCCAAGAGATGCCAATATAACAAAAGTGCCTTTTCGCCCTGATGCGATGCGATAAAGCCAAAAGCACGAACTTCAAAAAAGTTGTTAAAACGGGGATATTACGATTAATTCATATTAAAAGCCTTATCTTTCTAATAGAGATTCACCTGCGCTCAACCGCCAAAACGGCCAAGGCACGCTTAAACAAATCATTCCACTAATAAACGACGTGATGGACATTTAAAAGATTGACAGGTTTTTACGGCCATTTAATGAAATAGTAAGTCTAAAATCTTTTCACGGATTGGATCCACGGCGACCTTAAGTTAATTCTTCATCATGCATTAATCAATATATTTCGCCCGTATTTGGTTTTCACTGCCAATTCTCTGTGTTACGCTTATTTTTACTCCTGTGCAGAATTCTTCCAAGCTAATAGATACAAGCAAAATGGGGAAGAAGTCCAAGAAAACTGCAAATGCTTCCGCTTCGCCAGCCATAATACAAGCCATCACTGATCCAGGAAATAAAAAGAAAGGATTGATATCTGATACTACATGTTCAGGTCTCGGCAAAACTTCTTGGAAAAGTACCTATAATTTGATAGAAGCTGAAGAACCTGAAGTGACAACAGTAGAAGCCACAGTAGATACGACTCAAAAATCTGAAGGTACTTTAAAGGACTTAGCCGACTCTTTCCTTCATCGGATAGCAGCTCGGGAACAAATTCTTCCCTATACGGATGTAGTAAGGTGGGCAATTGAGGAACTCCCAATCACAGACAGAACCTTCTGCACCAGAGATGGGAGAATCTTCGGTTCATTTCAAGCTAATGATTTAAGGCAAATGTATCATTTGCCTGAGCCAGAGAAGAAGTACAACAAGGCATTTCTGGAGAAATTCCGAAATGAGAACGAAACTGAATCCGAACCCATTCGGAATTGGAGGCAGAATCCGGAAAAACACAAGCATAAATCTTCCGGTATGTATTATGTTGATTCTCTATGTTCTCCTTATTGTTATGCTGGGATCATGATGTGTAGATTATGGGGTTTGCACGACTCCTCTAATTTCACTATAGAAATGGTTCCTTTGATAGAGGCAGCGTGTAATAGTGAAATTATGGATTGGGGAACTATACTGTCCGATAAGTTAGTCACCGCAGTTATTGATTTCAGAAACAAGACCCGCATTACTGAAAGGCTTATTCCCCCATTCTACTACAGCGCTTATATCCTGGACACCCTGTGTTTTAATTCTGAATTTCCCGTGCTTGGCTAGAGGTGGACTCCACAAGACCCCATGCCCATTCACATATACCATCAGAAATTGTGGAAAACCTTCCATAGGCACCATTTATACCAAATCTGCAATGGCTTCATGTTACCCATTCATTACTCTATTTTTGATAAACCTGCTCCCAAGATTTCCTACCAAGCAGGGATTGATTTAACTGGCTTAGGGAGATGGTTTGCGGAGGAAAAATTTACTTATATAAGAATTTTCGGCAGCCAAGCCAAACCCCATGTTCTTCCTTTGTACATACCTGATAAACTGCTGGCAAGGGAGATAGCCTATCAGATTATTTCCGAGGGCGTTACACAAACTCTAAAGAAAAATAAGAAGCAGTTCTGGCCCTCTTTTCCTCTTAGATGTGGTGTCTACACCTTGAATGATCTCAAACATGCAGAGAAAGAAGCTACAAAGATGAAATCATTAACTCTAGCAACTCTCCCTAATAGGCAATTTGATCCTGACAAAGTTGCCTATAATGCCCTTGAACAGGCCAAATTGGCAAAGTTTGATCATAAAGAAGATATGTTTGATGACCTGTTCTCCACAGCCGAGTCAATGTCCCAAGTTAGATCGTTAGCCCGAATGAAATATCAAGATGAAGGGTTAGTTGAATTCAACAGACTTAGAGAACAGAGGTTGCAAACTCTGCCCCTAGATCTGTTAGCAACAAGCCCAGCAGCAGGATCAAGCGAGCCTGAAAAGCGACATACTAAGGAACCTTCGGTTATAACAAAAGAACAGGAGAAAGTGCAAGAGGAAACCCAGACGAAAGAGTAGGAACAGAGCACCATAAAGCTAAATCAAGATACTCAAATTGATCCCAAATTGCTCCAGGAATGGCAGCAATTTGATTCAATTATCAACAATCCTGAGGGTTCAAAGGAAGCCCAAACATCAAGAGTAGCAGACACACAGGAGACCATTTCAAAACAAGTTCCAGGTGAAACCAGCGGCCTACCCAGACCTAAAGGAGTAGAGATAATCCCAAAGTATCCCTCCGATCAAATTATTTTGCAGATAGAAGAAATTCCTCCCTTGGATGTCTTCTATAGCCCGAAACACAAAGTTGTGGTAAAACGACAAAGGAAGAGGAGAAGAACTGATCAGCCTTCCCTATTTCCAGAACAAACAGTGACGGGCAATATAGTTTGGAAGGAGGAATTTGACCCCTCTGAAGACCTAACAAAACTATCACAATTTTCTGGAGCCTATTCGGCAGCAACAATAAATAAGGCATCAGAGGTGAGTCTTTTATTAAAAACAAAAGACCAGGAGATTTTCTCATTACAAGCACAATTATCAGAAGCACGGCAGAAGACAGAGCAGGCAGAACTGCAATTGTTAACACAACAGCAAACCAATACTCAATTAACTCAACAATTGCAGGAGGAAAAGCAGAGGATTGATCAGAGTGCAGTCCAGAAGCAGAAAGAGTTATCAGAGGCATTGGCACAACTCAAGACAACCAATGAACAAATGCTGAAGATAAAAGATGAGAAGATTGCTCAACTATCAGTCCAGCTTGAGAAAACAAAGAATCTTCCACAGGTAGCTGAATTCAGGGCAGAGGCAGTGCAAATAAACAAAGCATTATTAACACAAATAAAGCTGTTATGTCAACAAATCGCCCAGGCAGAACCTTTATGTGACTCAACAACATCTCTAAGTGATAAATCGGCTGATGCTAGAACATACTTCGAGCAGGCCGATGAGACATTGACCAATTATCTTGAGTGGCAAGGTACTGAGGAAGGACAGTCAGCTAAATTGCCAAATATCCTAGAATCGCATAAAGAGATATTATTTATGGAATGGCAATCTCAGTTAATGAAAGCAGAGAGGGCAGTTTCCAGATGCAAATTAACCACAAGTAATTTGGTTGAATTGATTAATGACACTCTCTACTTATCTAACATGATTTCTCAATGTACCCCAGGTAAATTGACATCAGCTAAAACATTGGAGCAGTCATGTTACCCAGAGCTGGAGAAAACTGGCAGATTAATCACAGGAATTAACAGTTTGACATGGGACACCTATTGGATGTTCTTAGTCAAACCTTACAGCCAGAGAGCCGCCCTCAAATGCCTCTCAGATGCAATCGGATGCATCATTCCCGAAATACAGGATGCCACCTATGATGCCCAACTCAATTCTCACCTTAACCGACCACCAGAAGTGGAGCCGATGCTTGCAATATGCCAGCTCAGGACTAAAGACGAACAACCTAAGTGATGAATCATGCTGCCGATTACCAGATTGCCATAGAAGGAGATATTCCAGATCAAGTTACACCAACTTAGTAGCATTTTAATTTTGTAGTTTGTTAGTTTAATTTAGTATTTATAGACCCTTTCATGTATTTAGAAAGGGTCGTAAGTTTTTGTATATGACTGAAACCTGAAGTTGCACTACTGTACTTCAGGCATATTTTTATGAAAACTGGACCAATTTTTCCAAATTTTGATAACGAAGCTTTTATGTGGATGTGCACTACTGCCTTTATTTAAAAGTATTTCTGAGTCGGAAGAAGGAATTCGAATTGCGATTGACATTGAGAAAGACTTGCAGCTCATATGGTACTACTATCTATGTCTGAATTCATTCTTTTATGAAAATTGTTGTTTGATTACTTTTGCTATTATTGAATATTTAAATGTGTTTTGACAGTAATCTTTATACTTTCCACTATTGGATGTTTACAGTTTGCTATTCTTTCAATCATTTAAGTATCAGTAATATAAACACAAGTGTAACAATGTTTTATCAATTACTTCATTCAACTAATTGAATGAAGTAATTATTATTTAAATGAATATCTTTGTTTATTGAATAGTGTCATCTATATTCCTATTGACAAACACAGATCATCAAACGTTGCACTTAAGAATAGAAGCTTCCCGGGATAAAATAGTCATTTATATTTTTGTTTATAGATTAAGTACTCCATTCACTATCACTTATTATTAAACCAATCACTCATTCACCCATTTCTATTCTTTATCGGGAAACTGGTCCCATTATATCCAGTCGGAGCCACTATCCCAAACGGAAAAGGAGCTGTTTAAGGTCCGGACCGGGTGGTCATCCCCCAATGTTGTTGCAACGATTTTCGAGGCATCAACAGGTAGCAGTAGCCAACCCCTAGAATTGCGCAGTTCAAAAGATGAACAACCCCCACAACTCAAAGAAGGAAGTCACCACACTGATGAGGAGGAAGGAAATGAGGAAGAAGAAGAGAGTCACCACACTGGTGAAGAAGAAGAGAATCACCACACCAGTGAAGAAGAAGAGAGTCACCACACTGGTGAAGAAGAAGAGAGTCACCACACCAGTGGAGAAGAAGAAATTCACCCTACCAGTGCGGAAGAAGGAAGTTATCACACCTGTGAAGAGGAAGAAAGCAACGAAGATGAAAGAGAGGGAGCAGAACCTCCTGAAACCACCATTACAAGTCCACCTCAAAGCCCAGTGTAGGAGGACCAATTGGCCCAAATTTTGGCCAACATGACTGAATACATACAACCCCATAGCCCACTGAACTTCAACAGTGAGATAAACCAATTTCAAGAACAAGTTGTTACTGGTAAAGATGCGGCCGAGGGAATACCCGATGAAGTAGAAGAAGAAAACCCTCAGGGAATAGCACAACCAGCTGGGGTTACTTCCTTTGAGAAATGCGGCTAGGAAGGTGTGAACACTGAAGAAGTGTTCCAAACGGAAGACCCTCAAGGAACAGCAGAACCAGTTAAGGTTACTACCCCTGAAGAATGTAGCCATGAGTATATGAACACTGAAGAAGTGTTTCAAGAAGAAAATAAAGAAGCAAGCCTAAGTGAAGGAATGGCTACTGAAAAGCAAACCCTACCCGAGCAATTGAGTACAGAAAAAGGGACAGTCGTTCCTCCCAGGAGGAAAAAGAAAATAACCGAACTTGAGAAGCTACGGAGGGAGCGGCAGAAGCTTCAAAAGCTAGTAGAACAACTCAGACAGAGTATTAGGGTTCTCAAAATGAATAAAACCCCCAAATGAACCCCAAAACATAGGAACATAGCCACTAGACTAACCCCAAAGAAAAGGAAAGTAGCCACCAAAGCGAAGCCCCAGATTGCAGAGACTGTGGAAACCCAAGCTGAGCCCAATCAAGAAGACATGGAACAGCAAGTAGTTCTTCCAGATGTAGATGACCCAACTAAAAGCGCACAGGCCTGCAGTCAAAACATTTTTATTGACCCTACTATGGCAGAACTCCAAAAGGAGTTGGCACAGGCTCAACAGGAAAGAGAAAAGCTTGAGGAAGAGACTATCCCCAAAAATAAATATCAACAGTTACAGCAACAACTAAAGGACATCAGTGCATCAGAGGCTAAAGCCTATGATAAGTGTCGGAAGGCAGAAGAGAAAGCTGAAAAGGTAAGGAATGAATTAAAAATGGCCCGGAATCAAATGGATATTCTCTGCTCCTTATACACATATGTTCTAGCATGTAGATGCCCTGCCAAGAAATATGCTTTTTTTTTATTAGAAAGATATTTACAGTTGAAAATTAAAACAGTTAGGGCAAGAAAGTCTATAGAATTAAACACTGTAGATGATTTTGTAAAATGCTGCAAACTTTATGGGGTTAAAGTCCAGCGTCTACTATGTGAGTTCTATTTGCATAATCTTATATTGGAGAATGACATTGAGATAAATCCCAGCCCTTTTGTGGGTGACATCCAATATCAAGCATTTATTTCATTTGCTGTCAATCAGTTGAAATGGCTCAAGGCCTATAATATTTTCCAAAGGCAGGAAAATGGGTTAGACCTTTGGGTTAGGAGTGAACCAAAACACCCATTACAACAATGGGCTAGGAAGAAGAGTCTAATGACAAAGGATGGTGTGATCCAAACATTGGGACCCGTCCATAAGGCAATTGTCTTGGATGGGGTAGAATATTTTTTTATCTATCAAAAACCAGGCCTATATAGTAGCTAAAGTCCGATGGAATATTTCCAATCAAAATGCTCAAGCCAGAGAGCCATTTAATTATAGAAATTTTGGAATAGCTGCTGACCGCTTGATTCTCTATAGTAACCTCATCTTGAGGGAAGGCCCATTCTGGCTAGGTTGTAGGTTTCGAATTCCCATTATATGGTATCCTGAAACATACTATAAAGCCATTTATGAGTTACCTGAAGGACAGACAGGGCACATCTTTGAAGCTTTAGCTGCAAACCATGGTTTTAGACCTCTTAATGAAAAACCTTCTCCAACCTATTCTCTAACTGCTTTACATGTAAACTACGGTTTTCATGAGGGCGTGAAAAAGGGTAAGAAGGGGGGTGTGTTGAGCATTGGAAAACGTATGGATTCACCATGTATTTTCTCATCTTTTTCCTTTAAACATAATTATTTTTATTCTAGAAAGATGATTTATTGAAGGATTATGATAGAATTGCAAAGACTCGTGTTTATTGTGAAAATTGACTAAAAATTGCTTTTTGTTCTAAAAACATGAAATAAATGAAGTAAACCATCATTCGAGAGGCAGAGCTAAGACAGGAGTAACCGTTGTTCCTCTAGAAAAGGACTGTATCCAGACAATAAGAAGGAAATCAGAATGTATAGCTAAAGGAAGACAGGGAACAGCACGGCTACAGCCTAAGAAGACCAAGCGCTAGCTAAAAAGAGAAAATGAGTGAATCCCTGAGGATCTTTCGATCCTGAGGGATCGCTGTTCAATATTATTGTTGTTTCTTTTCCTATCCATCAAATTGTTATAAAAGGAAGTGCCTTTAGAAATCGAGGACGAAATTATTTTTGACTAAACACTCCTTTTGTAACTCTTTAATTTCTTAACTCTCGTGATCGGAGAGCGACTGTTGTAAATGCTATTTATGTCCAATTAATACAAGATCTTGTTGTCGTTCCATTTCTTAACTCTGGAGTAAAGCTCAACGGCGTTTCACTGGTGGTTAAGGGCCTGGCCCTGGTGGATCTATCTGTTGTTTGTATCATTACCTTTCAGTTATCGTTGTGTGACAGTTTGTATTTTCTTTCGTTACAGTTTGTGTTGAAAAAAAATACTGAGAAGGGGGGGGGTGAATCAGTATTTAGAGCTGACTGAAAACTTTTTAATTTTTCTTTCTCTTAAAACCATATGCTACTTTATTGAACCCAACTCGCGTATATATGCGGATATCCTTAATAAAACTTGCGTATGTCCAGAGATCTTATTATGCATTTAATTCTTTACTTAGATCATGGCATCATTCATTCATTAGATGTTTAGTAAGCAGTAAGCATGTGCAGTAATAACAGAATAAACCATCACACATAAGCAACACACATTAACACTAGTATTTAAGGTGGAAGCCCAATTCGGGAGAAAACCACCGCTGTTGTCGTCTCTGTCTTCAATATTTATTATAAAAAAAACTTCTTACAATTTTGTATTGGCGCAGACTCATACCAGCACGCAGACACCCACCTGCAAAAGGCTGCAACCTTCTCTCATTCTCCAGCCACTACTGGAAGGGAGCTCCAACCCCCTGATCTCATTTACCAGCCTCTCCTGGAAGGGAGCTACTACCCCCTGCTCTCGTTTACCAGCCTCTCCTGGAAGGGAGCTACTACCCCCTGCTCTCGTTTACCAGCTACCACTGGAAGGGAGCTGCTACCTCCTGCTCTCGTTTACCAGCTACCACTGGAAGGGAGCTACGACCCCCTCACTGAAGGCTTCAACCCTCAGCACCACTGCAGACCACGTTTCATCAAATTTTCATACTGGATCCAATAGCTTCCACACAACACAACTTGTAGGCCTCTTTTCATCATATTTTCAGATTGGAACCACTCCACACATTTAAGCTCGACATACATGAAACTGAAACTTATAACCCCATCAATTCATTCATTGAATCATCAACCAATCAACCAACAATTGATCTTTGATCATAATCAGTCTGCAGCATAATCAACAGCATCAACACAATCCTTTGCAAATATCATCAATCATAAGATTTTCCCAATACTTCATTCAGAACAGTGAGACCACTGTAACCATAACATCAGAAATAACCCAGACTTCAAAACAAATATGCAGATACAAACTCAACTCTGAACATTCATCAATTCAAAATAGCATACGCTACTTCTATTCACTGAAGCTGTGTGTATACGCGCTTTTCTTTGTATCAACCTGCGTATACTTCTGAGAATACTGATTTTCAGAATGTGATCAATCTCATATTTAGATCTGAGGCTTTTAGTCAGACACCTTCTCAACAATGTAGAACCTTTAGACAGTCAGTCAGGTTTAACCATGTTTTCTCACTCATTGATTAGATTTGTACATAATCATCTTAGTAGCATATTCAATATTCAAACAACCCAGATCTGTATGAATACATCATTGACAGATAGCAGTAAAATAGCAAAACAGATCAGACATTTCATTCCACACACTTCAGCAAAACCCTAGATTCCATACGCGCTTTTACTTCACTAAACCTGCGTATATACGCGCTTTCACAGAGACAAACTTGCGTATAGATCTGAAACTATTTCAGAACTGACCTTTGATTTCATACGCGCTTTTGATGAAACGAACCTGCGTATATACATGATTTCGCTGAGATGAACATGCGTATAGATTTGTAACATTTCAGAACTATGCAGCTCTTCAGAACAGATAACTCAGATCTCATCCTTTACTTCAGCAAAGATTCGCCAGATCACAGATCTAAACATTCCATAAACAGATCTAGAAAATACATAGTCATTTCATATCTAGAGATCCCTCTTCATCATTTTCTTCATATGTGCATTATTAATTCAGATCAATCAATAAACTGTTACCCATTCCATGCAGATATACTTCAGAGTGAAGTATTCATTAAAACCCAGACACATGCACACCCTTGCACTATGATCTTCTTCACCTTATATAGATTTAGCCTTTGTCAATACCATGAGTCAAAACCACTCAACCGCTGATGGTATTCCTGGCTGGGATCAAATAGATAATCCAGTGCTCAATACAGTGGGCCAATACCATGGTAATGCCCCTAGGTATCATAGTTTTTAGAGCGCAAAAGGCATACGCGACTTGGAGCGTTCGTATCCGCGTGTATACGCGATTTCTCTTCAAACTAGCTGCGTATATACTAGTCCTGAATGTATACGCGGGTTTCCTTCACAAAAGTAGTGTATACATTGAATCCATATGTGGGTTTCCTTCACAAAAGTAGCGTATACATTGTGACATTATATTTATCATTTCTTTGGCACTTGCTGGAATTCTTTTCTCTGTCACATCTGAACTAATCTGTAGCTACATCATCCTTACATATTTTACACATAGGTTGCTTATCATAGGCAACTCATCAAGTAGGTTTCCATCAAGGACAACTTCATCAAGCAGGTTTCCATCAAGGACAACACATTGCATTTGCCAACAGTTTGTAAGTTAATTGGCTTACTGTTTAAATTGCTTATTGATATTGGTGTGTTTCATTGACGAATTGCATTGTTTTTCCGTTCTAACAAGAAATTTCATTCCGTATTATTTATCTTGTTATGCTTTAACAGAGCTTTGTTGTTTTGTATTTGATGTTCTATTTTATTTGTTGTTCCATTTGTTGTTTCATGTGATTGTTGATCATTTCAGAGTGCTGATTAAGAAAGCTTGTTGTCGACAGGATTTGCTCTTTAATAGAATTTTCTATTTGATTCCATTAGTTAGAGTTTGTTGTTCAGATTCATTAAATAGAATTCGTTGTTCAATTCTTCTAGTTATATTTTGCTATTCATTTACATTGTTGTTCAATTCCAGGTTTGCAGTTCATTTCAGATTAATTAGTTTACATATTGCAAAGAGTTTGGTTTTGAGAGTTTTCCTAGTTTACTTTCATTAGCAGCTTTTAGTTTTATTTCTATTTCATTTTAATTGCTTTAGTACAAGATTATCAACTGTAAAGAATATTGGTTATTGCTACCTACATTCTAAGATTGATTATCTTGTTCTCATGTGATTTCAATTCCATCACTTTCTAAAGGAAAGAGTTATCATTACTGCATCTTTGACTGATGTTTGTTGAATGAATGATTGAATTTTCAAGCATCTGAGTTCATGTCATTGTAGTTATATTTCTTTTCCAAGCATCCGTTTACTCTTGTATTTACAACACTATACTACATATTGCAAAGCATTACTCTTAGATTGAATTGCAGCCTCACACTGAGTACACTCTTGAAACAAAAAGTCGTTCCTGGATTGATAATTAATGTAGGATAAATAGGCGTTAAAAAGAAACATTTTATACCTCAACACCAAGGTACTTCTTAGTTAGATAAATTTGGGATCACTTTGGATGGATAGAGAAATTCAAATCCATGATATTGATCTACACAGGTTAACAAGACTATCAGTAGTAGGAAACGCAGTGTCCTCAACTTTCCAAATGTCTTCCAAAAGGGCCAAAAAGGTTGGCGAGGACAATTACTATGAACGTTATGTTAGGTCTCTGTAATTTAGCAAAGTGACAAGACTAAACGCTGCAGAGACTACATCAAAAACCACTTTGGGATTCTAGGATCTAGCCCTCCTGAATCCAGAGAGGGATCTCTCTATAAGTGCAAAGATTGATTTATCTTTTAAGGTTTTGGTATGATATTAGGCTTGTTATTAAGAACAAGGGTTTTTTGGTTTGTTTGGTTAGTCGGGCATGATCTTTAATTGAGAGGAAAGTCCTGAATATGAAAGGGTATCAGAGGAGTGAAGGTGTGAATACTCAAAAAAAGGTTCCGCTAATAGGATAGGTCTGAAATGGCACTTAATCCATTGGGCTATGGAGTCACAAAAGGTTTTAATTGCACAACAATTTCAAGAGTGGTCCATGGGGCAAGTCATCTATAACAAAGGATCTTTTAGATTAAATGATGGGATGGAACATTAAAGTGTTGTGAAGGTGGAAAAAGCCAATAACTTCAACAAGGATTCATCAACTTTCCAAACAAGAAAAGCCTTTTAAGTAATTTTTTTGAAGTAAACCAAAGGACAGGGCTAACCATAGACTTCTTTGGACAAACTTGTAATAAAGAAAACTTATCAGAAAAACAATCCAGTAATCCACATGACTACTTTCAGAAAGGATGAAAACATATAAGAAAACAAAGTGTAGCTTAAGATCAAGTAAGTACTTTGAAACTATCATGCTTTCAGCATACTCTTAGGGAAACTTTTCAAAGCAACTGTTGGAGAAGAAACTAGAGGACAGGGCTAACCATAGACTTCCCTAGTTCAACTTTAATTAGCAAAATTTTCAAGACAACATTTAAGATAAACAAAGAATAGCCTAAGATCAGGTAAGGACTTTGAACCTATCCTGCTTTTGGCATACTCTTAGGGAAACTTTCAAACAACTTTTGGAGAAAGAACTAGAAGGCAGGGCAAACCATAAACTTTCCTAGTCCAAATCTACTTAGCATGTAATGAAAATATCATTCAAGAACAATGTTTAAAGTTTAGACAGCAAGACATGGGCTCACCAACATTCATTGACTGCTTGGACTGTATTAAATTATTCATGAATACACAAAGGAGGAAAACATAAAGATAAAGCTTATCAGTGAGAGTAGCGTACTTTTATGAGTAAATCCTAGCTCTATATTTGCTGTTCTTTATCAAAGAAAAATGGACAATCTAATGGAAAACATAAGAAGGAAAACAAGTACTATGAGAGGTACATCACCAATGGTATAGACCAGGATCCCATGAATCATCTTGTGTATTGATGTCAATCCATTTACATACTTCAAGTCGAATGTTTCAGTACAGAAAAAACTTCTCTTCTCAGCCTAACTTCTTTGATTACAAACAGAGCTTCAACAGCCTCCGAGAAATTTTTACATGCAGAGAGTTTCGAGCAGCAAGTATTACATCAAAGTCCAACAACCAACAACATCTCATCTTCTTCAGAAGTATTTATAGAAGAAAGAGGAGGTGGGATGAAAGGAAGGGTCTCTAGGTTCAATTAATAAAAGTTACTGCTTCTCTGTCTTTGAGGGGCTCAATAGAGAATATTTCTAATATTTTCCATGTATTAATTGGTTTTCGTTAATTTTTTTAGCTACTTGGCAGATTTTGTTGACTTTAAAACTCTTTTGGCAGGCTGGCAATAACTTTGGTTGTCTTTAAACAAAATATCACTGACTAGGCAATAATTATGCCTTCTTTTGATTCATCGAGGCTTCAAGTGGCACTTTAGTAGCTGAAGAGGATATTTTGGCCTCTGATGTGGCAGTGAAGGCCTCTTTACTGATATTTTTTTCTGTTCAACCTTAAAACACTTTAATCTGTCTTTACTCTGTGTTTAGGCTTATTTAAGCCATAATATTTGCTTCGGGTCTTCATTCTCTGATATTGTATTTGTTTCTTTAAACCTGAGGATTAAAACTCTAATTTTCAGGCTTAGGCATTAATCCTTTTACTGTTAATTTCTTCACTGATACACTTTGTTTGGCTTGTTTACACAGGTGGCTTGATGCAGATGGAGGGTTTCTGTCAAACCCTGGATCATGATCCAGATGATTTAAACTTGGATTTCATACCCTGGTGATCCTTTCTTCTTTGGTTTAAGTCACAGAATCGTCATTCTGGACTGAACTGGTCACATGTCTGTGACTGTGGAAATACACAGATCCAATACCATTAAAACCCTGCAAAACACACAAAATCTATTAAGAAATCCTACGAAGATGGTAAAGACTACTTCGGAGGGTTCATGGGGGTGGAGGAGCAGTGAGGAAGAATGTGGATGTAGCGGAAAAAGGGAGGAAAATCCTGGCAGAACAGCTAACCAGGTGAAAAATGGAGTTTGGGTGCAGCAGCGAACAGGAATCGTTAGATTAGGATAATCAATGGCAGAGATCGCTCGATAGAATTGCTTGGAGAATAGATGGAGGCAAATGACTTGGGGTTGCGATATAATGTGGGCCGTTTGATCTCAGAGATCGACGGCCAAGATTAAAACTGCGAAAATGTTCGTTTGAGGAGGGCAGCAGTTTTGGAAAACAATTAATGGTTTTTCGCGCGGCATTCGGGCGATTTACAATTTTGGTCGAAAAAATGCGATTCCATACACCTTTTGACACACGTCCCTTTCAAAACCGCCCATATCGCGTAATTTTTTGGTGTTAACTCGCTGCCACCAAAAAAATGTGAAACGCATCGTCTGCTGTCAGATCGGGGGCTCCAGATCTGACGGCGCGGATCGCACGCGACGGGGTGAGAGATGCACGAATGAGGGATGGTGGGACCGATGGATGCTTCAGCACTTTTGTCGTGTAGCGGGCGGGTATTTGAGATATCGGGTTAAGTCTCGATCATTAGATCTTCTTAGATGGACGGTCGAGATTTAAATATGGAGCGGGCTACGAAGGGGAAAAAAAGGAAAAGTGGCGATGCGATTGCTCCGATGTGATTGAGCGCAGACCATTCGATCGAAAAGAATGAACGGTCAGGATTAAATCGGCGGAAGGCGTCAGCGGAGGGGAAAAGGAGAAGTGAAAATTTGTGATGCGATGGTGTATTGATCGTCGGATCAGAGGGATGATCGATGGTCCAGATCAAATCGGGGATTGCATTGGCGGAGGGCAACATGATGGATGGGCGTGATGCGATGAGATCCAGAACGTCGGATAAAGGTGGATCAACTGCTGAGGTTTTCTCGGAGGGATCGCATCGAAACCTTGAAAGAGACGGAAAAGGAAGGACCCATGCGGACTTGCGATGCGATGAGCCGAGGGCTGGTCACAGTGCAGTTCATATGCGGAAAGGGGCTAGGGATAAGGTCAAAAGGGGCTTAAGGCCTTAATGCTGAAAAATGGGTTTTTATGCCAAAATGAAGGTTTTTCAGAGGATTTTGAGGGTTCCAATAAGGGAGAAAAGGGTTTTTAAACCAAATGAAAGTGGAAAATAAGGTTTAAAAAGGGTTTTGGAATGGTTTAGAAGGTTAGATGAAGATTTATGGAGGGATTTTATGAAGGAAATAAGGATGAAAATGGAATTGTTTTATGAGTGAAAGGAGGAGTGAAAATGATGGAAAATGGAGGCTCAAGAGCAGTTTTTCTTTTGGTAAACAGCAGATACCTTAGGAGTAATAATGGAACAGTAGTGAATATTAACTCAAAGAGAAAATAACATCGTAAGACTTCAAAAGATGATAGGTTTTCAGAGGAAACTATCTCTTGAAGGCTAAAAAAGATTTAGCCACCATTTGATATGACAAATTTTTATAGGTGCCTAACAGCGACTCCAACTTGGGATGGCAGCTCCTTGGAGGTGTCAAGAACCTCAGAAAAATATTCTCTGGATGTAGATTAGTGGCTTTGCACTCTGAACCATTTTTATCAGCTGCTAACAAGGATGATTAGAACTGGATATATCAGCAGAAAAGTATTTCCCAAACAACTACCTACACAACCTACTTCCTAACATTTTTTCTTCAAAAGGTGCATTTGGACTTGCAAATGTTTTCATCAACATCTTATTCTTTTGAAAAACAGGAAAATATTCTAAGTCTAATCTTATTTCTTCATGAGTTCAGATTAAACAATTGAAGTCATAAACTCACTACCTAACTATTATCTGTCAGGATTAGACTGTCTGACAGATCTTCATTCTCTAATTTCTAAAACAGAAATTTAAAAGCAGCCAAGCCAGGATTAAGCAGTCTAACTTGTTGTTGATCTATGGCATAAAAACAAGCTACACATAGACTAAAATTTGCAGAAAAATTTAAAACAAAATTGTGAAGGCCTAAGGTCTGAAAATCAAAAACATCTTTCATTATTTCTTCAGCTCTGTTTTGAATTTGTTTGAGCGGTCTTTCTTTCTTTCTTTCCTGGTTCAAGTTTTGGGCATATTAGAACCAGTTTTTTTTCTATCTTTGGCTCAATATTTGATCTAATTAGAGTCATTCTTTTTTTGAGATTCATAGGTTCATATTTTGAGCTTGTTTGTACCTTCATTTTTCTATCCTAATCTACCTTATTGATAGGCCAAGATTGAGTTGTTTGGTTGATCTAATTCACTAACCTATCAGCAGTAAATTGAAAAACTAATTAGTCATGATTAGACTATATGACTAACTAGAAGTGTGTTTTAGGAGTGGCATTTGAGCTTGCACACTTTCAGACTTTGTTTCTCTTTTTGGTATGGGGTTGTACCTTTCTTGTTTTTACAATCTGCCCTCTTTTCTATTTTTATTGTTTTTGTATTTTTTATTTTTCTAACTTTGAATGCAATGATGGATATGATATTTACAACGAGGAAAAAAGCTTCAAACTGGTACAGTTAAGAAAAATAATGTTTGAGCATCCTACCATTGACAGGACCTCCAAAAATTTCAGCTCCATTCACTTCCTGCAAGAAATAAGCATTGTTACCAGCAGTAGAATGAATGAGATAAGGGCCTAGCCATAAGTTATAAAATTTTCTATGTTTTCCCTTATCTTCTCTTCTGGCATCCCACTTCAAAACTTTGTCACCAATGCTCAAATCACTGGCCTTTGTTCTTTTATCAAACATCTTCTTGATGTTTTCTTGCTTGTGTAGTGCTCTGTTGTAGACTTCCTCTCTGGTTTGTTGAAGATGTATAGTCTAATTTATTATTCTTGTCATATCATTATCCTCATACTGTACTTCTTGGATCAGCTTCATGACTGGCACTCCTAGACTGGTTGGAAAAATTGCAGCTGCTCCATATACTAGTTGGTAGGGTGACATTCCAATTGATTTCTTAAGTGTTAATCTGTCAGCCCAAAGTGCATGTACTAGCTTTGTGTGCCATGATTTCTTATTGTCTTCCAGCAACTTTTTTATTATATTCACCAAAATTTTATTTGAGGATTCTACTAACCCATTACCTTGAGGGTAATAAGCAGTAGAATGGCCTAATGTAATCTGATATTTATTACAGAATTCAACCATCTTTTTGGATCCAAATGCAGCAGCATTATCAGTGATAATCTTCCTAGGACAGCCAAATCTAGATAGGATATGATTTTCAAGGAATTTTATGATAACAGAGTCATTTGCTTGCCTGGAAGGGATGACTTCTATCCATTTGGTAAAGTAGTCTGTTGCAGTGAGGATCCATCTGTGTTCGACAGACAAGGCTGGATGGATTTCCCTAATGAAGTCTAGACCCCACTGTTGAAAAGGGGCTTCAACAATGATTGGATGCAAGGGTAAGGGAAGCAATTTTCTTTTGCCTTCAAAAAGCTGGCATTTGTGATAGGCAATAATCATTTCGTGGACATCTTGAAAGAGGGTGGGCCAATAGTAACCAACTCTAAGGATTTTATTGGCAGTTGTCTTCCAAAAGAGGCGGCCTCCACATTCTCCTTCATGTAATTCATGCTTGATCTTATCTGCATCATTCTCAGGCAAACATTTAAGCAATAATCCACTAGCATTTTTCCAATATAGACATTTATCCAAAATGCAGTAATTAACAGCTTTCAACTTTAAAAATCTTGTCTTCGTTTTAGAAAAACCAGGAGGTGTATTTAAATTGAGCAAAACATATAAAATATCAGCATACCAAGATGAAAACAGAAAATGATCTTCAATAATGGGAGTTGGAAACTCCTCCTTTTCATCTAGTGCATCTATCATGTTTATATCAAGAGCTTAAAAATTAGACTCAGCCATCAATCTTGCTAGTCCTTGGCCTTTTATGAGCTTAGTGGGCTTGATTTCTAAATCATATTCAAGTATCACAGCAATCCACTTTCCTCTTTTGCCATCTGGGTCCTCGGTTAAAATGTCTTTTACAACTGAACTTGGCACAAATGCAATTATATGGGAATGTAAAATGTAAACTCTGAAGTCTTTTAAGGGTTTGACTAAGGCAAAGGCTTGTTTTTCCATGATATTGTATTGCAGAGGTGCATCTCTTAATGCCTTACTAAAGAATGCAATTGGCTGCTCTTGTCCCTTCAAGTTTTTCTGTAATAGGATAACAGCCACTGTGTGTTCTGATGCAAATGAAAAAATGAAAAAAACTTTTGTAAAATCCGGACTAATGAGAACTGGTGTTTTGGTTAATGCTTGTTTTACCAGCTCAAATGATTTCTTTGCTTCTAAGGTCCATTTAACTCCTTCTTCCTTTTTTAGCATATTGGTCATGTTTCTAAGGAGTTCAGCTAGATTGGGTATGAACCTTCTCAAGAAATTAATCTTCCCAATGAAATATTGAAGTTCCTTGATGTTTCTAGGATGGTTGATTTGCAATATACCATCAATCCTCTTTGGGTCTATCTTTATCCCTTCTTTTGATATGATGTGTCCTAGTAGTTTGCCTTCTTAGAGACCAAACATTGTTTTCTTTGGATTTAAAGATAACCCATATTTTCTACATTTCTCAAAGACTTTTCTCAAATGCTCTAGGTGTTCTTCATCTGTTTTGGAAAAAACATTGATATCATCAAGGTAAATAATGATGAAGAAGCCTAGTTCTTATGAGAATGCAATATCCATGGCTCTCTGAAATGTAGCACCAGCATTTATTAAACCAAAAGTCATTTTCACATACATGAAAGTACCATGTTAGCACCCAATCTAAACATCAAGCTGAAAAAGTCAAATCAGGGTAACAACTAAACCACGCTCAGCCCTGTAGCTAGGACAGGAGAGGGCTCCCTTCGTAGAATATATATTCAATATCACAATAATGAACTGATTTTAGGCTAGATATATAAATGGGAAAGGGATTTTAATAAATGACTAAATTTTCAGGGATGTATGGGACAGAAGGACAGTATGAACTGGGGAATTAAATCAAAGACACAGAGTATCTCATGGGGCAAGGTAGGCAGGAGATTTAGCAATCAAGTTGAAATAAGATGGAGTGGAAAGACAGTTGAGAAGCCAAAAAGGGCATAATAAATGAATCCTTTTCAAACAGCAGAAAACACACATAATATGAATGATTCCCCAAGGCAGAGCATATAAAATGGATTCTACCTTTCTAACTTGAAAACATTCCACTGGAAATGTTTATGAATGAATGGTGAAACATAACAATGTACATATGAAGCAAAAAGGAGGGACATATGCTAAAACTCATACCACATGAATCCCACAAATCAAAGTTGCATCACTTTATTAATTCCCTGCCAAACTGTACAATGGAGCGCAGAGCTCACTTCCACACTATTCCCCTACTTCTGAGTTTTCAGACTTTAGAGCTTTACAAATGATTAGCATTTACAGTAAATAGACAGATTTTGTGGGAATGCAGATCAATGGAAAGACGATAAATCATAAAGGAAGAGATGCGTTACATTTGGCCAGTGAGAAGGCGAAACATTGTAACGTAGATCTTTTTGTACTGAAGATGTGACTGCTACCATTTTTTTTTCGGCCTTTCTGACTGTTGCGTTCCATATGTCGTTTGAAGAAAAACTGAAATTTTATTAATATGTCTTTGAAAATAAAACTGAAATGAAATTACGCTTTCGTGAAGGGAAAATTTTATTTTGCACGGGAAAAAGGGAAGGGGAGTAGGCGGGACCCGCATATTAATCACAATCGGGGATCGGGAGGTGGGACGCGTTTGAAAGCACCATACAAAAGTTCTGATGCGATGTAGTACTTTAAAAACCTTTGAAAATCCTTTTATTGCTTTTACAAAGGGAAAAAGGGTTTTTTATTTGAATGGGGCGAAGTATAATGGTGGGACCGGGATAATCAGCATTGGAGATCGGAGGGAAGCGGGGTACACATATGTGAAATGCCGATGGGAAAGGTCTAATGGGCTATAAGTCGATGGATTGGCAGGATCGATCGACAGTGGGGACATTAATCGAAGGTTTGTCATCTGGGGTAATCGCATCGGGAGAAAGGGATTTTCGATGCGATCGGAGAAGGGGGCGCGATCAATCGCATCGGAGTAATTGGAAAGGGACTTGCGATTGGATCGGATGGAGTCAATCGGAGGTATGGCAATCGGAAGCGCTCAATCGCATCGGAGTTTTGCGATGGGCTGATCGGAATGCACATATCAATTTTTGCGATGCGATCAATCGGAGTGATTGGATAAGGGGTGTGATAAATCGCATCGGAGTAATCGGAAAGGGACTTGCGATTGGATCGGATGGAGTCAATCGGAGGTATGGCAATCGGAAGCGCTCAATCACATCAGAGTTTTGTGATGGGCCGATCGGAACGCACATATCAATTGTTGCGATGCGATCAATCGAAGCGATTGGATAGGGGGTGCAATCGGCGGGATTTATAATATGAAACTCTTTTAACACTTTATTATAAGGGTCTATGGTATGGAGGGGAAGCGGTTTAAATGGTGGGGAGTTTATATGTATAAAGTTTAGGGGTAATGATGGGGAAGTGGTTATGTTTAATTGCATGTATGATTTATATGTTTAAAAGACTTTTATAATGCAATTTTGTAATTGGAGAGGGGAAAAAGGGATTTTATAAGGGAAATATTAAACTTTAGTGTTTAAAGGGAAAGGAGAGAAAAAGGGGGAGGATTAATGTATAGGGGACTTTTACTTCACTTAGGCATAAATTTCAATCCAGAAGTCAGTTTTGAGAGTGTAGTATACCATTGGAAAGCTCTTTCCGAGCTCTTTCTGCTGAATCCACTTGGAACATGATTTGATGTTAAACATGCTGTGAAAAACTTCTCTGAAAGGCAGGGTAATGATTTTGTCGGAGATGACAGCTTCTGAATTGTGACCGAAAGGAAAAGTATTATGTTCTCACCTCAAAACATGGTTTCGAGGTGAAAATTACATCAAGCTGAATAAAATGTCTCTTTGATCTTCCTGGTGCTATGATTTTGAGTTTATTGACTTCCTCACGACCTTGTTGATATTTATTGACACTTTGACTCATTGTTTTGAACATGGTGAGACCCTAGGAACTAATGAGACCCATCCTATGACCTACTAACATGATTTTTTAGAATGAAAGTGATTAATGACTAAAGACCATAGATAGGAGAATCAGCAAGTACCTCATGAGGGGAAAAAATGATCAAAAATAATTACCATCAATGAATCCATGACCTAGCGGAATGGTGAAATTTATTCGGTATGAGACTCCTAATATGCGAATGCAAAAGAGAAATTTTGATCACTGATGGCAGTATGACTAGACTGACACTAACATTGGCTCCAATGGGGATGGTAGCTCCTTGGAGGTGCCAATAACACCGTAGACCAAGTAGCCTTATCCATTTGGGCATGGAATCAAAAATGTTGAAACACTGACACAATGCAGACTAACACTGACTCAAGATTGAGACTGAGAAACTGAAATAAAACCAAACCATACACATAACATTCAAGTTTTTATAGCCTTCACCTCGGGCCCCAAACTTCAATGACTGTGTACTCTGAACTCTGATAGAAATAACATGGTATATACAATGATGATGACATAAATTCTGATCCTTTGTTTTCAATAATGGTAGTGCTTCAAAAGCCTACCATTTACTGCTCCTCCAGGGAAATCTTGGCCACCCATTTCTGAAAGCAAGAAGGCATTCTATCCTCTGTATGCTGAAATCCTGTATGGTCCTTTCCATAGGTTGTCGAACTTACCATGCTTCCCTCTGTCTTCATTTTTGGCATCCCATTTCAACACTATATCATCCAGCTGAAACCTTTCTGCTTTGGTCTTTCTGTCAAATATTTTATTTATTTTCTCCTGCAACTGAATGGAATTCTATGACACTTCCTCTCTTGTTTGTTGAAGGTGGATCATTTGATTGATCCTTCGCTGATTATCATTGTCCTCACTGCCAACTTCTTGCAATAATCTCATAACTGGGACTGTAAGAGATGTGGGGAAGACAACATCAGTTCCATAAACCAGCTCAAATGGTGATGTACCTATTGATTTTCCCTGCTAACTCTGTCTGCCCACAGTGCGTTGATAAGCTTGCGGTGCCAATTCCTTTTGTTTTCCTCCAGCATTTTCTTGATTATATTTACCAGTAATTTGTTAGATGACTCTGCCAGTCGTTGCCTTGTGGATAATACGTTGTCGTATGGCCCAGCACGATGTTGTATTTGTCACAAAAATCGATCATCTTCTTCGATCGGAACGTTGTTGCGTTTTCTGTTATGATTTTGCATGGGCATCCAAAACACGATAAAATATCTGATTCAAGAAACTGAATGATTACTAAGTTCGTTGCTTGCCTAGCTGGGACGGCCTCGATTCATTTCGTAAAGTAATATGTCCCTGTCAATATCCATCGGTGTTGTGCTAAGGACGCGGGATGAATTTCTCCTATGAAATCGAGCCCCCACTGCTGAAAGGGTGCGTTCACTGAAACTGGTTTCAAAGGAAGTGGAAGCAATTTCTTCTTCCCTTGGAAAATTTGGCATTCATGAAATTTCATCACTATCTTATATAAATCAGAAAATAATGTGGGCCAATAATATCCTGCTCTCAATACCTTGTTAGTTGTAGTCTTCCAAAACAAGTGATCGCCACAGTCACCTTTATGAAAATCGCGCATTACCTTCCGCACCTCTTCTTCAACCAAACAATTGAGCAGAACGCCTCCTGGATATTTCCAATACAGAGTACTGTCTAAAATGCAGTATTTTGCAGATTTAAGCTTCAAAGATCTACCTTTACTCTTAGACATGCCTGTAGGAGGCGACAGATGCTGAAGGACATAGACTATATCTGAATACCACGGGGACTGTAGAAAAATATCTGAAATTGGAACTAGCAAACCTTCATCTTCATCCTCTGATATGGTCGTGATGAGGTTTATATCTAAAGCATACAGATTTGATTGGGCCATCAATTTCGCCAAGCCTTGGCCTTTAATCAACTTCGTGGGTTTGATCTCCATATCGTACTCCAACATAGCTGCTATCCACTTACCTCTCCGACCTTCTAGATTAGTTTGCATCAACACATCCTTCACCACTACGTTAGGGACATATGCTATAGTATGTGAATGTAGAATATAGACCCTGAAATCCTTCAATGCCTTGATAAGAGCCAATGCCTGTTTTTCAATAATATTATATCTTAAAGCAGCATCTCTGATAGTCCTACTGAAAAAGCAATTGGCTTTTCTACCTCATCTCTCTTTTGCATTAAAACAGCAGCCAAAGTATGCTCAAATGCAAATGAAAATATGATAAAATCTTGAGTATAGTCGGGACTGATCAAAACTGGGGCACTGGACAAAATGAACTTTACCAGATTGAATGAATTGATAGCTTCTTCACTCCACTTCACAGTGCTATCCTTCTTCAAAATGTTAGTCATTTCTCTCAAATGTTCAGCCAAATTTGGTATAAATCTATGTAAGAAGTTCAGCTTACCATTGAATGCTTGGATCTCCTTTTTGTTTCGTGGAAGGTCTATGTGCTGAATTGCCTCCACTCTAGATGGATCGATGCGGATACCATCCTTAGAGATGATATGCCCCAACAGCTTGCCTTCATCCATGGCAAAAATACACTTCTTGGGATTGAGAGAAATCCTAAATTTTCTGCATCACTGAAAAACAACTCTCAAATGGTGCAAATGCTCATCATCTGATCCTAAAAACATTGTCAGATCATCCAAATAAATAACAAGGAAAACATCTTTTTCAATGGCAAAAGAAATATCCATTTCACGTTGGAAGGTGGCTCCAGTGTTCTTCAGTCCAAATGGCATCTTGGCATACTGGAAGATTCCCCAGGGTGTTGTGAAGGCAGTTTTGTCTTGATCTTTCTGATGTACCAAGATCTGGTTGTAGCCCGAGTAGCCATCAAGTAACGACATCCATGATGCTCCAACTACTCTCTACAGAATATGGTCCATTTTCAGAAGTGGATAATTATCCTTTAAGGAAGCCTTATTCAAGTTCCGAAAATCTATGCGCAATCTTATTTCTCCAGTCTTCTTGCGCACTTGGACCAAATTTGAAATCCAGTCAGAAAATATAATAAGAACTATGATACCTGCTTTGTACAACCTATTTACCTCTTTTTCAATGGATGGCAGCAACTTTGGATTGATTCTTCTTAGCTTTTGTCTGAATGGCTTTTGATCCGGCTTAATAGGAATAGTATGTTGGATTATGTTCTTATCATACACCTTCAAATCTACATAATCCCATGCAAATAAATTTGAAAACTCAGAAAGAAACTTCACATACTTATCCTTCACTTCAGGGGAAAATGCCTTTGACAACTTCACGAAATTGGGTTGATCAAGGGTTCCAAGATTCACATCTTCAACTCCTTTCTCTGTGGGCACCAAGCTTGGCTTCTTTGCAACATCGTCCTGATCAAACAGATCCTCTAGAGGTATGAGACCTCTAGGAATTACATTATCCTTTAGCTGCAATGTATCCATTTGGTTTGATTCCAATTCTTGATCATCAACCACATACTCACCTTCTATGGAAGTGTCTTTGAATTTTCCATCACCCTGCAAAAATGCATAGATCTCATTATCATCCCAAAATACTTGCCAATACCTTAAGTTGTCCAAAACAACGGGCCTATGTTCGACATGGATCTCGAACTTGTTGTTGGAGTTCATTGGAACCTTCACGTTACTTGCAGTAGTGGTAAGAGAATTAGCAATAAGATTCTGTATCCTGGGCACTGTTGTCAAAGTGTAATCTGGGAATGTCTTCAAAATGTCCAAAACTACATTTTTGTATGCCCTCAGTCTTGGATGTTTAGCTTGGTATTCCCCTTTCACCTGCTTTATTATTAACTCAGAGTCGCCATATACAGAAATCCTCTTTGCGTTCAACTTCTTCAAGATTTTGAGACCTGCAATCAGAGCTTCATACTCTGCTTCATTGTTAGAGCAGTCAAAAGCCAAATTATAAGCACATACTCTAACATTACTAGGGACTCTTTCAGGCTAGAAAACAGGGCTCCGAATCCATATTCGAATACCTGCTCCATCCTTACCAACAGCTCCATCAAATTCCATACCCCATAGGCCTTCTTCTTCTTCTTGTAGATGCTGAAATTTAGTTTATTCCTTCCGTTTACCTTGGCTGATTTCTGGCTATCCGCTATCTTTTTGCTGCTGGCAGGCAGGAGGCTTAGAAGTACTTGCTGCTTTGTCCTTTTCCTGTTCGAGGACCTCTCTAAAATTTTCTGAAATATTAGGTATCTCATCCATTTGTAACAACTGAACATCCTCATTATTTAAACCACCATCCGAATATAAGACAAAAGACTCTAAATCTGTGTGGACTGCATTGATGGGATGGTTTACTGGCTTGTCTTTGCTAGTAATCATATATTTCATTTTCCTTTCCCTATATAACTTTCTCAACTGGCCAAATACAGGGATTGTGGCATAGGAGAAGGCTTTGCACCCCAGGACCTAGATAGAAGCATTAGAAACCGTGGTGGGACATCAGCAACGACCACATCCATCAAGACATTTTTGGCTGGGATTTGATTTAAAGACACTACCAAATCTTTGATGAGACCAATACAATGGACCCTACTTGAGTCGAAAGAATACAAATCATGGTATTTTCTAGTAACATCAAGGCCTAACTTCTCCATGACATCTTTGGGCATCAAATTATGTGAGGCCCCGAAGTCCAACATAGCATTATGCAAGATAAACTCATGCAACCTAAGACTTAGGTAAAAGGGTGGGACTTCATTTTCTTCAGATTCTTCTATGGCTGGACCAAAAATAAGTTCAGGGTAGTCATCTTCCACATTAACCATATCAGAAAGAGGGTCTATTTGCAAGAATTTAGACACCTGACTTTTATATATATTATTCTTCACCAACTCGGTCAAGGGCATGGACACTTTCAGCTTGGAAATTTCACTTTCTAAATTAAAGGAGAGAGTTTTTTCTACCTCTTTAATGGGAGGGTCTTTCTTCTCTGTTCGCTCCTTCATTATGCTCTGCTAGCTTTTTTCATTTGCTATATTAGTAGCTACGGGTTCTTTGATGGATGAAAGATTGGCCGGCTCTTTTCCTTTCTTCTATGCCTCGTCCTTCATTTGGAGTTATTTTCTCTTTTGAATGGGGCTGATTGTGACGTTTATGTTCCTCAAAGAATATTTCCTTTGCTGGGCTGATAGAGCGTTTATATGCCCTCTCTGGTAGTCATCAGATTCTTCTTCTAACACCACTTCATTGGCCAAAATGAAATTATCGTCCCCTTGAATGTCTGGAGTCGCCACTGTGTATTCTTCATCTTCTATGAGGAAAATGGGCGCACCATCAGCTTTGAAAAAGTGATTGGTCTCAATCGCAGGATCATCATCATCTGAGTCTGTCCCTTGCACATAGTTATGCTGCAATGGAATTTTAATCGGCTGCTATGGTGCCGCTTGGTCCTGTGCCCTCTATTCCCTCTGTCTAATTCTGAATTGCGGCTGCTGCTGTCCTCTAAAATTTGGATTTCTAAATTGGGGTTCCGGTCTGTCCGAAATCGATAATCGATCAACCATCCTTTCCATTGTACAAATCAGTGCGTCCATGTTGCTGTCTGAAGGTGAGGCTTCTTCTTTCACTACGACCCTCTTTTAAGCTCTGGCTCGAGCTCTTCTAGCCAGCAGATTAGCTTCAACGCTTACCGCTATCTTCTGCATGTCTTCAAGTGACGGTGGATCTCTTTCACACAGCTGATATGCCATATTGGCATCAAAACCATCTTGAAACTTCAACAAATCTGAATCCACAGGAGGTTTGAGGTTAGCCAGAATAACATTGTATACAGCATTGAATCTTAAACAATAGTCTTGCACAGTTTCCCCCACATTTCTTTTAATATTCTCACATTCAGACATAATTTGGAGTGGGTTCTTTTTCACCTCCCACTGGTCTAAGAAATGTGTGTGTAACTCCTGTAAATTGTGAATAGAGCCTGCTGGTAAGGCTCTAAACCACTTTCTAACTTCGCCTCCAAAGATTTGAAGAAACAACCTAGTGGTTACATTCTCTTCCTCTACCTCATGAAGATCAAAAAAATCATTCATCTTGTCAACATGCTGCTGGGTTGTGATGCTTTGAGTGGCATCAAAGATTGGAATTTTACTCTGATAGTCAGCAGGCATATCATTGAGGACCTGGGGTAAAACCAGGGGTGCATACCGGGAAGCCATGATTTTGGGAGGATTTACCACAGCATTTGTAGTACTGGAATTTGAGGGAGGTGTTGATGGAGGAGATGAAAACTGGGAATTGACTGATGGGAATGCTGATGAATCAGGAGGATGGAATGTTGGCCCTGATGATTCTGAAACCTCGGGAATATTAGTTACAGTGATGGACTGAGGAGAATTCAAAATGTAGTCATCAATGGAGGAATTTTCTCTCTGAACTTCAATATCTACAAGAAACTCTAGATCTAAAACTGTGTCCTCAAGTGCAGTTTCATACTTATTTCTAAACAAATAAAGCTCAAAAATTTCATCAAAAGAAAGCTCTTCTACAAAAAACCACTCACTGGGCCAAGTATAGGACCTGAAAATAGATGTAGGATTTAGCGATCCCTCTTGTCTTCTGACTATTCTTGGGATAAGGTTTGGATTTTCAAACACAGGGGGAGGATTTGGATCAGGATTAGCCCTTGTATATCTTCTTGAAGCCAGTGTGGTCAAATTACTACTGTACAATATTTATATCAGCTTAGAAAACTCTGAAATATCGTCATGGAGACTTTACAAGAAAAATATTACTGGGGTGATGAATCTTCTATGCAAAAAGTTTGCAGCGTCCCCAGCGGAGTCGCCAGAGATGTTAGCACCCAATCTGAACTTCAGGCTGAAAAAGTCAAATCAGGGTAACAACTAAACCACGCTCAACCTTGTAGCTAGCCCTACAAGGACAGGAGAGGGCTCCCTCCGTAGAATAGATATTCAATATCACAATAATGAATTGATTTTAGGCTAGGTATATAAATGGGAAAGGGATTTTAATAAATGACTGAATTTTCAGGGATGTATGGGACAGAAGGACAGTATGAACTGGGGAATTAAATCAAAGACACAGAGTGTCTCATGGGGAAAAGTAGGTAGGAGATTTAGCAATCAAGTTGAAATAAGATGGAGTGGAAAGATAGTTGAGAAGCTGAAAAGGGCATAATAAATGAATCCTTTTCAAACAGAAGAAATGTAATATCCATTTTCAGGGATATTTCTAAAACACAGTAAACTCTAACCAGAGATGGACTGGGAGGGCATTTACAAGATATTTCACCTCTGAAAGAGGATGAGATCTGGAGGCTATCTGGCCCTTTCCAGACTCTATCTAAGAGTGTGGGAGGAAACACAACAAGTGGTACAGAAATATAAATGCAAAGGGAAGAAATAACAGATTGCAGACATACAATAACATGTATCTAAAGAGTGAACAGATACTCAAGAAATACCAAGAGAACTTTGAGCCATTTTATTAATCTGATAAATATAGAGGAGTACAATAGGTGATCAAAGCGATAGCACCTAAACTTGCACAAGGTAAGTCAAAATCTACCCTCAGAATGCTGCATAGAATGTCTGTGTATCATATTTGCATTCCAGCTGCTGAAAATGGCTGTCCCGAGACTCCTCCTTACGGGTCTGTGCTTTCCTCCAATTAATCACGCCGCCACTGTCTGGGATCTGCAATAATACGATCACCCGCTGACCTATAAATTCCCCCAATGGATGCGCTGCTATTCCTGCGCTCAACCTCCTGTCCACGATCCTCCAAGAATACAACTGGAACCTCCCAAATACGGACTGCGTCCTCCTGCGCAGTCGATAAATGCGCTGCTCCTCCACAGGTGCTGCGTAGTTACTAAACGCGCTGCTCCTCCACGAATACAGTGGATCGATATTCCTATAAAGACACTGATGGGACTACCTCACCCGAGTAGGCACTCGAAATCCCCTGGGGCTGAGGGAGAGATTTCCGAACGGAGACACTCAATGCGCTAAACTGCACTGCAGGCAGGCTAAACAACCAGCGTGCTCAATAGTCGCAATGACCCGATTGAAAATGCATAAACTCTCCATGAGGTCAGAATGAGGAAACTATCTTCTTTATATAGTGTTGGCTGCTCTTGAAACCTACGGCCGCCTCCACCCACGATGCCACGGTAATATCCCTTGGCTGCGTGCACCTCCACCCACGATACCATGGTAATACCCCTTTGTTGCATGCCCAATTTGGCCCCCTTTATTACAACGTGCGTCTACTAGGAAATCCCCCTTATTTTAGAGTGAGTTGTGTTCCCTTTACTCACTTTTATTCATAATATAACCACATAAAAGGAAAAATTGACCAAATCGAATATTCCAATTAGCCATTGCTAATTGGGAATATTACAGTCTCCCCCGGCAAAATGTTGCTTGTCCCCAAGCAACTGTAATGATGGATGATGCAAGATTTTCTCATTCTCCCAAGTAGCATCTTCATCTGGTAAATTATTCCACCTCACCAAGAACTCTGGATTGTTCTATTCCGCAACTGCCTTTCCCTGGTATCAATAATTGCCTCGGGCTGTAATACCAAATGCCCTTCATCATCTGTAGGCGGCAGCTCCTCTGTCACTGTCACCTGCTACCCCAATGCCTTCTTCAGGCATGATACATGGAAAATGTGGATCCTCCATCCCCTAGCGATCATCCAAACAAAATGAGCCACCTCCCAACAAGATAACTCCTGAAAATCTCCTTCCACCTCAAGCTCCGGTAATGAAGGTGGGCTGAAAATATGAACTTGGCAAGCATCATAGCTTACCCCATGTTGTCCTTCTCTCCACTCATGACAAGTGTAGATTGTATGTTGATCTTGAGCTGCAAAAGTATTGCCCTCAAATGGAAAAATGAAGAAAAATCCTCCAAAGAGTTCTCCTCCAACAATGAAGAACAAGCTGGCCCAAAACAATCCATCCATGAATAATAGGACATGGTCATCATGGAAAATCCTAATGAGAAGTTTTCTAAAGGCTTTACATGATGATACATGATGCAAACAATTTCTCACAAGGATACAGCACAGTCCCATCCACTACAACTTCGGAAAATTACATGGCAAGCAATGTACATGATTCATCACATCTACTAAAGGATAGTTAATGGCTGAATGTAACAACAATACATGATCAAGAACTTGCCCATGGCTGTACAATGGATGAATATCAGCCTCATGGCCCACCTCAAAAGGAAACAAACATGTGGCTCTGGTGGCCATATCTCTTCCCATGCTCCCATTAGAACATGTAGTGCAGAAAATGTGAGAATTTTTCCCACTTAAAGACACATCCAACTCATGTGTCTCCATAATAATCATGCTTCTCATACAAATCTGATCTATATCATAAAATAAAGTCATGATCAGCAATAGAATGAAGTGAATGCTGAAGGTTTCATGTGGTGCGAGAAGGTACCAACAACTTCCCAAACAAGTACATCGCAGTTTTACAAGTTGTTGCTTGAGGAAAGTACAAGGCAAAATATTTTTTCTTACATGGCTAATCATGCATGTCCCCATATGATACATGTTAGAGGGCATAAACTGCACATACAAGCGATGATAAAACATTTTCCCATGGCCACAAAAAAATGGCTACCTCCATCAGGTATATTGGCCCAATACAACTCATGGAGCAATGTGACAAGCTTGCCCTCTTGTGAAGAAATGCACGGCATAAGAATGGTAAGAGTGTGCAAATCAATGAATGCATATACAAACTTCTCACCATAGTGTTTTGGCATGCTATGAGGAAAAATGAACCATGTGTTGCAAGAAGGTGCTTGGAACCCCAAGTCAAGAAGAACATGCAATAGTGGTAGATGGCCCTATCATCATTACCTCCTCTTTTATCATCAAGTGAAATAAATATGAAATGACCCTGGGACTTGTGGGTTATGGATCCTCCACATTTCTGCTGGGCACACTTCATCCATAAGGCTCTGCTCCAAAGTGACAGCACTGTGAGCTTATGCAAATAAGCCCCTGTCAATACCAAACTCTATTCTTTGACATGCTCCTTGTCAAAGATCCCTCTAATAATGCTGCAACAAATATGGAATACTCCCCAAGATGGAAGAGCTCCCAAATCATCAAAGACCAAAGAGATAATGCCATCTCCTCTTCCTACAACATCATGCAAAGTGTGAGAGAAAATCTACTCTTGCTCTCCCAAAAACAGGCAAAGCAACAAGACATTTTGCTGCCTCCCCATACCTCTATCATACCGATCATGTGATAAAGACATGATGAATGATATGTGTATCATATCAACACCATGCATCCATACTCTATGCTGCTCAATGATGTAAGTACTCATCCTCTTACTCTTAGGAAGAGTGTTTGCCAAGTGATGGCCAAACTCTTTCAAGAGTAACCAGCGTAGCCAAACCTCCTATTGCCCATTATCATAGATCTGCAAGTAGCCTCCTAGCTCCTTGCTCATCAACCAAACCCACTCAATCGCTTGTGGATGCCTCCTTCTTCTCCTCATCTTGGTACTCCTCCCATGAGGGCTACCATCCTCCCAAATCAAATTCTTTTCTTTGCACTTCATGGGATTTTGAAATGTAAGCTTCTCAAGGATCAATGAAACCCTATCAAGAAGCAAATAGGTGGTAGGAAAAACCCTCCCATCATTATGTGTATGGCTCAAGGAATGTCCAACACAGGCATGAGAGATGTCATCCATCTTAATATGTCCTCCATCTTCTATTTTCTCTTGTGAGAAAGGAAGAAAATCTTTGCACTCCATGGTGTGTTGAAGTGCACCTTTGATGAGATCTATCCTTGAGACCTCCCTTTTATCAATAGTCTTCCAAAACCAATGAGGCCTTGGATCTGAAAGTAGAAGTTCCTCTTTGAGCTGAGAGGAGCTCATTGAGAAAGTGTCATCTTGAAGGGAGAAAGGTTTTCTTACTCCAAGATGTCTACCATCAATCTTCAAGGCTTCAAACCCCAACCTCCAATATGATGTGCAATCCAACAATGGCTCACGAGAATTATGGTTTGATTCTTTATTGAGTGTTTTCATGTTGCACAGCGCAGTGAAACCAAGCTGCTCTATAGTATTAATGAGATTTGACCCTTGGTCATGCAAAATTAAATCTCCACATTGATCAAAATAATTTGCTGCAACAATGAAATGTGGAAATATTTTCATTCCTTGATGTGCATCTGGAACTTCTTGCATGGCTGCAAGAGTCCCTTCCTCAAAAGTGTTGGTTGCCCCAACTATTGATGCATGTGACTTCTCCTCCATGAGTGTGACAGCATTATCACAACCCTCCTCAAGAGGTGATGTGACCTTTTCTTTCTTTTCTCTTTCTCCATCAAAGGTTTGGATCAACCTTTGAGTGAACTCTGCAAAAGTCTTCACCCTTGCATGGCTCAAGTGGCTGCACCACCAATCATAGGCTTCACCCTCCAAGTGCAGCGCTGAGATTTCAACAGCTTCTTTCCCTGCTACAGGATGTAGTACGAAAAATGCCTCCAACTTTCTCACCCAAGTTTTTGCATTAGATGACCCATCAAAGCTAGACAACAAAAATCTATTGCCTTTGATTTCTTTTCTGCTACATGGTCTCTTCTCTTCCTTCAATTGGATGAAATGAGGAAAATATAGAGTCTCCCTGAAGGCTCTAGGTTGAGATCTATACTCAGAAAGGTAATCACTGAGGATCTAACGATCCAAGTATCTTCCATGCTCAATATCTTCTTCTTGATGAGAATAGGAAGTGCATGGTACTTCCTCTTCTTTTTCTTCAATATTCTTGACCTCCTCAAAGGTGGATGCATCTCTTCTGGATCTGAAAATAGATGAGAATAAACTCATATTTTTCAACGCTCTGATCTTCTTGGGCTTAGACTCACTGGGTGTATCCACATGCTCCCCATGATCCTGTGTGCCCTCATCCTCCAAGTGCGAGGTAGCCATTTTGATGGCTTCCCGTTTCGTTATTCGGTCAAGCTAGAAAGAGGTCTCCAACCTTTCCACCCAATCACGAACCGTGAAATCAGTGGATCCATCATATGTGGGAAAAGGTGTCCTCCTAGTGGTACGCTGCAACCCTAAACTCTGCGTGCTAGACCCCCCACTATTCCTTCCTCCTTCATCCTGCCTGAGCTAACAATAATCTCTGAAGGGCAAAGCCGCTTTGAAGTTTTCCCCCATGGACTGCCATTTGCAGAAATAATATCCATCATGATAATGTCGATGTCCTCTGTGATGGTCGCGGGGTCTTCTGTCCCAATTGATCTGAACAAAGTCTTTGAATAAAATGGCATCCCTAAACTCCTGCCCAGCTGCCTGGTACTCAACAAAATAATCACCTATGCGGTCAGACTTTGGTTCCTCCTGTGCTCCTGCCCCAGTATTCGCGCTCAGAAAAGTGGGCATAGTAGCATGAGTGGGGGCATGTGATGCCTGGTGCGAAGCGGCAACCTTCTCCTGCAAATGGTGATATGTTCCCAACCTCTCACTAACCTGGCGATCCCTTGAGGTTTCACACTGTCTAGCCTCCACAGCAGTGAATCTTTGACCCATCACCTCTATCTTCCTCGCCAGATCCTGCACTGATTTGAGGAGTGCTTCCCCAAACTGTTTTGCATCGCTATCATCCGCCATTGGCTCTCCCTGCTCTGCTTCTACCGTAGGCTCCTCCTGTTCTGCGTCCATTACTCGAACGCAGTCTCCATCTCCATAGGTGTTCTCCAACCTACGCTCAATATCTCTGTACTTCCTACCTCTGTGGCAGATGTAGGGTTTTTCTTCTGATGACATTGACTACTAGCTCCACAGGCTCAGCCAGATCTATGCTTTGATACCACTGTAATATCCCTTTTTAGGGATATTTCTAAGACACAGCAAAATCTAACCAAAGATGGACTGGGAGGGCATTTACCAGATATTTCACCTCTGAAAGATGATGAGATCTGGAGGCTATCTGGCCCTTTCCAGACTCTGTCTAAGAGTGTGAGAGGAAACACAACAAGTGGTACAGAAATATAAATGTAAAGGGAAGAAATAACAGATTGCAGACATACAATAACGTGTATCTAAAGCATGAACAGATACTCAACAAATACCAAGAGAACTTTGAGCCATTTTATTAATCTGATAAATATAGAGGAGTACAATAGGTGATCAAAGCGATAGCACCTAAACTTGCACAAGGCAAGTCAAAATCTACTCTCAGAACACTGCATAGAATGTCTGTGTATCAGATCTGCGTTCCAGCTGCTGAAAATGGCTGTCCCGAGACTCCTCCTTACGGGTCTGTGCTTTCCTCCAATTAATCACGCCGCCACTGTTTGCGATCTGCAATAATACGATCACCCGCTGACCCAGAAATTCCCCAAATGGACACACTGATATTCCTGCGCTCAACCTCTTGTCCACAATCCTCCAAGAATACAACTGGAACCTCCCAAATACGGACTGCATCCTCCTGCGCTGTCGATAAATGTGCTGCTCCTCCACAAGTGTTGCATAGTTACTAAACGCGTTGCTCCTCCACGAATACATCGGATCGATCTTCCTATAAAGACACTAACGGGACTACCTCACCCGAGCAAGCACTCGAAGTCCCCTGGGGCTGAGGGTGAGATCTCCGAACGAAGACACTCAATGCGCTAAACAGTGCTGCAGGCAGGCTGAACAGCCAGCGTGCTCAATAGTCACAATGACCCGATTGAAAATGCATAAACTCTCCATGAGGTCAGAATGAGGAAACTATCTTCTTTATATAGCGTTGGATGCTCTCGAAACCTACAGCCGCCTCCACCCATGATGCCATGGTAATATCCCTTGGCTACGTGCGCCTCCACCCACGATACCATGGTAATACCCCTTTGCTGCATGCCTGATTCAGCCCCCTTTATTACAACGTGCGTCTACTAGGAAATCCCCCTTATTTTAGAGTGAGTTGTGTTCCCTTTGCTCACTTTTATTCATAATCTAACTACATAAAAGGAAAAATTGACCAAATCGAATATTCCAATTAGCCATTTCTAATTGGTAATATTACAAGAAAACACACAGAGTATGAATGATTCCCCAAGGCAAAGCATATAAAATGGATTCTACCTTTCTAACTTGAAAACATTCAACTGGAAATGTTTATGAATGAATGGTGAAACATAACAATGTACATATGAAACACAAAGGAGGGACATATGCTAAAACTCATACCACATGAATCCCACAAATTAGAGTTGCATCACTTTATTAATTCCCTGCCAAACTGTACAATGGAGCGCAGAGCTCACTGCCACACTATTCCCCTACTTCTGAGTTTTCAGACTTCAGAGCTTTACAAATGATTAGCATTTACAATAAATAGATAGATTTTGTGGGAATGCAGATCGATGGAAAGAGGAGAAATCATAACTGAAGATGGAAAACCAAGAGCCAATAATCTCTCCGTAAAGGAAGAGTTGCGTTACATTTGGCCAGTGAGAAGGCGAAACATTGTAACGTAGATCTTTTTATACTGAAGATGTGACTGCTACCATTTTGTTTTTCGGCGTTTCTGACTGTTGCGTTCCATATGCCATTTGAAGAAAAACTGACATTTTATTAATATGCCTTTGAAAATAAAACTGAAATGAAATTACGCTTTCGTGAAGGGAAAAATTTATTTTTCATGGGAAAAAGGGAAGGGGAGTAGGCGGGACCCGCATATTAATCGCAATCAGGGATCGGGAGGTGGGACGCGTTTGAAAGCACCATACAAAATTTTTGATGCAATGGAGTACTTTAAAAACCTTTGAAAATCCTTTTATTGCTTTTACAAAGGGAAAAAGGGTTTTTTATTTGAATGGGGCGGAAGTATAATGGTGGGACCTAGATAATCGGCATCGGAGATCGGAGGGTAGCGGGGGTACACATATGTGAAATGCCGATGGGCAAGTTCTGATGGGCTGTAAGCCGTTGGATTGGCGGGATCGATCGACGGTGGGGACATTAATCGGAGGTTTGTCATCGGGGGTAATCACATCGGGAGAAAGGGATTTTTGATGCGATCGGAGAAGGGGGTGCAATCAATCGCATCGGAGTAATCGGAAAGGGACTTGCGATCGGATCGGATGGAGTCAATCGGAGGTATGGCAATCGGAAGCGCTCAATCACATCGGAGTTTTGCGATGGGCCGATCGGAACGCACATATCAATTGTTGCGATGCGATAAATCGGAGCGATTGGATAGGGGGTGTGATCAATCGCATCGGAGTAATCGGAAAGGGACTTGCAATCGGATCATATGGAGCCAATCAGAGGTATGGCAATCAGAAGTGCTCAATCGCATCGGAGTTTTGCGATGGGCCGATCGGAACGCACATATCAATTGTTGCGATGCAATAAATCGGAGCGATTGGATAGGGGGTGCGATCAGCGGGATTTATAATATGAAACTCTTTCGACACTTTATTATAAGGGTCTATGGTATGGAGGGGAAGCGGTTTAAACGATGGGGAGTTTATATGTATAAAGTTTAGGGGTAATGATGGGGAAGTGATTATGTTTAATCGCATATATGGTTGATAGGTTTAAAAGACCTTTATAATGCGATTTTGCAATCGGAGAGGGGAAAAAGGGATTTTATAAGGGAAATATTAAACTTTAGAGTTTAAAGGGAAAGGAGGGAAAAAGGGGGAGGTTTAATGTATAGGGGACTTTTACTTCACTTAGGCATAAATTTCAATCCAGAAGTCAGTTTGGAGAGTGTAGTATACCGTTGGAAAGCTCTTTCCGAGCTCTTTCTGCTGAATCTGCTTGGAACATGATTTGATGCTGAACATGCTATGAAAAACTTCTCTGAAAGGCAGGGTAGTGATTTTGTCGGATATGACAGCTTCTAAATTGTGACTAAAAGGAAAAGTATTATATTCTCACCTCAAAACATGGTTTCGAGGTGAAAATTACATCAAGATGAATAAAATGTCTCTTTGATCTTCCTGGTGCTATGATTTTGAGTTTATTGACTTCCTCACGACCTTGCTGATATTTATTGACACTTTGACTCATTGTTTTGAACATGGTGAGACCCTAGGAACTAATGAGACCCATCCTATGACCTACTGACATGATTTTTTAGAATGAAAGTGATTAATGACTAAAGACCATAGATAGGAGAATCAAAAAGTACCTCATGAGGGGAAAAACTGATGAAAAATTATTACCATCAATGAATCCATGACCTAGTGGAATGGTGAAATTTATTCGGTATGAGACTCCTAATATGCGAATGCAAAAGAGAAATTTTGATCACCGATGGCAGTATGACTAGACTGACACTAACATACCCCATGGTGTAGTAAAGGTTGTTTTGATTTGATCATTAGGATGTACCCGAATTTGATTGTAACCTGAGAAGCCATCTAACAAAGAAATCCTTTTAGAATTAACTACCTTTTGTAAAATGTGATCCATCTTGGGTAAAGGGTAGTTGTCCTTTAATGAGGCTCTATTCAAGTTACTAAAATCAATACAAAGCCTTATTTATCTTATTTTTTTACTGACTGACACAATATTGGACACCCAATCTGAATATCTAACAGGGACTATAATTCCAGCATCATACATTTTATTAATTTCTTTCTCAACCAAAGTTAATTGAACACGGTTTATTCTGCGCAATTTTTGCTTATAGGGATTCTGGTTTTCCTTAAGGGGTATCCTATGTTGAATTATCTCTGTGTCATATGATTTTAGATCTTCATAACTCCATGCAAATACATCATAAAATTCCTTAAACAACTCAATATATTTCAGTTTGATGTGAGCTGGCAATGTTTTAGACAGTTTAATCATTTTTTACTTTTGTTTACTACCTATGTTACATTCTTCTACTTTAGTTTCAACAGGTTCCAGTTTTGGTTTTTTAGCAACATCATTGAAATCAAACAATTCTTCTAATGGGACCAGTCCTTTTGGCAAGCTTTGAGTGTTAGATTGCAGCATTTCTAAGTCTTCTTTTTCTAAATCTGTACTAATTTCTGTGGCATGTTCAAGTTTATTAGCTAACAAATTTATATCAGCAATCTCTGGAGACTTTACTTCTTCATCAAGCAGATTTTATTCAATAGGACAGTCATTTTCATAATCTGAATCTGAAATTGGTAGCTCAAATTCATTTTTGGACTGTAGGAAGTCTTCTATTTGTTTATCTCCCTCAAACACTTACCAATATTTTTCATTGTATGGGACATCTGGTCTAAATTTGATTTGGGTGGTGCATTGTTTGGTTTCATAAGGTGTTAGACAGGTTCTAGCAGCAAAGGCTAAACCAGTGGCAAGGAAATTTTGGTTTCTTGGGACAAAAACAAGTTGGAATTCATCAAATTTTTTCAATAAGTCCATGGCATCATTTCTATAAGCTCCAAGTCTGGGGTGTTTGGCACTATATTCCCCATTCACTTGCCAATAATCAACTCTGAATCCCCATGTACTTTTATCCTTTTGGCCCCTAATTTCTTCAATAAGTGTAGGCCTAAAATTAGGGCTTTGTACTCAGCTATGTTACTGGTACATTGAAAGTTTAACCTATAGGAATTCCCTTCAGCATGATTTTTTTCAGGGTTGTGTATCCATATGCCTACTTTGGCATTAGTTCTAGTGCAAGACCCATCAAAATTCATTTTCCAGAGAGGACTGATTTCAGATTGAGTAGTTTGACTACTATCCTCTTTATCTATTGTGTTTTTAGATTGCTCTTTTAAATTAGAACTATGTTGAATTTGGTTTAGTTCCTCATGTTCTTCATCATGTTGAGGACTCTTCTCTTGACTCTCAAAGTTGACAACCAATGAATGACTGTTTTGTAGCCCTAGACCTGTGATTTGTTTGCTGTGATTTTATGTTTTGGAAAACTGTTTTAATACTTTTATGTTGTCTTCCTCCTTTTCTGTGTCTTCCACTATGTTACAATGAGGGGTGGCCACTAATTCAGTTAAGGTTTCTTGCGCATTAAATGTTTCATGATTGAAGAAAATAAATGAGTCAAGGCTTGTATGCAAAGAATAAAGAGGAGAGTTTTCTAGTTTCTATTGGCTACCGACCATGTATTGCATATGAGATTCCCTACAAAGTCTTCTGGTTTTATTAAAAACGGAAATGGTATCATATTTCATATCCATTTGCATTGTTCCTTGTAACTTAGCTCCCCAAGATCTTGATAACAGCATACCATATTTGGGGGGTACATTAGCCACTACAATATCCATCACTAAACACTTTGCTGGTATTTGTGCTAAGTTAACACAGAGGTCTTTGATCAAACCCAAACATTTCACTCTGCTAGAGTCAAAGGAGTATAGATCTTTGTATGGTCTCGTGATTTCAAGGCCTAGACTCTTCATTACTGCTTTGGGCATTAAGTTATGAGAGGCCCCTGAATCATGCATAGCATTGTGTAAAATTTTGTCATGAATATTCAAACTAACATAAAAAGGAGGAACTGGCCCTTCTTGGTATCTTCCTTCAATCTTAGGACCAAACAAGAGCTCTGGTTGGTCATCATTGAGGTTGATAGTTTCATTATTTTCTTCTGTGTTGAAAGCTTTCAAAATTTGTGATCTATATACATCTTGAGTGACTAATTTAGTGAGGGGAACAGAGATTTTAATCTTGGCAATTTCCTTTTCCAAACTAAAAGGCATCTGATTTTTTACAATGTTTGTTTCAGCCTTGTTAATCACCACTCTATTAGCAAAATCAGCCTGTTGATTCCCTCTATTTACATTGGTCAAAATTGTTTTGATAGGAGCACTAGATGAAGTACTAGTGCTGCTAAAGTCTGCAATCTGTTTTTCATTACTTTGAGTGCCTTTCTCTTTGTTTTGATCAGAATTTACAGCCATTGTTTTGTCTTTTTGTTTTGTAATTTTGGGTTTGTTCACAGGGCTGCTTTTGGCAGAATTTTCATAGGTTTAAGTTTTGAGATTTTCCTGATTCTTTTTACTCCTAAGGTCATATTCTTTTGGAGTCTCTATGATGACATTTTCCAGCTCTTGATAATAACTTCCATCCTCTGTTCTTCCATCATCATAGGGTGTATATAAGCCTTGTTTCCTATTGTGAGGAACATCAAAAGTATCATTGTATGCTCCCAGCATGTTTATGTCATCTTCCTCTGTTATTTCAATTGTTTCTTCAACCTCACTTACATAGTTTTCATGAAAAGGAGGAATAATCTCCTGATCAGGGTCTCTTGGTCTGTTTTGAGGTTGGTTTCTCTTGAAATTCTGATTTTGATTTTGAGATTGATTTCTGTTTTGGGGAGTTGATTGGCATTCTCTAGCTTGTGCTCTCTCAAGTATGCTCATCTTCTTCATCATTTCATCCATCATCCTTTCCATTTTTGAGCTAGATGTAGAGGGTGCAGGTTCTTCCCTAAATGATACTTTCTTTTCATTCCTCATCCTGGCTCTTTTCTCCATCAGATTTAATTCCAAAGCTAAGGCTCCTTTCTGCATATCCTCTAAAGTCAAAGGATCTCTCTCTCTCAGTTGATAGGCCATTTCAGGATCAAATCCTTCAGGAAATTTGTTTAAAGCTGAGCCTTGTGGAGGTTTCAAGTCTGTGGGCAGGGCATTATACACACTATTGAATCTAGTGCAATAATGTTGAACACTTTCCCCAGTGTTCCTTTTGAGGTTATTGTAATTTGAAATTATTTGGAGAGGGTTTTTCCTAACTTCCCACTTGTTTAAGAATAACTAATGGAGGGTTTGGAGGTCATTAATACTATTAGGGGTTAAGCTTTTGAACCATTTTCTTGCTTCTCCCCCTAAGCTTTGAGAAAATAACCTAAGTTTAACAGTTTCATCATCAATCTCATTTATATCAAAGTAGTCATTCATCTTGTCCACATGTTGTAAAGCAGCAGTAGCACCACTGGCATCATACAATGGTATCTTGGACTGATATTCCTGTGGCAGATTGACTAAAGGTAAAGGTAGGACTAGAGGGGCATACCATGTTGCCATGATAGGAGGTTGTGGAAAAGGTGGGGGGTTTATAAGTGGAGGATGTAAGATAGGAGGGGGTTGATGGAATGGGGTGGTTTGAACAGTGGGTGTGTGAAGAACAAATTTGGATGGACCAGCAAGAGATTGTTTAGTAGATCTAGGGTGAGAGAAACCAAAATTATGGATGAAATGTAAATCAGGTGGAGTAGTTTCTCTACTACCAGGATGTTCACCTCTATTTTGGGATGAAGGTGGAGACTCAAAATCTATCTGATCTATATCACCAAGTGACCTAGTTCTGAATGGGTTTCTTAAGTCAACTAGTGAATCTTGTAGAGATGTAAGGTTTTGAGGAATAGAATTAGCTCTTTGGATTGGTCTGACAACAGTTGAAGCTTGAGACTTAGGAGACTTCCTAAGTATGCTTTCAGGATTATCCACTATCTCAAGAGGGTTCGGGTCAGGATAGGCTCTAGTATTAACACTTCTATAAGCCACTATGCTATGTTTTAAAACCCAAAAACAAGAAACGTTTAACCAAATATGACAATATTTGGTAGGCTAACTGATCTTTAGAAAGAAAACTTTAATCCTCAAAGTCTTCTTAACTGAGTTTATATGATGTGGTGATAGTAATGGGTTTCCCAGTGGAGTCTTTAGGTCTATTTAGGATTGTGGAGTCACCAAGTGGAAATTTTTAGCTTTAGAAGGTGAAATGTTTTATGGTCCACCACCATTAAAAGGTCTGAATAACAATCTGAAATATTTTTGGGTTTTCTGAGTTTTTAGTCCTATGGGTTATGAGAGTGTCCTAAATCTGTTTCAACACTTAGCTACGGTGATGAGACAAACAGAGTTTACTCTTATGGCTTAGCTAGTTTATTCCTTCAAGGTTTGATAAGGCTCTATGAGAATCGTAAGGGTTGCTTAGTTTGTCACTGATTCAAATAAGTCTTATCATGATCACCATTTGCTTTGGTTGTGCTTGAAGAGAGCTACTTATACTGCACTCAACACTGAGTGTTTTTTTTAAGGATTTTACTCAGAACTCCCTAGTATGGTCGCCAGAAATGTTAGGTCTTTGTAATTTAGCAGAGTGACAAGACTAAACGCTGCAGAGACTACATCAAAAACCACATTGGGATTCTAGGATCTAGCCCTCCTAAATCCAGAGAGGGATCTCTCTATAAGTGCAAATATTGATTTATCTTTTAATTTTTTGGTATGATATTAGGCTATTTATTAAGAACAAGGGTTTTTTGGTTTGTTTGGTTGGTCGAGCATGATCTTTAACTGAGTGGAAAGTCCTGAATATGAAATGGTATCAGAGGAGTGAAGGTGTGAATAATCAAAACAAGGTTCCGCTGATAGGATAGGTCTGAAACTGCACTTAATCCATTGGGCTATGGAGTCACAAAAGGTTTTAATTGCACAACAGTTTCAAGAGTGGTCCATGGGGCAAGTCATCTATAACAAAGGATCTTTTAGATTAAATGATGGGATGGAACATTAAAGTGTTGTGAAGGTGGAAAAATCCAATAATTTCAACAAGGTTTCATCAACTTTCCAAACAAGAAAATCCTTTTAAGTAACTGTTTTGAAGTAAACCAAAGGACAGGGCTAACCATTGGCTTCTTTGGACAAACTTGTAATAAAGCCAACTTATCAGACAAACAATCCAGTAATCCACATGACTACTTTCAGAAAGGATGAAAACATATAAGAAAACAAAGTGTAGCTTAAGATCAAGTAAGTACTTTGAAACTATCATGCTTTCAGCATACTCTTAGGGAAACTTTTCAAAGCAACTGTTGGAGAAGAAACTAGAGGACAGGGCTAACCATAGACTTCCCTAGTTCAACTTTAATTAGCAAACTTTTCAAGACAACATTTAATATAAACAAAGAATAGCCTAAGATCAGGTAAGGACTTTGAACCTATCCTTCTTTTGGCATACTCTTAGGGAAACTTTCAAACAACTTTTGGAGAAATAACTAGAAGACAGGGCAAACCATAAAATTTCCTAGTCCAACTCCACTTAGCATGTAATGAAAATATCATTCAAGAAAAATGTTTAAAGTTTAGACAGCAAGACATGGGCTCACCAACATTCCTTGACTGCTTGGACTGTATTAAATCATTCATGAATACACAAAGGAGGAAAACATAAAGATAAAGCTTATCAATGAGAGTAGGGTACTTTTATGAGTAAATCCTAGCTCTATATTTGTTGTTATTTATCAGAGAAAAGTGGACAATCTAATGGAAAACATAAGAAGGAAAACAAGTACTATGAGAGGTACATCACCAATGGTATAGACCAGGATCCCATGAATAAGCTTGTATATTTATGTCAATCCAGTTACATACTTCAAGTCGAATGTTTCAGTATAGCAAAAACTTCTCTTCTTAGCCTAACTTCTTTGATTACAAACAGAACTTCAACAGCCTCTAAGAAATATTTACATGCAGAGAGTTTCGAGCAGCAAGTATTACATCAAAGTCCAACAACCAACAACATCTCATCTTCTTCAGAAGTATTTATAGAAGAAAGAGGAGGTGGGATGAAAGGAAGGGTCTCTAGGTTCAATTAATACAAGTTAATGCTTCTCTACCTTTGAGGGGCTCAATAGAGAATATTTCTGATATTTTCCATGTATTAATTGGTTTTCGTTAAGTTTTTTAGCTACTTGGCAGATTTTGTTGACTTTAAAACTCTTTTGGCAGGCTGGCAACAACTCTGGCTGTCTTTAAACAAAATATCACTGACTAGGCAATAACTATGCCTTCTTTTGATGCATCGAGGCTGCAGGTGGCACTTTAGTAGCTGAAGAGGATATTTTGGCCTCTGATGTGGCAGTGGAGGCCTCTTTACTGGTATTTTTTTCTGTCTAACCTTAAAACACTTTAATCTGTCTTTACTCTATGTTTAGGCTTATTTAAGCCATAATATTTGCTTTGAGTCTTCATTCTCTAATATCGTCTTTGTTTCTTTAAACCTGAGGATTAAAACTCTGACTTTTAGGCTTAGGCATTAATCCTTTTACTATTAATTTCTTCACTGATACACTTTGTTTGGCTTGTTTACACAGGTGGCTTGATGCAGATGGAGGGTTTCTATCAAACCCTGGATCGTGATCCAGATGATTTAAACTTGGATTTCATACCCTGGAGATCCTTTCTTCTTTGGTTTAAGTCACAGAATCATCATTCTGGACTGAACTAGTCACTTATCTGCGACTGTGGAAATACACAGAGCCAATACCATTAAAACCCTACAAAACACACAAAATCTATTAAGAAATCCTGCGGAGATCGTAAAGACTACTTTGGAGGGTTCATGGGGGTGGAGGAGCAGTGAGGAAGAACGTGGATGCAGTGGAAAAAGGGAGGAAAATCCTGGAAGAACAGCTAACCAGGTGAAAAATGGAGTTTGGGCACGACAGCAAACAAGAACCGTTAGATTAGGATAATCAATGGCGGAGATCGCTTGATAGAATCGCTTGGAGAATAGATGGAGGAAAATGACTTGGGGTTGCGATATAACATGGGTCATTCGATCTCAAAGATCGATGGCCAAGATTAAAAGCGCGAAAATGTTCATTTGAGGAGGGCAGCGGTTTTGGAAAACCATTAATGGTTTTTGTGCAGTATTTGGGCGGTTTACAATTTTGGTCGAAAAAAATGCGATTCCATACACCTTTTGACAAACGTCCCTTTCAAAACCGCCCATATCGCGTAATTTTTTTGTGTTAACTCGCAGGCGCAAAAAAAATGCGAAATGCATCGTCCGTCGTCGGATCAGGGGCTCTAGATCCAACGGTGCGGATCACCCACGACGGGGTGAGAGATGCACAGATGAGGGATGGTGGGACCGATGGATGCGTCAGCACTTTTGTCGCATAGCGGACGGGTATTTGAGTTATCGGGTTAACTCCCGATCACCAGATCTTCTTAGATGGACAGTCAAGATTTAAAGATGGAACGGGTTACGAAGGGGAAAAGGAAAAGCAGTAATGAGATTGCGCTGATGCGATTGAGCGCAGACCATTCGATCGAAAATAATGAACAGTCGGGATTAAATCGATGGAAGGCATCAGCGGAGGGGAAAAGGAGAAGTGAAAAGTTGTAATGTGATGGTGTACTGACCGTTAGATCAGAGGGATGATCAACGGTCCAGATCAAATCGGGGATTGCATCGACGGAGGGCAACATGATGGATGGGCGTGATGCGATGAGATCCGGAACGTCGAATGAAGGTGGATCAATGGCTAAGGTTTGCTCGGAGGGATCGCATCGGAACCTTGAAAGAGACGGAAAAGGAAGGACCATGTGGACTTGCGATGCGATGAGCCGAGGGCTGGTCACAGTGTGGGTCATATGCGGAAAGGGGCTAGGGCTAAGGCAGAAAGGGGCTTAAGGCCTTAATGCTGAAAAATGGGTTTTTAGGCCAAAATGAAGGTTTTTCAGAGGATTTTGAGGGTTCCAGTAAGGGAGAAAAGGGTTTTGAAACCAAATGAAAGGGGGACATAACATTTAAAAATGGTTTTGGAATGGTTTAGAAGGTTAGATGAAGGTTTATGGAGGGATTTTATGAAGGAAATAAGGATGAAAATGGAATTGTTTTATGAGTGAAAGGAGGAGTGAAAATGATGGAAAATGGAGGCTCAAGAGCAGTTTTTCTTTTGGTAAACAGCAGATACCTTAGGAGTAATGATGGAATAGCAGTGAAGATTAACTCAAAGAGAAAATAACATCATAAGACTTCAAAAGATGATAGGTTTTCAGAGGAAACTATCTCTTGAAGGCTAAAAAAGATTTAGCCACCATTTGATATGACAAATTTTTATAAGTGGCTAACATGTTACAACACCAAGAGAGGGGGAAAAGGCACTCAGATTGAGCCGATAAACAAACACAACATCAAGTTTTGTTGCTTCATCATCGTTGGTAAGAGAATGCGCCATTACACAAGGAATGAATGCATATTAGATACAATTTCTTTTGCAGAGCACTGTGCGCGGGGAGCACTATGTTCGAGGCCTACGAAGACAATTTAAATAGTTTGACATCATTCATATATGGATATTTTATTATGGAACTAGAAATGTGAAAATGGTTTCCTCCAGAAGGAAGGGAGCTAGCAAATATTTCTGATGACCAACTGCTTTATTTGAGGTATATGCCATGGAGGACCTCCAGAGACCCAAGCAACAAATTATTAAATGAAGCTTGCTTCATAAGGTGGTACAAGAAAATGTTAGATGTCATCAATGCCACATAGAGGATAACGAAGACACTACTGGATGAGTACTCCAAAGAGGTCTATTTCGGAGTCAGCCACGACCATACATGGATAAGGCCCCGATGTGTACACCCCGAGACATTCCACATGAGGGCTCACAAGTTTTTACTCACAGTGGAGGCATTCAACACAGAGGTGATGTCCTGGCCAGGAGTTGTGGGAGAAATCTAGAATAAAAAACATATATATTCTTTTGAAGTGATGATACCCTAACCTATAGCAAGCAAGATGCCAATAGATTCAAGAAAGAGGCTCGTTGAGGAGAAATTACAACTTGTCATCAAACGTCTTGAGACTCATATGCATTTTATTAATAAGAAAATGGTAATCATAGGGGTTGCAACAAGTTTGTTTCCATATTTTTCTGAATTTCAAGTTTTAATGCAATAACAATCCACTTTAAATACCCCCTTAGTCATTGTGCCTCCAGTGGTTGGGCCCCATTCACAATCTGAACCCACCATCCTAGCACCAAAAAACCCTGAGGCAACCAAAACCCCCATACCAACAAAGAAAAAGAAGAATACCAATGTCACCTAGGTCGTGGACCTCACTCAGGAAGAAAATTAGTCACAGACTTCTTCACCAATTATTGAGGAAAACCAACCTTTGAACTCATTCGTTTCACCTAATTCCTGAAACCCATCGCTGGAAATGGCTTCCACTTCCGCAACCATTTCTGAGGTCATTCCAAATGGAATGCTAGTCGTGATAGAAACAGATATGGAGGTTGAATCAGTAGTCCAGGCTATCACCATAGTTATCAGCACCGAGTTTGAGCCTAGGTCAATTTTAGCCCTTTTGTTAAATTTAGGTCCCATAACAGTCAAGAGCCCCATCATTACTACTCCACTCATCACCGATTCACATAAGCTATCCCTACCCCTCCAATATTTCATTTCCATTCCACCCATCCCCGAATCCACTCCTCACAACCCACATTCAGCCGAACCCTCTCAACAACCCACATCCCCACACAGACACTTAGATAAATCTATTTCCAGTGGGAACCCATTGCAGTCGTGATTTCTAAACACATCTTCTATGAGCCAAGAATATCTTCCGAGTTGGTTGGCAACACAATTATTTAATTTTATTCAGGTAGCTACATACCAAGCAGAGGTGTTGCATAATGATTTATGAGTAGAGCATGAGCAACAACAACAATAAATCCTAGTGCTCACTACATAGCGCGACCAACTGCTCCAAGTCAAGTAGAGTTTGCAGAATCAGCTGGAGCAGATTACTAGAAAGTTCCAAGAGTTGTGGCCAACTATCGCAAATGTGGTGGATAATGCCCCAAAATATTTTACGGCATGCATGGTTATGGAATGTTGTGATCACATTAAGACAACATGCAACGATTTTCTCTCTGCAAATCATGAACTCAAGAAAACCCTAGCAACAACGTGACAAGAATTGCCAGATCCAACCACGACATATGAGGCAGAGATAAAATAGAAGGTGGCTAATGTGATCACACTCAACATTAGAAAAATTGGCCCAATTTCCGATGGCCACTTTCCGACGGCCACTTCGTCGCTATTCCGACACATAGTCGTTGCAAGAGCGACAATACGAGGCCAGAAAAAACGTGGTTAGCCATTACGTCGCAATTCTGATGCTTTACCAAATTGTCGCAATACCGACACTTTTTCCGTCGTTTCCAAACAGTCGTCGCTCTTCCGACGTTTTCCAACGTGTCGCAATACCGACGCTTTCAAAGCGTCGCAATACCGACGCTGACAAAGTGTCGCAATACCGACGCTTAAAAAGCGTCACAATACTGACGCCTATGGAAAATGTCGGAATACTGACGCTTCCAAAGTGTTGCAATACTCTATGGCTAACCACGCTTTTAAAGGGTCGCAAGACCGACGAAAAAGGAAAACTTTCAAGGCGTTGGAAGACCGACGTTTACAAGGCGTCGGAAGACCGACGTTTACTCTATGGATAACCATGCTTTTAAAGGGTTGCAAGACCGTCGAAATAGGAAAAATTTCAAAGCGTCGAAAGACTGACGTTTACAGAGCGTCGGTATAGCGATGGCGGGTTGAATTTTTTTTTTAAATGAAATAGCCCATGGTCCATCCAACTGGAGTATTTTGAATACCGGTGCCATAATAATATTCATGGCCATAAACCACAACCCCTATATATATTGTGTTTGCATGTACCTTTGGCATTGCTTTAAATTACAACTGTTAATTCATAATCAATATCAGTTGTCCTTGAGTTCCATATCTTAGTTTCTGGTCTCTGACCCTATTAATGATGTGACTGAAGCTCAATAAAAATAATGGATGTCAATAAGCAAGCTAAGAAAACTTTTGAGGTCCCACTGCTATCCAGTAAATCACCATAGTTTGCCCCGAGTAAAATATTCTTACTTTGCGTAGCTATGATAACTTCACTGTGTTGAAAGCTTAAAGGCATATAAAGTAACTGGAGAAAAGTTTGTCTGGGTATTATAATTTCAATGATTTCACCTATTCTTCCCTCGTAGAGAATACACAAGCTTGCCCCTATATGCAAGATTACTAAGCTTATCTCCCATGCCATCCACTGCTGATTTTCCATTATAATTAGCTGGCTTCTGGACTATATTGTGTTTGCCACCTTTGCGAGGAAATATACTTATAAAAATTTGTTTGATTTTCAAATCCAAGAATGCCAATTTCTTTTTTGCATTGGGCTAGCTTTATGTTCAATGACGTCGTTAGCTCAACTTGTTAACCGACCATTCACCCTCTCCTAACACATTTAATCTCCTTCCTATCCACGACTGACAATTTCTTTTTGCATTGTGCTCACTTTATGGTCACAGACGCTATCATCTCAACCTGGTAACCAACCATTTGTCCTTTTCTATCACATTAGATCAAAAAAATTATGGGATTTACTGTACTCTTAAATTTATGATGGGAAGTATCTGGTAGGGATTGCAATATAAACCCTTCAAAGTCCTAAACCAACAACTATTAACTTTTTTGGTGCACTCAGAAAAATTTGCATGAGCTATGACAAATAACTTGCTAAGGAAAATTACAATTGTTAATTCCTATTAGGTATCAATGACTGCAGTGTACTATCCATATATGCAAGCTTACTCATGGTAAGTGTCACTGCATTCTATTATGTCTGTATTCAATCTAAAATAGTTTATATTGTTAGAACAAAGCTACAAGAAAGGGTTATAAATTATAATTATATTTCCATCTCATAGATTTATTCATATAAACTTTACACATTAGTAAGACAACCACATGAAAATCAAAGGGATGAGTCCTTTCAAAATTTTCAAATAGACTAACTTGGCATGTATTGGAGCTTCTCAGTGCACCTATACAGAGCGTGCTTTGCAGGTATGGAAAATAGTCATACATCTAAGTGTTCAAGCAGATTATAGGTGGCAAGATATGGCATATTACATGCTTCACAAAGGGATTACACATTTACAAGTTCATTCTGTACCATGACACTTGCGATCTTTACTTTATTTTGAGATGATTTTCACTAAAGCTCCCTAAGCTTCCTCCTTTTAGCACAACATTCCTCACTAACTTGTTTTCAGGTATGGAAAAGCATCATTCATCCATTTGTTCAAGTGCCATTATAGGTAGCAGCGAATGGCATTACATGTTCACTCTGTACCATGACAGTCCCAATATTTACTTTAGTTTTAGATGATTTTCACTAAAGCTCCCTAAGCTTTCTTCTTTTAGCACAACATTCCTCACTAACTTGTTTGCAGGTATGGAAAAGTAGTCATCCATCCATTTGTTCAAGTGCCATTATAGGTAGCAGGTAATGGCATATTACTGTACGAGAGAAATTGAATATTACAGGTTCATCTAACAAATAACACTTCCATTCTAGATTTCAGTCTCAGATAATTTTGATTACATTTTCATCCAATACATAACACTCAATCTATATTTCACTCCCAGATAATTTTGAGTCTTGACCAAGGCTTCATATGCCACCTCTTTAGCACAACTTTCTACACAGTATGTATGCCTATATTGTATGTGAAAATGACTTACAAACCAATAAAATAAAGCAATATAAAGTTATAAATGCTAAAAATCTGTCCCATGGGTCATCTGTGATCATGCTATGTTATCCTTTGAAGTTTTGATAAAGCTTTGCCCATAAATGATGAAACAAAATAACAACAGGTAGAATGGTGTGTTTCTTGAAAAATGCTGTGGCAAATTGATGCAGGGGCAGTAGGCACAATGAAGCACTTTGCATTTTTATGAGACATAAGTGTATCATATTTCTAAATCCTCTTGTAATTATTAGTATTTTTGAATAAAAAGTGAGAATTGTAAATGTTCTCTAACTGCAGAGAACATGAGAGAAATTATTAGTTAGGAATGTGAAGAGACTAGGATCAGTTCAGTTACTTTAGGGATTTTGTCTAAAGTTAGAATTTGTTGAACTGTTAAGAAACTAAATCGATTCCTCATCTATCTATACAAATGTAAGCCAAAAGGCATTAAATAGGTAGGTCTGGAGAGTTTAGAACAGTTCAGAGGCAAAGTAAGTTGTAGAAGGCCACTGTAATTGAAGATCTAGCTGAAGACCAGAAGTTTTGTAAGTAAAGTCATGTATATATGTGAAGGGATTTGTTCCAGTGTTAATAGATTTAACTCTGCGTGGTAAGCTTGAGTTTCAATGAGAGCTTGTATGAACAATGCGTGCCAAACCTCTGTCTTAAGGGTTAATTCCAATGTTTTGATTCATGATAAATTCGAGTATGCTGAGGATTTATATTGTAATGAATTGATTCTGGAATGGGTAGGAAACTCAGATTTATGTTATTGCATTGAATTCCATAGGCCTTTTAGATTGAGGAATAGAACTGCTTGACCGAATGAGTATTGAATAAGGCATCCTGGGGGAACTTACAAATTCTGTTATGTAATTAGGGGACTGTGAAATTCTGGGGCTAAATCGACGTTGGTTATACTGTATAATTTTTGAAATGAGGGCCGATCTGATATCACAGTAATGTGTGATGGTATGGCTATGGAATCAAACAAAATTCGATGATGCTAGGGAGTGTATGCTTATGAGTACAACTTTGAAGCGAGTATAATTGTGGTGAACTATAAATTTTTCGAACAGATGAGCTACAGTTTAATCGAACCCATGAACGAAGAGTTACGATAAAAAGAGGCTTCTGGCGCAGTTGATAGAAGCTCTTAATCTATGGTGGCAGTGTTGGATTGGATGAATAATGAATAAGGACACATAGGTTCATCAAAACCCTGTGTGGATTAAAGATGCGAAGTCAAGGATTGTAAAAAAAACCCTCGGTGAAAGCGGAACCTCGAGTCAATAGAAGGAACCAGACATGAAACAATAAAGGTGGTTTCGGAGGATAATACCAGCGTTCTCGTGTGTTGCAAAAGTGGTATAGAAATTTTGTGAAAAAAACGCGATGTGTTCCTGTGGTTTACACGTAAGCCAAGAGCGGTTTATAAAAACCATGCTCATCGCATTTTTTTGAGGCATTAAACTTTGAGACTAGAAAAAACACGATATGCGTAGAGACTGTTCGATCTGGAGCGAGGGAGATCCGATGGTATGAGTAATTGGAACCTATGTGGAGGTTAGTAAGGTGCGAATCGACGACGGAAAACCCCACATCGGAGCACGATGAGTTGGGGATCGTTAGATCCGTCCAACAATTAGTTAATGAGGTTCATTAATTAAATGAAGTCTGGTTTTGTGGGGCTAAGGAAGAATTCACGTTGATTTTAATGTTGAGTTCATACGTATGAGTCGACAAAGGGTGAGTTAATAAACTTTACCATATAAAGTTTAATAAAGGGCGAAGTGCGGACTGGAGGTAATGTTAATCCATTGAATCAGAATTTTACAAAGGTATGTGAAGTCTTGTGAGCGAAAACCATATATATATATATATATATTGCGGGTGCCTTATATAAAGTCAAGGCTTTGTACTAATGTTCTTAACACTTGATTCGGGGAGAATATATATGGAGATATATATGTATGGTTGAATATTCACATGGGGTAGTATTTAATTTAATACATGAAGGTTCGTATATTTTGATAAGCTTTGGCTTAATTATAAGATTTGAAATTTAAGAATGGGTGGTTGGTTAACTAAAGTCTTTTCTTAAGAATTTTGAAAAAGGTTTCCCTTTGTGAAACAAACCCTGGGGTTTGAAGATTATAGGTTTTAAATGTAATTGAAGTTTTATATGCACATGAGAAGAGGAAAGTGTAGGCAGCAAGGTTAGCCCGGGCATCACAAATATCCTTGCCAATGGAACTGCTACAGCAAACCATATGAGCAATCAACCCCAACCACAGATGATTAACAGAAACAACGATGAAAATGAATCCAAACAATAAATTAACAGGCATTTTAAATTTGTGACTGGAGAAAAAGTACACCCAGGTATAAACTCCAGCACTATATTAACTAGAATTTGTTGAGATACAATTGTTTGGCTCTATGAAATGGACTGAAAATATGAATCAAGACACCTTTGTCTACCTGAAATTCATGATGCCACAATAGTTTTACTTTCATCACATTCACTTGTAACACTAAATTTCTCTACATGAATCTAGGAATACAAGGAAGTATAAGATGTGGTAACCCCAGTCTTCACAATCTTCCTCCTAAATAACCATCTTCAGCTGCAACAAGATGGAAGTTCATCACAACACAGAATTGGAAAATAGTGAAGAAAAGGTATACAGATCCCTTATCTTTACTGACCTATTGAAGAAAAGGTATACAGATCCCTTATCCTTATCCCTTATCTTTACTGACCTATTGAAGAAAAGGTATACAGATCTATCATTCTGCCAGTAAACAAACTTGAGAAGTGTACTTATCTATCATTCTGCCAGTAAAACAAACATGAGAAAGTGTGCAGATCTATCACTCTTCATTATCTACTAATTCAATGAGGAAAATATACACCAGATAGATGTATCATGCTTGGAATAAACAAATTTGAAATATTCATTTTAAATAGAAGACAAAGTTTGAAATGATTGAAACACTAACACGAGGAGATAGCTCCAATAAAACTTCAATCTGTGATGTTCCTCATCTGCTGCAAATGACTAGGGAACATTCATTTTTCCTCAGCAATATTTCTGCCAAGATCTTTGTCGTGGTCAGGTGTTTTTATTGGATTTTGTTACTGAAATTTGGAAATCCCATGTGCTATACCTTGTTTTTTTTAATGAAAAAATAAACAATATACTGAGAAATACGAACAGAGAAATGTACTGAGAAATAATGAACAATATACTAAGAAATATCCGAATAGAGGTTGTTTGAACATCAACTTCTCTTCAATTCTGAACATCGACTTCTCTTCGATTCGATTCTGAGAGTTCCGAACAGAGGTTGTTTGCCATGCTCAGAGTTCATGAGAAAAAGGTTGAACAAGCTGAGCGGGAAAAAAAAATTGAATAGGGTAGAATGGGAAAGAAGGCATAAAGGTCAAACAAGCTGAGCAAGAAAAAAAAAATGGAATAGGTCGATTAAGAAAATTTGAATAGGTCGAACAAGTTGAGCGAGAAAAAATTGAAAATATGACATGAAATCATCTTACAATTTCCCACTCAAACATTACTGAATAATTTATTTTATTTAAATTATTTTATATATTTATTGTAAACTGTTGTAATATTTTACAAAATAAACTTATTTTATTTTATTTAAAAACAATTTATCAATATTTTTGGATGTAAAAATCATTACTTATAATATTCATTGTAATTACTATTTATAAGTAATAAAAAATATTAATAAATATAATATTTTTAGGTAGAATAATTACTTTCATCATACTTTATATGTTTTTTCAAAATTACTTTCATTATTACCATAATTATTCAACTTCATTAGTTGATTGCCAATATTTTCTTCGTTATATGAATCATCCTTAAATAGACTTTATAGTAATTTTCATAATGTTCGTGTATGGAGATAATTCTATGATTCCACAGCCATTTTCCGTAGAGTTGTTCATTCAAGGGATACCCTTAGAGTACCAAGTTATGAATATTCCAACATCTTCCATATGTTCTAAAATAAGCGGCCTCTTCTTATTGATTTCTTACACTTGTTGTGACACTTCCACTCAACCACCTGAAGTATTTAGCTAGCACTTTTTTTATGTTCATCTCATTATTCCAAGCTGGTCATAATCACATGAGTTACCATCAATTATCATCATTAGAAATTTTTCAAGTTTTTCCTAAAATTTACTAATTAGTCTACAAACACATGGTAATAATGGCATTACCCACAAACACATGATACCCTCATAACCTAGTATTGTGTGCTAGGAAGGCTTTGCAAAGAAGTTGGCTGGCATCACTATGCCACTATTATGGAATTAGAAGGGAAGAGAAAGGCAATGGCTCAGGTATCATATGAGAGAAGGAAGAAATTGGAAAAATTGAGATCAAAAGCAGTGGAGTTAGCCGAAAAGCAGCTTTCCCCAGAGATGGACAAGATAAAACTTGACAACATATTGGTAAATTTCCTTGACCCTTTATTGGTTATTCAGGAGTATGAATACACCACCGTTAATATCAAGGTAATCGGCCCCTAGAAGATCAAGGGCTACAAGCTGTAGTTTTCGTATGAACATCAACATACCACAACCATGCTTACAACCAGAAGCCTTCTCACTTTCATGATCTGATTATATAGTGAATTAGACAGAAGTAAGAAAACAATCACTTCTTCAAAGCTAATTCGAATTTGGAGGGCTTAGCTGGGGATTGGGGGTTAGGGGTTAGGGGTTTAGAGGTTTAGGGTTTAGGGGGTTAATGGGTTAGGGGTTAAGGGGTTATAGTTTTAGGGTTTAGGGGGTTAAATGTGTTAGGGGTTTATAGGTTTATGGTTTAGGGGGTTAAATGGGTTAGGGGTTAAGGGGTTATAGGTTTAGGGTTTATGGGGTCAAATGGGTTAGGGGTTTAGGGGGTTAGGGGATTTAGCAGTTAAGGATTTTAGGGGTTAGAAGTTAGCGGATAATGGGGTTAGGTTTTAGGGGTTAAGGGTTTATAGGTTTAGGGTTTAAGGGGTTAGATGGGTTAAGGGTTTAATGGTTTGGGGTTTAAGGGGTTAGGGGTTAAGGGTTTATAGGTTTAGGGTTTAGGGGGTTAAATGGGTTAGGGGTTTATTAGGGGTTTAGGGGGTTAAATGGGTTAGGGGTTAAGGGTTTAGAGGTTTATGGTTTAAGGGTTAAATGGGTTAGGGGTTAATATGATTGTTTCATTGGTCTGTTTTTTTTCACATTTTAACCTTCCCAACAAGGTGGAATTAACCCAATCATAGGTCCCAATATGTCATGATATATATTAACTCTAGATATATATGAGAAGGAATAATTATAAAGACATAGATTGATAGAGGTGGCGAGACAAGGGGAGTCACAAGGGAGAGATGGAGATAAACTAAAGGAGAGGGGAGAGAAGGAATGGATCAGCTGAGAGAGAGAGAGGGAGAGGAGTGAGAGAGGTAGAGAAGGGTAAGAGAGGGAGATAGTGACACAAATATGGAAGGGGGGTAGAAAGAAGGATAGAGGGAGGGATATAGCTGTGAGAGGATTGGAGGGTAGAGAGAGAGAGAGAGAGAGAGAGAGAGAGAGAGAGAGAGAGAGGGAGATCGGGGAAGAGAGAGGTCATTCCAGATGCTCTGAAAGTGTCGAGGCTTCAGCCAGGTCACAACTTAGCATGAAAACTGATACGGGCGCCCTCGAATGAAACGGCTCGACCCAAACATGCCCGGTCGAGCGACCTCACACAGTGCGCCTGACCGAACGATGCCACAAGGGAGAAAACAAAAAATGGGCCACCTGAACGTGCACAAGGCACCCGAGCAGTCACAACTTTGCAAAACTGATACAAGTTCCCTCAAACAAAATGGCCCGAACCAAACGCTCCTAGTCGGGCGACATCGCACGACGCGACACGGAGCGCCTGACCGAACGATGCCACAAGGGAGAAAATGGAAAACAGGTTTCCTGAAGGTTCACAAGGCACCGAGCAGTCACAACTTAGCATGAAAACTAATACGGGTGCCCTCGAATGAAACAACCCGACCCGAACGCGCCCGGTCGGGCGACCTCGCACGGTGCGACAATGCGCACCCGATCGAACGATGCCACAAGGGAGAAAATGGAAAATGGGCCACCTGAAGGTGCACAAGGCACCCGGGCGGTCACAACTTAGCATGAAAATTGATACAGGCGCCCTCGAACGAAACGACCCGACCCAAACACAGCGCGACACGGGACGCCCGGCTGCACAGAGACACAAGGTAGCAAACGAAAAACGAGCCACTCGAACGTGCACAAGCTAGCACCTGGGCGGTCACAAGTTAGCAAATATGACATGAGTGCCCTCACACGAAACGGCCCGACCCAAGCGCCCCTGGTCGTGAGGCGTCACACGTAGTGCCCGACCGCCCGGAGGAACAAGGTAGCAAATGGCAAACAGGCCGCCCGAACGTGCAAATTAAGACACTCGGGCAGTCACAAGTTAGCAAATCTGACACGGGTGCCCTCAGGCAGTACGACCCTACTCGGGTGCCCTTGGTCGTGCGACGTCACCGCCTGCTCGGCTACTCGGAGACACAAGGTAGCAAATGGAAAACAGGTCGCCTGAATGTGCACATTAAGGCACCTGGGTGGTCACAAGTTAGCAAATATGACACAGGCGCCCTCGCACGAAACAGCCAGACCCAGGTGCCCTTGGCCGTGCGGCGTCACACGGCACGACACGGCGCGCCCGACCGCACAGAGGCACAAGGTAGAAAACGGAAAACGGGCCACCTGAACGTGCACAAGCTGGCACCCGAGTGGTCATAAGTTAGAAAATCTGACACGGGCACCCTCGCACGTAACAGCCCGACCCAGGCGCCCTAGGTTGTGCGGTGTCACAAGACGCGACACGATGCACTCGGTCGCCTAGAGGAACAAGGTAGAAAACAGAAAACGGGCCGCCCGAACGTGCACAAGGCACCCGGGTAGTCACAAGTTAGCAAATCTGACACGGGTGCCCTCGCACGAAACGGCCAGACCCGGGCACCCTTGGTCTTGCGGCGTCACACAGCTCGCCCAGCCGCACGGAGGCACAAGGTAGCAAACGGCAAACGGGCCGCCTGAATGTGCACAAGCTAGCACCCGGGCAGTCACAAGTTAGCAAATGTGACACAGGCGCCCTCGCACGAAACGGCTATACCTAGGCATCCTTAATGGTCGTGCGGCGTCACACGGCGTGACACGGCATGCCCGGCCGCACGAAGGCACAAGGTAGAAAACGGTAAACGGGTCGCCCGAACCTGTACAAGCTAGCACCCAAGCTGTCACAAGTTAGCAAATGTGACACGGGTGCCCTCGTATGAAATGGCCTGACCCAAGCGTACTTGGTCATGCGGCATCACACAACGTGACACGGTGCTCCCGGACGCATAGAGGCACAAGGTAGCAAATGGTAAACGGGCCGCTCGAACGTGCACAAGCTAGCACCTGGGTGGTCACAAGTTAGCAAATCTGACATGAGCGCCCTCGCATGAAACGGCCCGACCCAGGCGCCCTTGGTCGTGAGGCATCACACGCCACGACACGGCGCGCTCGGTCGCCTAGAGAAATAAGGTAGCAAACGACAAATGGGTCGCCCGAACGTGCAAATTAAGACACTCGGGTGGTCACAAGTTAGCAAATCTGACACGGGCGCCCTCGGGCGGTACGACCCGACCCGGGCGCACTTGGTCGTGCGACGTCAAACGGTGCGCCCGACTGCCCGAAGACACAAGGTAGCAAACGGAAAATGGGCCACCCTAATGTGCACATTAAGGCACCCGGGCGGTCACAAGTTAGCAAATCTGACACAGGCGCCCTCGCATGAAACGACCCGACACGAACGCCCTTGGTCGTGCGGCGTGACATGGTGCACGGAGATACAAGGTAGAAAACAGCAAACGAGCCACCCGAACGTGCACAAGCTGGCACCTGAGCTGTCACAAGTTAGAAAATCTGACACGGGTGCCCTCGCACGTAACGGCTCGACCCGGGCGCCCTTGGTCGTGCAGCGTCACAAGGTGCGACACGGCCCGCCCGGCCACCCAGAGGAACAAGGTAGCAAGCAGAACAGACATGGGAAAAGTGTTTTAAAGGCCGTGGCAGTTTGATTCATGCAGCCTGCATGCAGTTTTCTCTGTGAACAGCAGACAGAACGTGCCAGTGATCTGACATCATACGGCATGTCTGACGCACGGTGTTTGGTATGTAACAGCAAGCCATGGCCAGTGCAGCCCTGGCACCTGAGGCGTCTGAGTTAGCAAATGTGTCCTGACCATCTGCTGCCACAACGACAGACCTGTGGGCCATAGTGTGGGGCCTTCCACCACCGCGTTTGACGCGCGGGGCCATAAAGAGCAAAAATATGACCGTAGCGCTCGGTGTGCAGCGGCACCAGCGGTCACAAGTTAACAAATGTGACACGGTGCCACTGCGCCGCAGCAGCCGACCAAGTAACGCTGGTGGGTACGGTGTCCTGCAGCCATCGACACGGCACACCCGGCCGCACAGAGGCACAAGGTAGCAAACGGAAAACGGGCCGCTCGAACGTGCACAAGATAGCACCCGGGCGGTCACAAGTTAGCAAATCTGACACGAGCGCCCTTGCACGAAACGGCCCAACCCAAGCGCCCTTGGTCGTGAGGCATCACACGCCGCGACACGGCGCGCCCGGCCGCCCGAACATGCAAATTAAGACACTCAGGCGGTCACAAGTTATCAAATCTAACACAGGCGCCCTCGCATGAAACAACCTGACCCGGGCGCCCTTGGTCGTGCGACGTCACACGGCACGCCCGGTTGCCCGGAGACACAAGGTAGCAAATGAGAAATGGGCCACCCAAATGTGCACATTAAGGCACCCAGGCAGTCACAAGTTAGCAAATCTGACACAGGCGCCCTCGCACAAAACGGCGCGACCCGGGCGCCCTTGGTCATGCGACATCACACGGCGCGACACGACGCGCCCGACCGCCCGGAGACACAAGGTAGAAAATTGCAAACAGGCCACTCGAACGTGCACATTAAGGCACTCGGGTGGTCACAAGTTAGCAAATCTGACATGGGCGCCCTCGCACGAAATGGCCCGACTCAGGCGCCCTTAGTCGTGCGGCGTCACACGATGCAACACGGCGTGCCTGGCCGCCCGGAGACACAAGGTAGCAAACGGAAAACGGGCCAAGTATGAAGATTTCATAACTTAAAAATTTCCAGACGAGAAGATAGCCAAAATACCAAGCTGACCATGATTTGAGAAAGAATTCTAGAGCATACATAAACCCTAACTTCCTTAGAACATATCTCTAAAAATATAACGAACAAAGATCTGTTGCTTGGACTAGATGTTCAAAAAAAATTATCCTTAAAACGGTCGAATTTTCATGGCCTGCAACCTCACATAAAAATGTTATAGCAATAATGTTGAACTGACCCTAATTAATTCAAATAATATCAAATCATTGTTGACATATGTCGAAAGTCAGTTAGAGAGTGAATTAGAATTGACACGTAGCCCAACCCGTTGCAAGCGCGACACTTAGCCCAAACCGTTGCAATAGTGACATTTCTGTTGAAACTGTCAGAATAGCGACACCTTTGCCTGAACTGTCGCAATAGCGACGATATCCTCAAACGTCGCAATAGCGACACTTTCCTCTATGCCGTCTCAATTCCGACGCTATTGCCGAAACTGTCGCAATTCCAACGGATTCCTCAAAACATCGCAATTGCAACACTTTGTCTAAGTGTCAGTATTGTGACACTTGTCTCTAAACTGTCGCAATTCTGACGGATTCCTCTAAACGTCACAATTGCAACACTTTTTCTAAGTGTCGATATTGCGACACTTGTCTCTAAACGTCGATATAGCGACGGTTTCGAGCAGGATTTGAAAAAGTTGAAAAAATTTGGGGAAATTTTTGACATTTGGTCAAAAGTGTCGGAACCAAGTGTCGGAATTTCCGCCAAATGTACTAGTGTTGCCTTCCCTGCACCCAATCGTGGACTTGTTTGTTTCCTTTAACCTTTCTTATTTTCTCCTCGACTATTCTTCTTTTCTCCTCGAATGTTCTTGGTTGTGCAGATTTGTTGACATGTTCGTCCGTTGTGTTCGTTTGCAGAAGTTCATGGACAGTCCAGGGTTGCTTGAGGTCCATTCAAGTAAATTTTTGTTTTTGTATGCATTTTTTCGAATTTCTCTGCATTATTCCTGCATTTTTCCTATTTTCCCTATTTTTTGTTATGGGTTTTTATGGGTTTTTGCTAATTAATGTTCATTTGTGTTTTGTTGTAGGTAATGCCAAAGTCTAACGAGGTCTGGAATTTGCGGCTCTTCAGTTGGCTTTTGCACCTCCCAGTAGGAATTCTATTCCTACCAGCCATCTATTGTGTTTTTTAACACTTAAAATCATGTGTTTTTTGACACTTTAATAACTTTTTGAAATTTTTAGCTCTTTGGGTTTTAGAATGGGTTTTAGTAATTTGTGATTTATGACTTGTTGCTTGGGTTTTTAGAATAGGGTTTACAACAATAATTACTTTTAGGTGATGTTGTGATGCTCAATCAAACTCTATCATAGGTTTTCAGAATAGGGTTTACTGCAATAATTACTTTTAGATGATGTTGTGATGCTCAATCAAACTCTGTCATGGGTTTTTAGAATAGGGTTTACTGCAATAATTACTTTTAGGTGATGTTGTGATGCTCAATAAAAATTTGTCATGGGTTTTTAGAAAAGGCTTTACTGCAATATTATGTTTAGGTGACGTTGTGATGCTCAATCAAACTCTGTCATGGGTTTTTAGAATAGGGTTTACTGCAATAATTACTTTTAAGTGATGTTGTGATGTTGTGATGCTCAATCAAACTCTATCATGGGTTTTTAGAGTATCGTTTACTGCAATAATTACTTTTAGGTGATGCTATGATGCTCAATCGAACTCTGCCATGGGTTTTTAGAATAGGGTTTACTGCAATAATTACTTTTAGGTGATGTTGTTATCCTCAATAAAACTATGTCATCAAATTCTGTGATGCTCAATAAAACTTAAACAACTCTTAAAATAGTTTAATTCCTTAGGTTACATATAAACATTAAAAGCTTAAACACAAAAAGTACTTCATCATTCAACTCTAAAATTGTGACTAAAGCAAAATTCAAAATTCACATATTAAAAGTAAAAAACCACCAACAATCTGTATATTTTGAAGTAATTATAGCTTTCTGTCCCCTTTAGGATAACTGAATGATTTATCCTCAGATGGCATTGGTCTATAGATTAGTGAGTGTTTATAAATGTTAGTAGTTAATATGATATTTGAGATTCTATCTATTGGTTGATTAGGTTTATAGTAGGAGTTGAGTGATGATGATAGAGTGCCACTAGGGCTCTTTCATTATCGATTCGCATCCACACTAATGGTTTCCCGAATTCATAACCTCCCTTCCCCTTTAAGGAGGAAAGTGACGGTTGAATGATGTTCTCGGATTGCATTTGTATAATTGCACTTTATATTTTCACTGTAGAATTTATTTATCTGTCAAGTACTAAGATAATGAAGGGAAATAGTCAGACAAACAAGAATATGTTCTTGAACATTCAAATCTGCATTGTGTTTTTCATTTGCCTGTCTTTTGATGGATTTCCCCTTCTCTCTTGTGTGGATGGGGTGGACATAGCTATATGTATAATCCTATTTTGATGTTGGAAATATTTCTTGTTATCTTGTGTCCACAACAACCCTCTTATCATTGTGAATTTTCTTGTTATTGTGAGGCAATATAGTTATGCGTGTTAGATCAGTTTTGGTTAAGATATCAGATTAGTTTTGGTTAAGATATCAGACTCTGATTTGTTTGCAAGGATGGTAAGGCATGCTTTATATCCATCTTGAATTTGTGCCATCTTTAGTTCCTTTTTGAGGATTCAATTACTTTTTGATGATTTATGCTCCTCTTAACTTTAAGATATGTTTGTCTGACTTTTGATGGATTGCCTCTTCTCTCTTGTGTGGATGGGGTGGACATAGCTATATGTATAATCATATTTTGAGGTTGCAAAGATTTCTTGTTGTTTTCTGTCCACAAGAACCCTCTTATCATTGTGAATTTCTTGTTATTGTGAGGCAATATATGTGTGTTAGATCAGTTCTATTTTTTTTAAATTGATTTGATAACATCTCAATCACTCTTTCACCCCAAGAAAAGCTGCAGAGCTCGTGACTCGGAGTCCTGCCACATACTTTAAGTACTAATAAATGCAATACAATTATTCTATAATTGAAACATAATGTTTTCTTACAAAAATAACAATTAATTTATTTGTACAGAAGGAAATATTGCATCAAATATCCATCTTCACTAATAAAAAATATTGCATCAAACCAATGGATACACAGTCATAATTTTTGTATTGTCATATCTAACAAAGGAGGTGATAGGCACACCCTAAAGCATAAATATTTTCTATTTTACTATTTTTGAACTTCATAATATTTAAATTTTATTATGTGGACCTCTTTTCAATCCACCTTCAAACAACAAACACCTCAATCATTTCATTTTTCAAGGAGGAAATGGATTTGCAATGCAATGGCCATCTCCATCCCCATTTTTTCATCATGTTAAAACACAAATTTCCACTTTTCAAAGAGGAAATGAATTTACAATACAATGGGTATCTCCATCCCCATTTTCTCGTCATGTTAAAACACAAATTTGGAGAAAGGAGTCTTGTCATTTGGCCCACTCTTCACAAAATCATAGAATTATTTTCATTATTGAAATGTATTCTGTGAAATGAAAGAATCAGAGGTAGGTGCATTGTTTGAGATATGGTCTCAAACACTATATGTCACGATTCAATTATTATTACTAAAATTACTATTACTCGAACTAAGCAAGGTTATGTATAAATTAATCACACTATGGCAGAGATATAGCTATGAGCTTGATACTATTTATTTGTGAAATCAACAGGACTATGACCTATAATATATGAATGTTCAATGTGTTATAGTAATTTGTGTTCACTAGTGAGACTATAACCATAACTACGTAATGTATAATTGTAACAAGGTGTCTCTTGTGTTTATATCACTGTGTATATTCAGTGTCTATTTTATTGACAACGATGTAGTCACGGCGACAGTAAAACCTATTATAGAATTGACCTTGATATGAATGTTAATTAACTCTATATTTGAGAGTACCCTTGTGAATGGAAATATCCTTTTATATGGCAGTGAACCTTCATAACATGGTTTATGAGAACTCCATAACATGGATATGTATTAATTGTTTATGAGAACTCTATATTGTGATTTTATATTGCACATATCACTGTGCTATCACAGTGGTTGTATAAAGAGGTATGCTTTGTTGCATGTTGTGTGTGGATAGATATGTGAGATATGGTTTGCACAGTATGTTGAAAACATTTGAATAATACTTAGTGTAGTAGAGGAAATCTTAGAGCTATTAAGATTTAAAAAGTCCAAACATATAGAAATTTATAAAATATTCATAAACTAATAGAAATAACATTATATAGTATCAAAAAAATAACAGATCTAACAACATTGTCATGTAATTATGTCAGAATGTTCCATTATAATAGACTATAGATGTTCCTTCCTTACAATGCCACATACATTATGGAATAAATCAACCTTCATGTGACAATAAAAATATATAGTCCATCCAAAATCCACATCATAATGTGGTTACAACCAAAAACATATAACACCCCTATTCTTTATGACCTTGAGAATTTTTAGTGCCAAACCCTGAGTTGCCTGATTGAGCCAAGTAGGGTTGCCTCCCTAAGAAGGGTTGATTAGGTTGTGGTTTATTGTTGCCATATAATTGAGACCAATTTGTCCCTTCCAACCATAGAGGAATTGAGTACCCATACCTCACACTTGCGCTAAGTGGAGGTGTGTGATGAGCATACATTGAATTCACACCTCTTGTGGCAGGAATAAGGCAAGTGGGTAAACCCCCATTTTTATAGTGAGGCACTTGAATGTTTATGAGGTCTTGGAATAATGGTGTATTATTTGCAATATTGTCCAATGTGTCAGGCATGTCCCTGGTTTCATTTTCATCAACTATGCTTGCATTTATGTAAACCATATCAGTCATCCCTTGTTCCTTTTCAAGCATTTGTTTAGCATTTCTTGCTTCCTTTTTTTGTCTTGCCATTTTTTTTGTTGCTCCTTCTCTTGACTTGTTCTCTCTATTTCAAGCTTTCATCTGCTCGACGTTGTGATGCAACATCCCTTGCTACCTTCTTCTCCTTGGCTTGATCCTTTTTTTCTGTTTTAATTCCTAAATTTCAACATTTTTTCTTTTCAGACTCAACTAAGAGTTTTATATAGTCTTCTGAGGTGAGTAACTGTGAAATTTGGCCCAAACGAATACTACTGGGTGTTCCTTGCTTATTTTTCGTTGAAACTCTTTCTACTGGTAGCTTTAGGAACTACCCAAGTAACTTCTCCACCCACCCCACCTGCATGTCATTGCTTGGCACTTGCCATTCAGTATCCGTGGCAAGTGATTGAACTATATTGTTATATTCATCTGGTGCCTCATTATGTGCTTATCTTCTTCCATTGATTTATTGTCAACAAAAAAATAAACAATTTCAATGTTCAATTCAGTCGGTTGTGAAGGCATGTTCATGCTTTGTTCATTGGTTCTTGAGACACTGTGTTTGTTCAAATTAATTATGGCTTCTACCAGCCATGATGGTGGGTTTACTTGGCTTGGAAATGTCAATTGGTCATTTTCAATGTCGTTAAAAATATTAACAATTTCATTTTCAACTACATCTTCATTGACAATATCAGCAATTTCATTTTCAACTACATCTACATTGTCAACTGCATGTTCAACAATGTCATTAACAACATCAGTAGAAAAAGTTCCATGTGCTTGAGTTGGTAGAACAACCTCCATGTTGCTATCAATTTGTTCATGAATATATTGTGTTTCACATACTTGCTCATTATCATCAACATATAACTGCCCTTGAGAGAGGAAAATTATATTCCCAGCTGCAACCACATCAACATGTTCATGTACTTCTTCTTACACTTCAACATTTGTTTGGACATGCTCTTCTTCCTGACCATCCACATGAAATGCTTGGCTACAACCAGTATCATGCATAAGAGCATCATAATTCAGTGGCCATATTCATTTCCTTCTAAATCCAGCCTTCATATTTGATGGCGTTAGAGCCATTTTAAAAGCCTTACTTGCAAGCTCTACTAGTTCGAACCTTTTTACCTCAACCCTTGGATTCTTTTCCATCCATGCAGCACGCTCTGACCTGAAATAGTTATGAAAAGGGCCAAACACACTAACATTAAGGGGTTGCAATCTGTGAGTGGAATGAGAGGGCAATGTTAAAAGTTCAATGCCCAAATTGTTTGTTTCCTCAATTGTTTGTACAACCATGTGGCTTCCATGGCCATCTAATATCAATAGGTGTTTATTATTAGGTGAGACACCACCTGGAACAGATGCAGCAAAGTGGAAAAGACATTTTTAAAAAATTTCTTTAGTCATCCATGCATGGCGATGTGCAGCCATGCATGCACCTGGTTCATAGTTTTGTATATAGTTTTTCAACTGATTTTTACCTTTGAATAGATAAAATCCTGGGATTGAAGCACCAATTGCATTGACACATCATAAAATGGTTATCCACTCCCTTCTCTTAGGCAAAATCTTTGGCATGTTTCGGCTCCCTCTCTTGGAAATTACCTGCATGCCACAATTTCTTCCCGCCTGTAAACCTGTTTCATCACAGTTCCATATATGGTCTGCATCATAAGAATGTTTATCGTATGCACTAGAAAAAGTGTCATAGAACTTACATACAACTCCAAGGCGCAAATTTAATGTTATGTCTCTGTCAAGGCCCTCAGTTGTACACAATACAAGGTCTGGATGCCTTTTTTTAAACCCAAACCACCATGATTTACTAGGAAATACATCTTTGAATGGGTTTGGCCTCCCTTGATAGATTTGAGCAACTGTGGATTTGAGTTGTATCAACTTTAGCCCATGTCCCAATTGGGCCATTTCTTTACACCACTCAACCACCTCTGCCTCCTCCTCTTCAGTAATAACTGTAAGAGGCCCTCTACGTTTGGTATGAAGGAGCCCATTTATCCAATAATGTATTGATGAGGGAGGAATACCATATTTCTTTGTAGATGTCTGAACTAAATATCCATTAAACTCTATGTCATCAATTGTAGCTAACATTTCTTCTTTTGTCCAACCTCTTATAGCACTAATATTTTTAGTTCAAGTTGCCCCTTGGACTGTGGTTGACGGTGGCTCTGTGAGTGGTGGTGTGACAACATCAGCTACAACCACATGGTCATCCTCAAAAAAATTGCTTAGAGCATTGTTGACATCTGCATCACCTATCCTTTCCTCATCTGATGAAGTGCATCACATTTTGGCACCCATGTTCACTCTTCTGCCACTTCTCCTTGTACGAGATACATAGCTAACTCTTTTCATGGATGCAACTACCCGCAGAATTATTGCATGCATTTAGTTAAGAATAATTTTCTATTAATTTGTAGTTTATGTGGATAAAAAAGCATCTAGAATTAGTATGGTTAATAAAAGTATGATATAGAGCTCCTTTATAAGGAAGAAATAGCATTGTTTTAATTAAGATAAAAAATTTGAGTATAAAAATGTTAGGTTATTGTTATTAAGATAAAAAAATCTATGTAGAAAATTCTAAGGAGCCCACCCAGCATTAGAAAAGTCCAGACGAGCATAACTATGTAGAATCATTTTAAGCTTAGATTAGTGTGTTCATGCCCAAGGTTTCTGAATGCCTTTCCTTCTGTTGCCCTTTTCTTATTTTCTGTCTTGTCATCTTTGATTCCTATGCTCAGCTAATGTAGAAAGATATGTTGACTTCAAGTTCAAATGATACAACTTTTATGCTTAGCTATTACAAATAGATATGTTAACTTCAAATGCTATAGCTTCTATGCTCAACTATTGAGATATTTTCTGCAAGCTGACTTAATGATACAGTTTTTTACACAAATGACGCAGTTCCTTAAATATTATGAATGGTTTTCTTATGTTTTGTTTTTGGTTTTTTTTTCCAGCTTCTATGATCAGCATGCATTTAAACCTTCATGGGCTTTCATCCAACACTTTGGGACTAGATATAAATATATAAATATGGGGTAGATAGTGAAATTTAAGCTAGCCTCACGACACCTTTTGATTATTTGAGTAGTTTCTATGATTTAGAATTCTTTCCTTGCAACTTTGTAAGATTGAAGTGTTAAGAATATGGCTCACATGCAAACAAGATTTTAGAAATCTAATTTTCTCTGAGATGTGTCCAAACCTCTTTTCATATTTCTACTTTGCAGTTCCATTCACCATAAAACCCACTACATTCTAGACTTTGGAGGATCACTTATTTTTCCGCTTATAAGGATGCAACTATTGGGAAAATAGGACCAGAAAAGTGTCTTTTATACTACTTGTTTAGGTTTTTCCAACTGTTGTACTACTACTCCAGGTTTTTCCAAATATTTTACTTGGCCTACAAGAGTTTGATTGGATTTTTTACACTGATGGATTTATCCTTTTGGATTACTAAGCTTGAAATGAATTCCAGTTATTACAAGTCTGATATTTGTTTTTCATTTGAAGTCATTTTGTACCCTTCATTCCCTAGATAACATGACCTGTGTTCTTCCTTTGCACTGGTCATAAAATGGTGGTATTCCAGCTTCCCAAATGTCCTAAAAGTTTAAGTCTTAGGAAGGCTAATTATCTTGGTGGATTCATTAGTTGTTGCATTTAGAAATGGTTTTGGTGATTGTGGATTTGTTTGAGCATTTTCTTCACCTAAAATTTCAATAGACATTAATTTGCAAGCTCTTCACTGCCTTCGCGAACTGGAAGCATTGCTATTAATGGAATCAAAACTTTAAAACTATTGTTATTTTTTTCTTCTGGTGAGTGTGCTTTGGCTACTCAAAAACTATTGAACTTGAAACGTAACTATCTAGTGTTTCATAACTCCACATATATGTTTTTCTAAAACCTCTGTGGAGGTTATTATGATTCTATGCTAATTATATAGCATATAGGATGTAATTAACATCTATATCCTCCCATTTTTAATATCTTCCTATTTCCCTGATTAAGTGATGTGAGCTTTACATTACTTGCCACCAATTTCACAATGGAAAAACATTTAGAGACTGAGCTAATTAAAAGAAGACCTAGTTGCTGGCAATAATCAAACACATGATTATTGTAAGTGTGCAAAAACAAGAAGCCTAGGTTTCTTTCTCAAGTAGGTTTTAAACCTAAGTCTTTAATTTTTAATGACTATGACATTGTTCTCTTGAATCCTTTTCACATGCAGTCAATCTACTATCTCCTATTTTTCGTTGCACCCACAGATGCCTCTTTAATTTCTAATCTATGACTTTGTTCTCTTGAATCCTTTTCACATGCAGTCAATCTACTATTTTTCGTTGCACCCACAGATGGCTCTTTAATTTCTAATCTATGATATAACTGGATAACTTTTGATATCTTATGGGCATTTGTTGTCTTTAGCTCTATATTCAACTACAATCTTTTCTGGATGAAAGAAATCTATACAATGACTGTAAAGTCTTACAATGTTGGAGACACTCATAGAAATCCTAGGTTTGGATTGGGAAGACATGGTAATTTTGAAAGTTGTTTGCCAGTTGAGGGTAGCCTTAGCTCTGTTCTCAGACCTAGTTATAAAGTGCATTGCCTAGACATTAGAAGTTTTTTTGTAATCTAGTTAATTTTGTTATACATTTTGTTAATTTTGTTGATGTATATGTAAATTTTGTTATACATTTTGTTTGTTAATTTTGTCGTTGTATATGTTCAAACTTACAAAGAATTGAGTTGCTGATGTTTTTGAATAGCATTATAGTGACAAAATTATTGTAAAATAAATTATACATGCTCTATGATAGATGGTAGCCAAAAATATTTGGGAAGACACGGTAATTTTGCAAGTTATTTGGTTGCTGAGGGTAGCCTTAAATTTTGAAAGTTGTTTGGTTGTTGAGGGTAGCCTTAGCTCCGTTCTCAGACCTAGTAGTAAAGCGTACTTCCTAGAACTATTGATAACTTTCATCTCCTCAACTCAAATCAAAGGAGAGAACTGTAAGAAAACTGAAATAAAGACTTAGAAATGCAAATAAAAAAACTGAAATAAAGACTCAGAAATGAAAATAAAAGTGTAAGAAAACTGAAATAAAGACTCAGAAATTCAAACAAAATTGCAAGAAAATTATGTTGTAATTGAAAAAGCTAACCTGAATATACTGTGAAACGTTCTGTGGTGTGTTCTGTGATGGTTTGTCCCCAAGGCTGGTGAATAGTTTGAATGTGAAACATGTAACTTCAACAGTGGTTGAACTTCTTTTATAGTTTTTTGAAGTTGAATTTAATTGGTGACAATGATGGACATGGATCGCAATGCCTTCATTTTGCACGTGTGATCAGGATTGAATTTGATGTGATCCAATGGCTGGGAATTTGTTTTTTTTTATCCATGTTCTTTGATCTGTTTTAATGGGAAATAGAATAGGTTGAATGTCATTTATTGAATTTATTGGGCGGGTGCCATTTATTGTACACAGTGGGTTTAAATGTTGTTATTGGGTGGGTGTCATTTATTGAACACAATGGGTTTAAATGTTGAATAATACAACAGTTATGGTTGACATACATTAACTTTTATTATGTCCAGGTATGGATATTTACTTGGGATAGACATCATCAGGGATGATCACAGATGATGAAGTGACTGCCCTATTGTACTTCTGGAATTGACCATTTTGGAAGGATATATGGTTTTATGAGTTTTCTAGTTGAGACAATAGGATTTTCACTCTTAATATTTATTAAACTATTTATGGACAGTTGCGGGCCCAGTCAATGACTTGGGAAATTTTGGACATAATTTAATATATATTTGGACTTCAAGTTATTTATTTTTTTAAATTATTGGTCCCATATATGTCAATTTTTGGTGGGTTGGTGCGACCAGTACTATAACAATTAATGGTTCCTGCACAACATTAGACATCTCTCCCCTAATGGTTGTTTGTTTAATTTATTGTTATAGATTTTTGCACGGTTAATGCGAATAGAAATGAAACATCAATTTATGGTGTTCGTGAATCATATTCAGCACCAAAATATGACGATACATTGCATTACCTCAAATAGTAAACGATGTTGGATACATCATTATTAAAAAAATAAATTGATTTTTTTTGGGTAATTTTCCATTTGATTTTTTTCAAATAAAACTTAACTGAAGTTCAACGCATTATAATATAATTGTCAGAAATGAATATACATTATAATCTAATGCTCATACATGAATATATTGTTGTGCAACTCATTAGTATTGTTGTATTACTATGAAATTCAATTAAAGTATCCCTATTTAGCATATATTGTCGTGCAATGCATTTAATAATGCATCCTAGAGGAGAATTTAATGTGTTGTAGGATGTATTTGACGATAGGTTACATTTAATAATCAATCCAATCCTGCAATTTTGACATCTTGTACAAGGTACTTTCATTTTTGAAATGTATTTGATGGTAAGTTTTAAATATAAAACTTACAAAGTCATGTTCCATTTAAATTATCAACCCTAAAGTTGACATGATGTGTTGATACAAATAGTTAATCTAGTTAATCTTTTTATCATAAATCTCAATATTTACACTACTTAATTACGCCGATAGGCGTTATATTCTGGGGATTTTGGTTGGGACCTGTAGAGATTCGTCGTCCTCTACAGTTGTCCCTATGCAGATTTCCCTTAGTCATCACATGTCTCATTTAATATTTAGAAACACGATCTTTTATGATGCAGTACATGTTTTTAATTATTCGCAACACCTATTAGACCTCTGTGCTAGCCTCCCGGGTCTCGAGGTATGCTGGCTCGCTATTCACCGTTAGAAGCATCTATTGATCAACGACAGGCAGGAGGGCGGGAAAATCCTCGGGCTTTCCACCGCGGCCAAACCTTGGCTATCTCTTTCTACCGACTCAGTTCTTTCATTCCGCCTTCACCGGGTTCCCATCCTGTTTCTGGGCGCTTGGTTCTCCATCAGAGGGGGAACTCTATCACTTTCATTTCTCCGGCCTTATGGGCGCATAAATTGTCTTTGCCATTCTGTCAATGGAGAGGGCCAGCTCAGGGAACCTACGCTCACCGAAAGAATGACAAAAAGGTATGATTCAGTCTTTGAATCCTTCTCTCTGTGTTTCCACAGAATAGTTCATGGTTGATTCTTTCGTTGCATTGCGTGAGGGTTCTTTCGGAACTTACACTCTAAACTGTTGTTTCCAGTTTTTATGGCGTTATGCATATGAGCTCATCCCTTGGTAGGTATGACCCTTTTCACATTTCCATACGTTTCTCTGAGGGTTTTGGTTCGGTAATTCTTATGAATTTTCTTGGTTATTTGCTGCATGTAAGTGGTCGGGTGTCTGTATGTGAGTAGCGCCTGTTTTCTGATGGTATCTCTACTCTGCTGTGTGCTAAAATGAAGATACCAGATGGAAATCGTGTAATTTTTTCAGTATTGTGTGTACTTTCGGATTCATCCTCAAGTTTGTGTGTGCCTTGTGCTTGTTGTTGATGTTGGGGCCCATGTATTTAGATTCAAACTAGTGAACCAAAAAAATGTTTCCCATGCTGCGTTTTTAGATTGCTTCATTCCTTTCATCTGTCTTTCGTGTTGGGGTTGAAGTTTGAATAATATGTATACTGTGAATGGGCTGGAATTTGCAAGGTTCATCGATTATTATCCCCAAGCATTTCACCAGCACTATTTAAAGAAGATATTCTTGACACAAAATTATATATTTCTCAAATAAAAAATTAAGACAGTTGTTGTGATTTCTTTTATGTATTATTTAAACAATGGGATAACAGTTAATATTATATTTCCAGGGGACACCATTTGCAAAGGATAGAGTACATGATCCTCATTTTGATGAAAAGAGTCATCTTTTTGGAGCTCAGAAAACAGAAAGTGATACAATTCAGGCCTCTCGAAACCTTTGGGTTGGCAATGTATCTCAGCATGTCTCAGAAACTGCATTGGCGGAGCAATTCTCCAGATTTGGGTAAATAGAAAATATCCTTGTGCTTGTTGTTGATGTTGGGGCCCATGTACTTAGATTCAAACTAGTGAAGCAAAAAAATGTTGCCCATGCTGCGTTTTTAGATTGCTTCATTCCTTTCATCTGTCTTTCGTGTTGGGGTTGAAGCTTGAACAATATGTATACTGTGAATGGGCTAGAATTTTCAAGGTTCATCGATTATTATCCCCAAGCATTGCACTAGCACTATTTAAAGAAGATATTCTTGGCATAGAAATTGTATATTTCTCAAATAAAAAATTAAGACAGTTGTTGTGGTTGCTTTTATGTATTATTTAAACAATGGGATAACGTTTAATATTTTGTTCCAGGGGACACCATTTGCAAAGGACAGAGTACATGGTCCTCATTTTGATGAAAAGAGACATCTTTTTGGAGCTCAGAAAACAGAAAGTGATATAATTCAGGCCTCTCGAAACCTTTGGGTTGGCAATGTATCTCAACATGTCTCAGAAACTGCATTGGCAAAGAAATTCTCCAGTTTTTGGGAAATAGAAAATATTACTGTGTACTCTTCCCGTAGCTATGCTTTCATAAACTTCAGGAAAGAGGAGGATGCAGTAATTGCAAAGAGAAGCCTTCAAGGGTTGGTACTCAATGGTGAGGCTCTGAGAATAGAGATTGCAAAGGGGGTTAGTGTTGAACTTCTTGCCTCTACTTCAATGTATTTTCATTATTGTTTTCCTCGAGGGCTAAAAATATTGACATATTTGACTAATCTATATTCTAATCCCTCTCATGGATATGTTTTTCCCTATTGCTGGGCAGTGCGCAAATTACATACATGATATAAAAAAGATACATTTTAACTATAATTAAACCTTAGGCAATCTTTGTAACATCTAAATTCTCTATCACAACAATAAGCTCACGGGATCGAAAATATAAGACCAGTTCATTTTGATAATGTGTGAGAGAACCCTACATAAACAATACATACTACATTGCAAGCATTGAAAATTTCATCTTTAGGCAATCCCTAGACATGTTTATAAGCTCTTGGCATTGAGATTAACACACCATATAGTAGAGCTTTTTATAAGCTACGAGAAATTGTTCCATAAGCTGTTAAAATTTATAATGCATCTTAAAATATAAAAATAATCGAGCTCAGTAATGAATACGAGTTTCACCAATCTCATTAATCACTCCTAAACCTGTTATATAAGTTCGACATAATCTTTTCATTGCTGGTATACATGCTATAACAGTTTATAAGGGCTATATTTACGCCCCACTATCTTGATACATCAGACCAACTAAAGCATACATGATAAAGTACACATTCCAAATTGGTTTTGTCTTTGTCATATTCATGAACTGTATCGTCAGTACCTTTACGTTGTTTATGGAAACTAGGTGTAACTGAGATCAGTGGTTAGAGTAAATTTTCAATGTCAGCAACTCAGGTCATGTAATAAGTGCTTTAACCATTACCTTTAGGTTGTTTATGGAAACTAGGTATAACTGAGATCAGTGGTTAGAGTAAGTTTTCAATGTCAGCAACTCAGGTCATGTAATAAGTGCTTTAACCATTTCTCTTCTTACTTGAGATTTCATTCATAGTTCTGGGTTATTAAGATTCGTGACTTGGGGTTGGGTTTCCACCCGAACCCTTGTCCAACAGCCTGCTCGAATTTATTTTAATCTAATAGTAAAAATCATGAATGTATTTTTTTTTTAATTCAGTTTTTGTACACCTGTAAGCCTTTACTATTTTATTGTTAGCTCTGGCATTTATTAATATACGCAGTAATATATGGTTATGACATACCGAAGGGTTTCAATAACGTTACCATCCCACCCACCCTAGAAACTGTATAGCCCTCTTGTGCTTTTGTTGAGACTATACTATGCTTTGCATTGGTCTTGTTTAGCTTCTAATATTAGCAATTATGGAAATTAAAGTTACATGGTTTTGTTCATGATTAAGTTTGTTCATAATTAAGTAAGTGGCTTCTTGAGAAATTCTCATTGTAAATCATTTATTCAAGCTGGTCATTCTAGGTGGTGCAATTTTCTTTTAATACTAATGAATTTTACCTTTGAAATTGGCCCACTTTAACCACTTTTACCTCCAAAATTTCTTTGCATGTATTCTGCATGGACCCACCACATAAAAAACTCTTGGAACCAATACAAAGGCAATTGGCCCTTTGGGAACCGCACTTTAACCACTTTTACTTCCAAAATTTCCTTATGTCTTGTGCATGGAGCCACCACATACAAAAATCTTGGAGCCAACATAATGCACCTAGCCCCATGGAAATATTACAATAATTTTCAAGTTCTTCCAACTGTGTTTGATTTTCCTATTATCTCACTACTCGATATTAACTGGTAATATTTACTTATTTATTTATCTTAACCTGAAAGGAAAAAGCCAGAGTTGATGAATGGATAAAACATCAAACAGGTAATCTAAACTATAACCGAATAAAAAAATGAAACACACTTAACCCAATCAAAAAATTACAAAACATACTACATTCATCTACACTTTGTCGCGTGTTCGCACCCTTTTGGTGCAAATGTTAGTTAAGTATAATTTTATAATATTAGTGCTTTTGATTTAATGTTTCTTATTAGTGCGATTGTGTCGTGGATTCACTTATACTTTATATTCGTAATGTTTTTAATATTTTTTATAAATTTAAGTCTTATAATTTGAGTTAAATTCAAAGGTCTAATTAAGTTTTAATTAAATTTGTAGGTCAAGGATTATATTCATTTCATTTAAAAATATATTTTGAATAATTAAAATAAATACCATCTCACTAGAACAACTTGAGAAACCACTTTTATTTAGATAATTAAATTGATGAAATTTAATTATCGATTGAAATTAATTTAAATAATAATAGTATTCTTTAATATAATTTATATCTTATTTATAATATATTTATTTGAATTAAATATAATAAATTATCATCGATTTCAGAGTTAATCTTTATATTATAAATTAAAATAAATATATAATAATATATTAACAAATATAATTTATAAAAAATATATTTACAATTTTCTTTTAAATCATATTAAAAAATTAATAAACATATAATTGAAAGAGAAACCTATTCCCGAAATTTTTTTACTTATTTCTCTATTATCATTTTTAACATTGTAAAATACAAATGCATTATAATCCATACAAATAAGTTATAAACAACCCAGACAGATTACAAATATCAAATCATAATGTTTTAGTTTTTAATAAAAAGTATAAAAAGTAATATACTCTGCATAGTGGGTTTTACTCTCATGATATTTAAGTTGTTTCTCAAAGCATTAAATATATATTTAATATTTTAATGCCTGGCTGTGTTCCTACTATGAGCTATCAGATGAATAGGTTTCCACCTTTGCTCCACCTCTATCGCCCCTTACACCCTCTCACCACACTCGCGTTGCTCCACCTCCTCACGTCATCTCCGTCCGCGCGCGCGCTTTTCCAATGCCAGATCCTCGCCGGCCTCTGGATCCGACGCCATGTACCGTGCTATTTGTAAAGAGTATAGTCTTTATCGTCCATCCATGCCTTGCTTTTTACGAACAAGGTCGCGCAAACACATAATAACTTCCTTCGCACCCTACTTCTGCTTTCGAACTTATCGTTGTCGATCGCACTGATTCAGCTGATGCTCAAAGGTGCGATGAACTTTGGGACACGTGAGGTCGTAGAGAAGCAGAAAGCGGCAAGAGGAAACAGCGTATCTTTTTTTTTTTCCGCGGCGGCAGTTCATATTTTCCGTGCCGGAGGGTTTGTTTGTCCTGCTTTAATTTCGCTGCCGAAAGAAGTGTGGAAGCAGTGGCACGTCGGGGTTTGGCGGGGGGTTCTTAGTGGGAATCAATTGCAAGAGGGACTCCCAGACGAGACGATTTTTCTCTCGTTAGTAGCTTGCGCTTTTTGGGGTTCGAGGTGAGAATTGCTTTGAAAACGGAAATTTTGGTACAAGAAATTTACGTCGACAAACGCGGTTTACTTAGTAGCCCGCCGTTGCGCCGAGTGGCCATCTTTTTGGTTTGGTGGCATGAATTTGACAGTGGAGGGTGATTTTATTGTACTCGTGTAATTTCTCGCGTTCTAAGTGGTGTCGCTTAAGGGAAGGTCGCCGTCTGCGTTTTTCGCGTTGTTTGGAATTGTTCGCCCTTAGGGGGAGCTCTGTGTGAACACATGGAATACTGAAGCCGAGTTTCGAAACTTCGAGTCGATTGAAACATGTTTTGGCGGCGTAGTATTTGGAGATTCAATGGGAGAACAAGGTGTTGTTGTTTCTATGCCCGATTTGTTGACAGTTGTATCGCAAACCTACGTGAACGTTTTTTATTTTTATTTTTTCAGTTGTTTTAAATGAGATTTGAATGCTCGAATTTCTACGATTTCAAGGAGCCAATCTAAAAAAAATTTCATTTAAAAATAATTTCCAAAGAATCGACCGCACCTTACTATTGGGTAGATTAATCACTTACACATCATTGTGTTTAGCGGTTCTCTTCTCGAGTTCCGGTGCAATTATTTAGACGTTTTGTTAATATTTTTACTCAGATGCATGTCTAAATTCCGACGAAATTCAATTGAAATAAGTATTTTTTTAATAATAATTAAACATTTACTAGTGAGGGGTTTAATCGGCGCTTTTCAAAGCTTCCATCAAGGAAGATGGAATCCCTCTAACTATCTTCCAACACATCTCATGGTATGTTAAGAAGTTGATCAACATTTTGATTTACTTAATAATTTTATTTATCGTTCCCTAACATATCCGACTCGAAAAATAAATCAAGATAGCAAGTTTTAGCAGTGAGTTAGAAGTCGAGATAAAGTTCTATTCTCCGGAATCTATTCGAATATTGTACAAACTCGTATAATGTAGCAATTATAGTTGATATGAATCGAATAAAGATTTATTTACGCTTGCTGTGACATAATCAATTTTTGAATATCGCACCATTTTAACTCACACGTGTGGAAGGTGGTCGTTATAAGCAAATATGTCTCTGAAGACATCCGTTTTGTAAATTCTGTCCACGATAGTGGGTGTACAGTTTCATTTTTAGACCCACTTATGATGTCGTCGTTATTGGAAGTTAGTTCAAAAGTGTTAAAATTAATGATTCGCCATTAATTCATAAAAGATTTCTCTTCCCTTTTGCCTTTTTCTTCCTAATTTTATCGAATCGGAAAATTCTTTTTGGTTGACCATAGTGGATGCAATCTTTCTGGAATAGTAACTTGCTTCATCCGTCATTGTGGTTATCTCGATACTCTTAAACATTTGTGAGTCTTTATACAGAATTAGTGTGTAGGCGTATGCTATTTATTATAAGGAGAAATGCATGCCTATTTTGTTGCTAGTCAAGTGGTGAGTTATGAGTGCGTTTAAGGCAGGAGGTAAAAGAGACACAACTAGACTCACTATCAGTACTCATCTTCAAACATTCCATTATCCTCTAGGTAATTTCTCTTTGTGTGACAACACAGTGATACAATCTGAATACGAACCACTATCATGGTTACAACAATTTTCCTTTATATTCTTAAACCAATGGAAATGGAAATTCTAAGGAATGAAGCACCGAACAAGCTATAATGTTTACATAAAGCATAACAGAAGCATGGTTTCAACTCAACATTTAGAGCAAGAACAAAAATATGCTATATACAATGATTGAGATCACTTCTACTTGCAAACCGATACGAATTTTTGAAGTAGTTAGTCAAATACAGAATTAAAGGACATGAGTCATCACATAGAATGCTAAATCTTACTATAGGACTAACGCATAAACTATGAAAGTCATGAGTTGGTTTAATTGGACAAAGTTGTAGAAGGCCAAACATGAGAAGAAACCACAGTGGTACCTCCAATCACAATCGAAATGGGGAATTTGAACAAGTCTAAAAGTGTCATTTGTGAGGTTATTTTCATAAAGACCAAGCAAGCTACAGTACAAATAGTTCACTATTAGATGTAGTTCAACAAATAGATGGTAGCGATAAAATGCGGCAAGGTATTGTATTTGTGCAAAGATTCTTATGCTTCATTTGTTATGTGTCTCAGTCGTATTAATGAAGTCAAAAATAAACGGCTCTATTTCAAAAGTTCTAACATAAAAATGCAGGCAAGGTATCACATTTTCGTTAAGGATGACATATTTGTTATACACTGAATAGATTGTTGAAGTCAAAAGAGATTAATTACAGCAGTATGTTAGTGGGGTTCTTTAGGTTTTTAGTGGTTATCATCGATGAAAATCTGTAAGTATTGCAATTCTTTGTGAGTTTATATGTATTGACCTAACCATTCTGCACAATTAAAGGTTAAAATCTTTGTGCTTGGTCAACTACATATGTTGTTCAATTATGTTAATTTTGTTTATGGGCGTAATCCACGTTGTGGTGAAGAATGCTCGCAAATGCACCAAAGGGAGGTTATTGCTCAGTTCCTATAAAGAAGATGATGGAATTAATAGGTGCTTAGCTACCTTTTCAAAGAAATAGCACTAATGCTTCATAAATGTTCTTTTGTTGAATCGAATTAACAGCTTAAAGGTAATGCGTAGCTTTAAAGTGTCGTTCCTATTATGAGCGATGGGATGAAATGTTATTCTTCACCAATCTCTGTGCTTCACCCATCGCCCTTCCACTCTTTCAAATTTCGACACTGCGTTTGCTCCACCCTCCTCGTCGTCATCTCCGTCCCGGCCGCGCGCGCGGTCTTTTTGCCTCCTCGTCTCTCGGGCGACTTCTCGCCCATCCGCGCGGTCCTTCGTTCCGCGGTCATTTAATAAAATGACTGGCGTTAGTTTATATGTTTATGGGATTTGACATATCCACATTTCCAAGTGATGTCATACAAATAAACCAAAGTTTCAAGTGACTTACTACTCAACAAAAATTTGATATGCATTTTGGAAACTAAACTTTCCTCGATCTAGAGAGGAATTGAAATTTGGCAATAATGCTCTATCAAAAACAGATATATAGGCTTACAAAGATACCCTCAAATGCCCCTTCGGAACATCATACTTTCTAGCCAATGGGAAAGAATCCATGGTTCCTCCAAATACATATTCTTGCCTTTTTCCAATTAAACTGGCTCGATGCGGGAGAATTTGACGACATTGTGGATAAAAAGAGAAGGAAAAACAAGAAATTTTTATGTCCATCAAAAAGATAATTAAGAAATTGTATCACATATGTTGGAGAAAAGAAAATTCTAGGTGGGAGACTCCAAAGTAAGAGAAATCCCAAAACATAAGTGCACTGTTTCCCTTTATTATTTCCCAAAATGTTGTAATTCATTCTAATGAGGTGAGATTATTAGGTGATGCTGTGCATACTTGAAAGTTTCCACATGTTTCTCGTAAATTATCTAGGCTGATTCATCTCCAACAAGTTTTTAAGCATGTGAAGGATCTACTTAAGTATGTCTGGATCATGGAAGCCCAAGGCCTCCTTTTTTTGGACAACATGATTTGTCCCATGAAAATAGAAGCCATTTTCAATCTCTTTTGGTGCGTAAAGGAAGTTGCATCGAATATTTCTTATCTTATTCAAGATGGATTTGGGGGTTGTCATTGCAAGAGAAGATAGGTTGAGAGGATTTGAACAACATATTTGAACAGAGATCAAACAATTGACTAGATTGAGTAATATGGAAGTCTAACAAGAAAATTTGGCTTCAAATTTAGGAAGAATATTGTTCTCGTACCTTTTGTCCCAAGAAGATTACTAGTTAGAGGGGATCGGTATTTGGATGGAAGAGAGCTCCTTTTGAAAACCAAAGGAAATTAGAGATATGTGAATTTTGGATAACTAGTGGGGTATTAAAAATAAGATTTTATATTTTTCCATGTAAATGAAAGTTCCCAAATCATCATAGAAATCTTGAACGATATTTTTTAAGGAGTAGTGGCTTATTTTGGATGTGGGGATTCCCAAGAGAATAGTGGTAATGCCCTGCAAATTCGTTTGGTGCGACGAAGAGAGATCTGTTGGAACCAAGAGGAAGACCTGCACAGCTCTCGCCAAGCTCGTAGGGTCAGATCTGGTAGATCTCACCTAGCTCCTCTGATACATGAGGATAAATATGTACAGAGGGAAATGTGGTCTCCACTGCCTAATTCCTCGAGGGTTGCAAAGTGAAGAGAGGATGCCCATTAGCTAGGATGAAAAGAGCACTAGAAATGAAAGCAAGAACCTAGTGAATCCATCTATGATAGTTAGACTCCAAAATTAGTAAGCATGTGAAAAATAAATTAACAACTCGATTTTGTCAAACCGCTTTTGACATATCAAGTTTGATGGGCGTGCACTTGGCGACTTATTAGACGTAGCGAGAGTGAGATATGTATTCATGGCCGAGTATGATAATATCACATAATTTGTATACGAGTCTCACATAACCAATTTTCTCAAGAGAGATAAGTAAGGGTAGAATGGGTTTTATTTAGTTTGTGATAACTTTAGAGATGAGATTTTAGATAGACAACATTACATAGGGAAATAGGTTTGAAATATGGAGAATTAACCACGATATTTTTTAGGAATAGGAGATATAAAGGTAGCATTAATGGCTATTAAGAGAGAGGAGAGAGTGCCAAGATTCTTCTAGTACTACTTGTTAAATCATACTCAAGAATTTTCTAGCAACCCCTCGTAAAATCAACAATGCTAAAGTTGTTAGGACCTACTAACTTGCGTTTAGGCATTTACATATAATAGTGTGTGTCCATTTCCTTCATGGTGATTTATTTCTAAAGGATATCATTTTGTTTCCCTTCTGTGAGTTTCGGGAATGTGCTCTATAATTTTCACGATAGCATGCCTTTATCTCGGAAACCATTTCTTGAGTTTGTGGCTTGGAAATAATTCATGAGTTCCTCACAGTGGCCGGTTACACGTCACACATTTCTTCTTTTTGTTGATTGGGTGTTTTTTATGCTTGATATTCTATTACTTTTCTTGTGGTTGATTATGGATGCAGTGAAAAAATTTAGTGCTTTCTTCTCTCTTTAACATATTGTAATCGGGATTCTTGTCTCCATGGGGTTTCCTCTCGCTCCAATATTTCCTCCGACTGAACGTGAGTGACTTCATCTTGATATCCTAATTCCTTAGATCTACCATTTCATATTATTGCTTGTTGGATGGTGGCCATATCTTGTTCTAGGATTTAGCTTTTCTTTATGGATGTTACCAAAATCTTCAATATCCTAAAGTCTTCAATATCCTAGTATTTCTATTTTGAGATAGTTTAACCGCTTTTAGAAGCTGATACATAAGGGTCCAAGGAAAATTATCTAATTATTTCACTATATTTCCACTATATTTCCACATTAAAAGAGAAAATTATCATGTTAGGTTAGTCCGATTGTAAGTGACGAGGGGAATAGGTGGAAAGATTCTTTAATAACCAATGGGCTGTTTTGAAAAACAAAAACAAACATTACAAACTGACATATGATGCTTACTTTAAAAGTGACAAATGAAAAACTTGAGAGGTTGGTACAACTTTTTGTGCATTGTGGAAACTCTTGGGACTTCTTCAAGAGCTTCAAGAACTTCTTTGTCCATGCACCTGAAGAAAAAGTAGAATGAAAGAAAAATGGAAAGGTACAATGCTTTTTTTATGAATTATTTTGACCCTTTTTGTCTTTCTAAAAAGTAAAAAGTACTTTTGTACCTTAACACATGAAAAGTTATAGGTGCAGAATATACAGTTGATAGCTTTGCAATGTGTGTGCCTAAGACAAGTTTTTTCCTCGTGCAAGCAAATGACTCTTATCACACCATTGGAAGTTTCAAATTTTAATTTTATCCCAAGAGTGAGTTTTGAGGTGCTTTTTATCACATGGGTAGGAAACCTCAAGAGCTACAATATGTCATGGACTAAACAAAATTTCCATGTAATGTATCACATTTTTGAAAACTTTTCATATTTTCCTCATTGCCATGCATTTCACTGGTGGGTAAATTTGAACACCGAAAAATCCCAAGATACGAAAAACTTTAGAAGTTGTAAAATGTTGCAATTTTCCAAATTTATTCAACCATTGCAATGTTGCATAGAATCAAATTACTACTTTCATCTCACTAAGACATATTTGCACATAAAAATTTAATTTTTGATGTGCCATATTGCACCCAAGACACGTTTTAAATACCTTCCACAAAATGTGATTTTACAAATTTTAAGGAACCATTAAATGAATTTTCTCAAAAAGGGGTTGGTACAAGGGTCGAAAAAGAAAATTTTAAGACTTGATGGGATCTTTGAACTATATTAGATACTAATTGAAATTGAGAAGTCTCTAAGTCATCTACTATCCTCAAAAGATAAGCATATAGAGGTTCCTGAAAGCCCATAAAATGGAGAATTGGACCCAATCATTTTTGTCTTATTGAAACGACAAAAACAAAAGAAGGTATGCAAAAATTGTTGTTGGCTCAAAAATTAATAAAGATTGTACAAAACCCATGAATTTTCTTTGGACTAAGCTCTTAGATGCTCATCAATTTTATTAACATAAAAAATTTATCTTTGTAAAAACATTGTTGTTTTAAGCTCAATGGATTCTCACTATACCTTGTATTTAAGATTACGAAATGAGTATTCATTTTCTGGCCTAAAACCCACTTATTTGTCATAGATACCAGGCTAAGGTATGGATTTATTTTCTAATTATCTCTTCCTTAGATGCCCGATGTAATGCCATGAGTTTATTATAGACAATAGAAGTTGAATATTCAAGCTACTTTTTTCATGTTCTCTGGTGATAGCTCTACTAATATAGAACCTCCATATCCTTGATAGAGTCACGGGAGTATCATAGGCCCTTTTGTTTTGTTGCTAAACAACATCCATAGACCTAGTGGACATACTAGGGAGCTCGCACAATGTGAAATGACTTTTCCATACCTTTACCTTTTGATTTTATGTCCGAGAAAAGAGAGTGGAAGGAGGATTTCAATCACTCTTCAATGGTGTGTGGGATGACACCTATGATCTAAGAGCTCTTACAAATATGTATATTTTAACTATAAACATTATTATTATAAGTAAACCTTAGAAACTACACTAACTTCATATGGGTGAAGTCTTGGAGATAACTAGTAAGCTAGCTAGATATAGAAATTAGCTACACAGTAATCATTCAAGCATGGTTCTACTATCAAGTTGATAGCTTATATCCTCTACCCAAGGATCTTAAAGCAATACCGTTATAATATATCATCGATCAATCACTAGAAAATGATTGAAAATAAAATTTCTTTCAAAGAAACTACCAAAGGCAAATGAATGGTTAAAGTAAAGAAAAGAAATGAGCAATTTATGTCAAATAGAGAAAGCGACAAATTCAAAGGCCATAAATATAAAAGGAAAATGAAAATAAATATGCTTATATACAAGGTAATTTTTTGGGAGATAGCTCATCAAAACATCTCTTAAGTGTTTGACCATCGAGAGAATGGAGGTCTAATTCTCCTTCTAATTTTTTGTAGAATACACATGTTTTATACCATATGTAAGGACCCAGAGACATATATGTGATATTTTTAGTATGTTTTTCTTTCTTTTCATGTCACTTCTCCCTCTTTCAAAAAGTCTCCCACCCAGAATTTTCTTTTCTCCAACATATTTTTTGTGATACCATTTCTTAATTATCTTTTGATGGACATCAAAATTTCTTGTTTTCCTTCTCTTTTAATCACAATTATTCAAATTTCTTTTCCCCATTAAAAGCTTGGCATAATTGGAAAGAGGTAGAGAATATGTTTGGAGAAACAACATATTCTTTCCCATACGCAAGAAATTATGATGTTCCTAAAGGGGCTTTGGGGGTATCTTTGTAAGCCTATATATCATTTTATAAGGCATTATGCCAAATTCCAATTCCTCTCTAGATTCAAGGAAGTTTTAGTTTCAAAATGCATATCAAATTTGTATTAGTGAAGTCATCTATACCATTTGCTGAGGTAATAATCATTAACATATATTAAAAATTTTTCCCTTATCTAAAAACAAATTAGTGAACTTAAAAAAATGATTTACAAAAAAATAAAAAGCTTAAAAGAAAGAAAGAAAAAAGTTACTTTAGAAAAAGAAAGATTACTTGGCATGTTGATACTAATTAATAAGATAATTTTTTATAAAGATGACCTCTTCATTCATCTAAGTAATGATACAATCTTATATGGATCAATTAAAATAGTTTTTGGCCATTAAAATATACTTTGACCTCTTCATTAGCCTAAGCAATAGTACATTTCTAAATGGATCATTTAAAAACAAGAGCCACTTGGTGGCATGTCACTACTTCTTTGTATGGTGAATTGTATGCATATAGTTTTTGTGCATAAAATAGTGATAAAAATATGTTGATAATTGATGCACCTTATTTAATACTACTTTATCTTATGAGAAATTGTATCATAATACAAGTATTATAATATCTATCATCTAACAAACATTTAATAAACAAATTTAATATATATGATTAAGTTAAGTATATTGATTAAAGTAATTATAACCATTTTATTGAACATTTAGTATATATAATACTAGGGAAAATTATATCCCATACCATTTTATATTCAATTGTAAATTTGAATATACTTACTGACCAAAAAGGATTCAACTACTCAATGGTCCATCTCAAAATAATAAAAATGTAATGTTAAATTCAACATGAAAGACCTTATATTCTTAATAAGGTATTGCTCACATATGTTGAGTATGTTTATCCAGCGTGCTTCATTGCAAAGACTAAGACAATTTCCAAAGACAAAAATACCCAAGATTCCCTATATATAATCTACTTTACCATTTGCACTTAAGCTTTTGGAAGCATACTTAAAACTAGCTTAGGCTAATGTTATGTACTATCATTAGATTTGTAAATGAACTATATGTTAAGAGAAATTGTCAATAAACTATACATTAGTAAGAATGTCTTATATGAGAATGATAGTTAGCACTTCCAACAATCTAGTTATGATTCTTCATTTATCTCACACACTTATACATTATAAGTGACATTGATACAAACTTGTTTAATATTAAATGTTTATAATGAACACATTTTATTTTAATTGTCCATTGAGTTATTTGTTCATCTTTACATCAATAAGTGATTCTTTTCTCTACATAGCTTCACACAATTTACACAATGGTGCTGGTTTTTTGCAAATTGTATATTATGAACCTATCTAAAACCAAAATATTCTTAATTTGTAATTAAACTAAAAAATAAACTTTTAAGTTTCCATTTATATTGTTTTAAGATTGTTACCAAAACAAAGATAAATATGTATTTATCTATGTGAGATCACTTGGAAATATGGATATGTCAAACTCTAAACACATAAAATATTAAATATATATTTAATGCTAAGAAACAACTTAAATATCACGACTAAAACCTCTATAAGAGTATATTACTTTTTATTCTTTTATTAAAAAGAAAAGCATTATGATTTGATATTTGTAATTTATTTGGTTGTTTATAACTTATTATATGGATTATAATGCATTTATATTTTACAATGTTAAAAATGATAACAAAATAAGTAAAGAATTTTCAGAAATGGGTTTTCTTTCAATTATATGTTTTTTTAATGGGAATATGATTTAGAAAAATTTTAATATATTTTTTATAAATTATATTTATAATATATTATTATATATATTTATTTTTTAATCGATAATATAAGATTAAATTGAAATCAATGATAATTTATTATATTTAATTCAAATATATATATATATATATATATATATATATATATATATATATATATATATATATATATATATATATAATATAGATAAGATATAAATTACATTAATGAAATTATTTTTTATTATTATTTAAATTAGTTTCCAATTGATAATTAAATTTAAATCAATTTAATTATCAAATATTTTTGGTTTTTTCAAGTTGTTTTAGTGAGATGGTATTTTTTTAATTATTTAAAAATATATTTTTTAAATGGAAAAATGAATATTTCTTGAAAAGAAACATTAAAACTTAACTAAAACTTAACTAGATTTTTGAATCTAACTCAAATTATAAGACTTAAATTTATAAAAAATATTAAGAATATTAAAAATATAAAATATAAGTATCCACAACATAATAAAAAACACTAATATTATAAAATTATATAAATATATGATAAATTAGAATGCATCAATATTATAATAAAATAATTGGTAAATATCATAAAAATGAAACATAAAAATTGAATAAAAAAATATCTTGATGTACAATATATTTTTAATTTATAAAATGTGTGAAGTTATTAATTATGGATATTCATATCACAAATACTTATAATGGGCTCATATCATTTAAAAAAATGATGATAATTGTGAACCCACTCTCACCATTTAAAAATAATGGTGATAATTTTGAACTTTCGGATATCTCTCCAAAAGATGTAAAAGTAATACTTTGTGGATTTGTGTGAGTTGTTAGTGTAGGATTTTTTAGTAAAATGGTGGAGTAATTAATTGTGTTTATTTTTTTTGTATTTTTTTCAATAGATTTTTTTAAACATCACAAATTTTTTTACTCTGTATATTTTTTTTGGCACAAAATACCTCGGCCATGTAACATGTAATGTTTTTCAAATACAAATACAACCTTGACCTTAAACCGATTTCAGACAATGTCAACAAAAATGCGCTTTCAAAGCTTCTTTAAATCTTTTATCTAAATACTCTTGATGTAGAGGTAAAGCGGCATCATATTAACTAGCATCATATTACCTATATCCTCCGGAATACCACTACCTATATCCTCCGGATACCACCATTAGAATCACTGTCGTAGCGGATCTCGCCACCATAATCACCACCGCTCGCCTCATGGGAGCTACACCCTGCTTTCTTCGAATTGAGCTCAGGTTAATGGTGATGCTTGCCCCTCCGTCAGCATCTTGCCATTCATTGTATCGATGGCATTCCTTATCGATTTCTCATCATTGAAGGTCACGACTTCTCCATAGGAACTGAAAGCCTCCTACGAGGCTTAGTGTGTCCTCCAACGAAACATTGGTTTCTCATTGTATCGATGGCATTCCTTATCGATTTCTCATCGTTGAAGGTCACGACTTCTCCATAGGACCCGACGGCCTCTTGCAGAGCTTAGTGTGTCCTCCAACGAAACATTGGAAACCAACATCTCGCTAAGCCATATTCTCAAACTGAAGTTTAAGAAAACTTAGACAAAACAAGAGAGAGCACGAAACCACTAACACAGGACATTGAGCAGAGCTCCTCGATTAAGAAGCATTCCATCCACGAGATCCCACAACATTTAAAATTTAAAATTTGAATTTTCATTTCCTTCTCAATCCCACACACTTTTTGTATATGAAGGTGAGAAAGGACACTGCCATCACACATATACATTACCACAAATACCATGGCTTAAAGGATACATCAGCTCCACAGTCGCATTTAATGGACAGAGGCAATCACTTTTGCTGACAAAGTGCAAAGCTTTAACCATAGTTTGCTAACGATTCCATTTGTTTCGAGCGCAATTTATAGCTAAGAAGGTTACTACTGATTTGGGCCAATATAACTCATGTACCCACGAGGCGTGCCCACGTGCCTCTTCTCCAAAGACCTGCAGCCTCACGAAATACATGTGGTCTAGTTTAACATGTGTGAGGTCGAATCACAAATGGAGGATTTTTCATTAAAGGTTTCTCACATGAGTAATCCCAGCAGGTTTGGCGCGCACCATTTAATCATGCCTTGATTTTTTGTTCGTACGGATTTTAGCTGTACCGACTCGGAAGGTTATTCCAATTCGAAATCCCATGGAAGCGTTAATCACTTCCCTGCGCATCTGTGCTTTCCGCCGGGTGTCTAATGCTAACCCTCGGATTTTCGTTTTTGCTCTTTTGTCATTTGCTACTCGTTCGTCAATCGGGAGAGCTCGTCGCGCACGAGGCTCCTTGGATTTCGCGAGCTCACCGCGTTAAGATTTTCTTTGTCTCTTCTACGCAATCTCGGAGACGGTCATGGCAGTGCCTCATGCGGTGTATACATGGCTCGGTGTTAAAATTCGGTGTATTGTTTCCAAAGAAATAGCTCGCAGTTTGACACTTTGTTTGCTTTGTTTCGACTCTTATTTCTTATCTTTTGTTTAAAGAAATTCTTGGTTATTGCTCTGACCCTGATGAGTTTCTCATGCGCAGTGACCTCGAGGACTCACTACGGCGAGCTTCTCGCCGGTTTTGACAATCCTGCCGTCCGAAACTATCCATTTTCGAGGTGAGCGTTTTCTACACCTCCATCATCAAATTTGGGTTTATTCTAGCTCGACACCCTCGCATAACCTTCCCTCTTTTTTCTTTAGTTATCCCGGGCGGTATTTAAACACTATTCTTCGCTAATTTACACAGGGAGTATACCTATCGGTCTCAAATCTCTCGCCGAGGTAACTTCCACCTTACCACGAAGAGTTAAGTTTTGTTGTACATTCAGTGCTCCCAATCCTCCCAGCAGGAGGTTTCTGCGACTCGGTTATTTTTGCTCGCATGAACAGCGCTTCAGCCCACCACCTCCCGACGCATTTTGATTGCGTCGTTTCACCCTAGCAAGGTCATGGCTAAGTCACTTTGGTCTCCTGCCCATGGCACGTAACCTTTCCGGAAGGAGCTTAACTTACTTTCTACTTGCCCCGTCGAGATTCCGGTGATTCGACCGGCTATGGATCGTGGCCGAGGCCTCAGATGCCGTTTGCGCTAGTATTAACTCGCTCTCTCTTATAAGTTATCTAGCCAGAAAATTCGTGAGCTTTCCCTATGCTTTCCCACGCGTGATTGGGGACTGTTTACCCAAAGTGGGATTATGTAGTCTGCTATTGTTATACACTGTTGCTCCAACATTTAGAAATGGGTCCGGGTTAAGTCCTCGCCCGAAGTTGTATAATAGGGAGACCAGAACACACTCCGCACAAATTATACAGTGTGTCTGTGTATGTTTAATTTGAAAAACTCTTCGTATTTTTCTAGGCATGCATTGTAAACGTAATTTCCGGGAGGTGGCCGCTCGCTGTCATGCGACTTCCGTTCATAGTTTTACTTGGTATTTATACCTTCCTCGTTTCAATTCTTCTCCGCGGAACTTGTAACATAAGTCTCTTGCTCTCTTTTTTTTGGTATTAGCTTAGCAAGCGCATAAAGAGACCCGTATGTTCCGAGCGCTTCTGGCTCCCGCCGTCGAGCAATTTACCCTTATTATTTCACTATTACCTAGACATCTGAGCAGCATAGTGACTTTTCTACGTGGTTAGGAGGTTATTTTTGCTGGAAAAAATGGTTATTACTCGTTCTCTTATTTGTTTTCTCGCAACTTACGACTCAGCCTACGTCGACCATTAAGGTAGATTGCTAGGCATTTTTCTTTTACTGAAGCGTTTTTACCCTACTTTCCTTATTAGCTTGTTGTAAAGCACCAGTTTTTCTACATCTGCTTACTACGTATGGAGAAATCTTCCCGATAATCTTTATGACAAGAAAACTGCTGCTTTCATCATTTTTAGAAACTTCGAGGTAAAGAAATGCGAGAGAAATACTTCCTAATTTGTTATCTCCACTACACCAGCAGATTTACTCTAAATCTTTGCATCAGTCTTTTTCTTTATGGAGATCTTTACGGTAGAAAGAAATAACCAGACACATTTTCTCTAGCTAATATTGGAATTGCTGCAAGCTAGCACAGACATTTGAGAAAATATTCATCCGTATCGCAAATATTAATTCAAATATGTTTATGCAGATAACGTAACACTCCGAATCATTTATCCAGGCTAACAACCATACACACACTGTATAAACTCTGACTAACAATATCACCATCAGCACATACTTATCCTGAGTCTTGAGGTAATCTTTTCTTTTGGCCGATGTCCTCCCAACTCGGCGGGGAGGCTATTACGTCCTCCACTTGCCCCCTTGTCTCCAGAATCCTGCGACGGTGCCACCGGGTTAGCGATGGAGATGCTGCTCGCCGTGACCTTTCGATGAGCCAATCCGCCACTACGCGAAATTTGATCATTCAATGGAATTCCGGAAGAAAATGTCCACGCTTGGACCCTTCCCGACTCAAGAAAAATGCTCTCCTCCTTTTTTCTAAAAGTTTTCGTAGCACCCCTTTCGGGATTCTCTCTTTATCCTCCAAGGGAGTGGGTGGCTCGTATCTCCCAACTTTTCAACCACCTCCTATTCTTTAGAAAAAAATTTTATAACGACTTTTTAAAGATTTCCTTTTCATTTGCTAACCTCCCTATTTTAATAAATTTCATTTAACATAATTAATTCCTTGTGTTTTATCCAAAAACAATGTCTCAAAGTCTTTTACCAAAAGTAAAATATTAATTGTCTTTTAACTACATGCCTGCTAGTTAATCTTAATGAGATCACATGCAAACACTTTGAGTGATTGGAAACGAGGCGTGTAATGGACCCGCAGTTCTTTTTCCGCCCGATAGCACCTTCTGGTATTCTACCCGCTAAGTAGATTACTCCCTAATATAATACGTCTCCAATCCTTTATTTTATATATATATATATAAACAAAATATCTATATTGTATTATACCAAAATTTAAAAAAGCTAAAATCTATATAAAAATTAAAAATAAAAATAAAAATATAGAAAAAAATTGAAAAAGTATTGTTAGTTGAAAATTTAAAAGATTATCGAAGACTAAATAAATAAAAATATATTTTTTCACTATAGTAAATATAGAAATAATATAGAACACAACAATTATAATTTAAATTTATTAAAATAATTACTAAATTCAAACCAATATTTATTTTTATTCCATTTAAATTTTACACCATTCCAGATTTACCAAATTCATAACCGATCATGGTTCCACCCCATTTTAAAGACATCTAAATATACATATATCTCTATATATCTATCATATTTAACTCTATATATCTATCTCTTAAAAACCAGTTCAATAAGTATGAGCGGTCCGATATAGATAATGATTATAAATCCCTCATATTCATTCCTTCGTAGAGAATTGTATTTTTTCTTTCCAGATTGGTAACCGATCATGGTTCCACGCCATTTTAGAGACATCTAAATATACATATATCTCTAAAATCCCAGTTCAATAAGTATGAGCGGTCCGATGTAGATAATGATCATAAATCCATCAAATTCATTAATATAGAGAATTGATTAAGTTGGTAAAAAAAAGAAAAATGTTTGAAATCATTTTTATAAGATAATCATGAAAATAAAGCTTTTAATAAGAATATTTTTCATCGAAAGCTATTTCCAAAAATGGTTAGGATTTGTGGGATATCTTTCTTGTAGACATGGATTATGATTGTCCAATTTGAGAATTAATGTGACCCCTATAAAATGACTCCAATCTTGAGGGCAATATCTTAAAGAACTGTAAATGCGTAACAATGGATGTATCATGGCCTGTTGTGTCTTGGCTAGAAGAGTAGGCGACCCCATAGTGGACGTCTTGGCTCCTCATTGAGGCATAAGCTAATACATGTGTGGCTTGCGAGGTTGCTGCATCTAGCCTAGGCTACATAGTGGCGACGAGTAGGATTTGATCTGGGGTCTTGTTCGTGATAACTCTCACCGCTACAGATTGTCCTAGACTGATAAAACAGCAATGACTCAAATCTCCATGAAGCGGAGGTCGACTGGAGGGAGAAGGTTTTCATCCCATCCACCAAGGTTCAAATCTCCGTGGAGACATACGCCCCGTTGTGTCTTTGGTGGTGAAGAGTGGGCGATCCCGGCTCTTGTTGAGGCATAAGTTAATTGCTATTGTGCAGCTTGTAGTGTCTTTGCACCTAGCCTAGGTTTATAGTGGCTGACGGTTAGATTTGAACCGGGCCTTGCTCGAGAAACTCTCACCGTTTCTGAGTGTCCTAGATCTAAAAACAATGATCAAAATTTTCCCCCAATGCATGCAGTTGTAGAAGACTTATGCTGAAACAAATTGCTACGCCTCAAACCCTCATGATCGCCCCCGTTTCGAGTCTCCGAGCTTTCTTTTTTCGCCTCAAACCCTCATGACCGCCCCGCTTTCGAGTCTCTGAGTTTGTTTTCTGCGAGAAAAATAATTAATGATAATAAAAAAAACGGCATCATCTCGCCACAAAATATTATCGAACCTCGTACATCCATCCACAAGAAAGCACGGAATCGAGATACTCCGCAGGCCAAATAGCCTTGCACAGCCTCTCCCGCAAAGGGAACAAAAAATATTTCATTAATAATTTGACTCGCCCTGCAAGCACACCCGCGAAGGCAAGGTCACAGAAAAAAATGGCTTCTCATGTCCATATTTGTCCATAGAAGAGGTTTTTCTGTTGCCTTCGGGTTTTCCCAAACAAGAAGAACTTGTTTACTTATTCTTTCTGGCCTACTCGATCGGCTCTTCGAAGATCCATCTATTTCTACGGCGCCATAGGGTCCAGAGTGATAAATAATGGGCATATTCTTAAAATGCTTACTTTTCCCTACCCACCATAAGAAGCAACTTTCAACACTATCATATGAAGGCATCTCAGCGATGAAATTTGCTGCATATATGTTGGAGTACCATCTTAGTAAAAGGACATTCATAAAAGAGATACTTGTTATTTTATGTTGCTTTCCCACAAAGTCTAATGTGCATATTTTTAAAATGCTTACCTTTCCCTACCCACCATAAGAAGCAACTTTCAACACTATCATATGAAGGCATCTCACAAATGAAATTTGCTGCAGATATGTTGGAGTACCATCCTGGTAAAAGGACATTCATAAAAGAGATGCCCAGTTATCTTCTCTTGCTTTCCCACAAAGTCTACATATTCGAGGACCATTAATCCCTCTTCTCTCGTAAGTTACTCCAAGTTAGGTTTTTGTCTTGCCACACCAGCCCAATAGAAAATAATTTGATTTTTTTTGCACTTTAGAACTTCGCATATCCTTAATCCAACTTGAGTCCCAGACTCAGTAAGATCTTTTATCATGGTACTATATAGGTCACTTATAACAATTTGGCCTTTATAGACTTTACCCCCCCATCTAATTCGGTCCCCTTGATCGTTTTTATATAGTCCCGGACTTCGTAAAAAATCACAATATCTGTACCATTCATTTACCAGTTGCTCGGTAATCCCATATGTCTTCGTCGAATGCCAATTCGGGATTTCCGCATGCCGATCCACAATTTGACAAATAAAGAAAATGCCTTTCCTATGAAGAAAGGATAACAAATTCTCATTGATATGTGAAACTAGTTGTGATCCTCCCGAGCTCTGTTTGACCAATTTGGATATGGCCACCCATACCAATTTGCTATCGAAGTTTGACTCTAAACTATGGCCAAATTTTTCTGAAGCCTTTCCATACTCGGTGATCCTCTCTCGTCGCTGAAGATTTTCTCCCATATAAAGATATTCCATCGATTTATGCTTGAAATATTTGTGAACCATAATTTCCTTCCACAGGGCTTGGAAATTTTAGACTTCTCCATAGGGACTTCATCAAGAATGCCTTGCTGAAAGTTTCCAATTCAATTACCCCCTAGCCACCCAATTCCTTGGGTAATGCTATCATATTCCATTTAGCCAAATGGTATGATCCTTTCCCTAAACCACCGTTCTAGATGAATTCCGCCATGTATCGTCGAATTTTGTTGATGATCTTCCAAGGAATGCAAAATAAGTGTGCCAAATATATTGTAAATTGTTGTAAAATAGCCCGAGTTAAGACGAGGCGACCACCTCTTAGACAACCACTTGTCGGGACCAAGTATTTATTCTTCACCTGAATTTGTCTAGAATCCATGACCGATCTCTAGTCTGTAAATCTAGTCACCCGCAGCTTGAAACCAAGGTAAGTGATCCCCTGTTAATATTAGACACTTGGAAATTATACAAGCTGTGAATGAATTCAAGAAACTCCATGGAACCATCGAATGATAGAAACAAGATTTCCCACCATTTTCTTCCATACTCGACGCAATACGTGAAAATTTTTGAAGATCAAGTCCCTAGCCCTCCAAATCGCTTTTAATCAACATCCCAAAAAAAATGACATCGTCAACAAAAAAAGTTATGTGATATGTCTCCCTTGTTAGAGATGTTGATTCCTTTAAATTCTCCAGAAAACCACAACACTCTTGATATTTAAGCTAAGGGCATTCATCACAAAGATGAACAACATCGGAGATAGGGAGCACATCCCCGCCTTAGCCCTCTCCCCGAGTTTGAAAAAATTTTGAAAGTGATAACCATTAATGATAATGACCATGGTTGTAGAGTTGATGCATCCCATAATCCAATCGATCGATTCACAATTCATACCGATCTTATGGAGAATAATTTTAAGAAAACCTCAATCAACTCTCGTCATAGGCTTTTGCTCGTATCAACTTTCATTATACCATCTTTAATTTTCCTCGATTCTATTGAATTCATGGTTTCTTGAGTAATTTCCACACGCATCATGGATGCTCCTGTTTCAAAGAAGAAGCCCGACTGTTCATGTGTGACAAATCTTGCGAGGACACCTTTAAGTCTATCAGCCAATAGCTTAGAACCAATCTTGTAAAGGGTGTTGCAAAGTGAGACCGGCCTATAATCCTCGAAGCACCAAGGGTCCTTTTTCTTTGGTATATGGGCTAAAAACGTAGATTTAATCCCACCCTTGAACTTACCAGTTTCTTTGACTTCTTCGATCATTTCCATAATATCCTTTAGAAAGATATAAGAGAAGTGGATAAAGAATTTTGGAGTCCAACCATCTGGACCCGACTCTTGTCGGCAGGGGAAGGACTTAAGTACACATTCCATTCATCATAGGTATTCGGTCTCCGAAGAAAGACATTCTCTACATCCGCAAACATCCTTAGAAAAAATTCTAGTGCCTTTAGTTGCTCGCGAACACCACTTCCTCCTTGCCCTTATAGAGTATCTCGAAAAAATTCACAACTTCCTCTTGAATGCCCACTCGTGGTATTAACAACTTCACCGTTTACCTCCATGTGCCAAATCGCATTTACTTTTTTTCCTTCCATTTGCGAAAATGGTGAAAAATTTTGGTGTTGTTATCACCTTCTTGAAGCCATGTTGCTCCGACTCTTAAGTCGCCATCACTGTTCATGAATGAGCAGAATATTTCTCCTATCTCGCTTCTAGCTATTAGAGTTGGGTCCATCGAACAGGGTTCGAACCCCATCTTCAAACTCTTTGAGAATCAAAGTTATTTCTCCCTTGATGAGCTTTAGTTCAAGGAGTAATTGTGCTTTCTCGAACTTCTCCCATATCTTCACCCGAACCTTCAAGCTACGTAAATTTTTAGTAAGGTTTTCCATCACCGAAAATCCATCCTCTCCTTGACATTCACCCATATGCTTTCGAACCAATAGATTAAAGCTCTCATTGTTTAACCAAACTCGGTTAAATTTAAAAGGGTACCCCCTTTTTTCGGTTCTCGAAAGTCCATTCAACGGAGACCCGGACTGTGGTCAAAGATAAAAAAAAATTCTGCTTGAGCCATTAAACCCCCCATCGAGGGGCAAAAGAGATGCCCTATACCATAATTATGTCAAGCCTTTTCCCCAACAAAATCCTCTCCCAAGTGCCCATTAAACCAGGTCGGCCCCTTCCTTTCCAAAGACGAGATCAATCGTATTTGAAGACTTAACAAGTGATTGTAAAAAAACCTCCAATGGATCCCTCCGACCCCGAGTGCCCCCAGTGTCTCCCGGTCCCCACAAAGTGCAATTAAACTCCCCGACCAAAATAGTGTTGTCAAGAGCAAGCAAACCACGATCCTCCATTTTCCCCCCAAAACGACATCTATCCTTGTAAGGTGCATAAATGTTTATCGGGTGAATCCGACGCGGAGTCCTTTGAAATGACCTAAGTCAATAAGATACCTCCAAAAAAAGCCGAAGGCTCGCAAAGTAGCATGACCGGGGGTCCCAAATGACAACCAAGCCACGAGCGATCCACGACGTCCGTGGCCACCAGCATTCTCGAGAAAGAAGGCTGCCCCAACGTATGGTCCATCTCGGTGTTTATAGAAACCGTGCTCCTTAGCTCGGGAGATCTTCGTCCCTTCACCCCACTTGAAGGAGTCCTTAAAACGTAGACAATGTCGCATAAGGTGGCCAGCTCCATGACATAAGTGGCGACGAAAGGATTTTCGCACGTAGTCCACAACTTGGTGGTGGTTGTGGCCCTCCCATTGCAAATCCACCTCGCAGGTAAACCACCCGAGAAAGACATCTCCACCAAGATCTAGGCTATCCTTTTTTTCGAATTCGCCAGAGTGCATTTCGGGTCAACAAAGCCGACAAGTGCTCGATGCTATCCCCTATCACCGTCATGGCCGGAAGTGTCCAGGACTCCATTGGCAGTCCCGAGCGGCTTCACCCGGACAAGATGGAACCTAGGGGCATTACGGATGGGATGGAAACCAACATGCCAGCGGTATAGGGCTAAATAACAGCAGTCGTTAAACCCATATCCCGGCGAAAAAACTTCACCCAAGTCCTCTCGCTTTAATGAAGTGGAAGAAATACTCAGCCTCCCTCCAGCTTTGCTAACTAGAGGTCCATATCCTAGGAGTTTTTTTCCAGGCCTCCATCAACCATGGGTAGAAATCAACTTTCATCGAATTTAGCAAGTTTCCAACGCCCTACAAGAGATCGTTCCCGCAAACTCTCTCGCTCTCTCATTGCCATTCGAAATTTTTTTTCCATTGTTAGATCTATCAAGTCATGCTCGATGTACACGGTTCGTCGACCATGCTCCGTCTTTATAAATTTCTCTCTTGGTTTATGTGTGTCATGCAAGATTGGTCACTGTATTGAGACGCAGATGGGAAATTACATGTATTCATAAATGAGAAATCGCTTCCGCAAAAAATCCCATTAATGTGACAAGATGTCGATGATGCAACTCGCCATAACAATTCCATTTCTTTACATAATTCATCTTGTTGAGAAATCTTGTTAATTCGCTTCACAACATCAACAAGTCCATCTTTAAATTGGACTTTATAAACGAGTGCCAAATCCTCCCTTTCCAATAATAGTGTTGAAAACATATGTTTCCCCTTTCTAATCTCCTTGTGGTTGAAACTTCTAAAGGTGGATTATGGCCCTTTGTTCCATTCATGCAAGTTAATGTGTGTATTTGATATCAAAGTTCTATTCCTATTGAGAGTGATTTGCGAGATCTGAGTTCTCCAATTCTTTCATTTTCATGTGCATCAAAAGTATCAATAGAAATAAAAGTAATAGTGACATTTTTGTAACTCCAAATCTAACTCGAAGAATGACTGCCAAATGTGACGAGGAGTGGGCCTTCCTTATGTGAGATACACTCGAATGAGCAACAGTTGGAGTACTCTAGGCTTGGACTATTAGATATTGATGCTAAAGGCGTTGGTGTAAGTACGGTCCCATTTTTTTGTGAGAAAGGGTTGATGTTTGAGGCCTTGAGCTTTAAAGAAACAACTTGCTTTGTCGTTTGGAAAGTTTGAATGACCATAGCTCAATATGGTAACAAAGGTATCATCCCTACATATGGTTAAGGTCACATTATCATGTACACCTTCAAGGTTGTGAATAAATGTAAAAAATGCATTCAAGCTTTTTTTTACAATTATCGGTCGATGATAGTGATGGCGCACAACTCAACTGCACTTTCGTGAAGTTCAGGGTGCCTTCCATCTCCTCAATATTTGTACGACCTTTACAATGAAAATTAGCAGTAATCTTTGTACCTAATCCACATAATGCCATTACATCAGATGAAATTCCATTTGACTGTAGCGTGTCTAATATTGTCTTGAGACAAATCACAGAAGACGATGAAGGAACTACAAACTCGCCCGTGATGTTTGTGTATCGTGACGTAGAAATGGCTACTATAGCATTTACAAATCAACAACATATTTCTCTGCCTGGATTCAAGTATGCAAATCTTACTTTTTTGAAGTTCAAGTTGCCAATGTAAAAGGGGACAACCAGTGTCATCTGCAAGCAAAATCTCCTTCCCAAGCACAACAGAATCAAGACACTAAGAACCAGTCGATTAAATGCCAATCCCTGCATTTCTGAGGTGAAATGTCCAAAGAAAGGCTCAACGCTACTCTTGTTGAGCTCAAACTTCAACACCCTTAATCCTCGTATCAAAAAACTGATCGAAAAAAATGTAAATTCCTAAAAGCTTTAAAGCTTTACCTCCTTCCTCTTCCATCGCCCTAAAGATCACTACATTTCACTGTCAACGAGCGTCTTGCGCTGCAAAACACATTGCATTCTCTCCGTTCTAACGGTTTGTTGGTATTGATATTAAATTCACTGCCTATCAAAATGAAATATAATTAATTTATTGGGGTTGTTGAAAGTTTCAACCTCTCGATATCTAATATGACTTTCAAAACTCCCAGAAGTCGTGGATTGCAACTTTCAAAAATCCTTGAAGCCGTAACATGAGTATATAGTGTAGAAGCCTCTTTTGAGATTTTATTTTATACTGTGTATCAGTTCAATTGTTTTGGTGACCAAAATATAGGTGAATTTAGAGGAGAAAATAATGCTACCAATAGTCTCTTTTAATATTTAATTTTTGATTTGTATTCTCTCTTTCTACGTCAGCGTAATGTTTTCTTATTGCACACCGTGTCGATGTTTCAAATTTTTTTATTAAGTAATTGAGAAAATAATGCTTTATATAGTTTTTTTATTATTATTTAAATTTATTTTTTTTAGTCTACGAAGTCTTGGATAGACAGTGGTTGTGTACTCTATTAAGGCACTCTTTGATGTGAAGTCATTGTTTCAATTTCGTGCCCAATCAAATTAATATAGTGGACATGTTGAACATGTAATCCTACTAAACTTTAAAAAAAATATATATATATTTTAATTTATAGTCTCTTTTCTATGTGAGTGCAATGTTTTCTTATTGCACAAGATGTTGATGGTTGAAAGTTTTTATGGAGCATTGAAAGGAGAAATAAAATATGAATATCTTAAAATGTGTATGAACACAATTTTTTCATCAATTTGAGGTTATAATATTCTAGTTTAAGGCCGAATTTCTTATCTAATAAATTAACATACTATATGGGTTAATGTGTCTTTGTCAATTTTGGGAGTTGGAATTAAAAAAGAATTAAAATTGGAATATTTTGAAATGTGGATGATCACAAAATTCATTGAGATTCAATATTTATATTTACTATTTAAATATTTGAAGGATTAAATTAACTTAAATTATTAGAAGTTTTAATATTTATATTTACTATTTAAATATTTAAATATTTAAATTAAATTATTATGTGAAGATAGATCATTTGTCTTATAAATTAATTGGGCAAAATATCAAATTAATTATCATAGATTATTAGAGATTTAGTAATCACTTTCACAACTCTTAAAAATTATTCGTAATAATTCGGTTTTAAGGTGTTTTATTTTATTTTTTTTAATTATTTAAATTTAAATGATTTATTGTGTTAGAAAATATTTTAAATGTTTTGGGAAATAGAATGGTTAATATGTTGATAAAAAAAATTGCCCCAAGTTTGAAACATAATCTCTTTAGTTCTAATCAAGTTATTCAAAAAAGTGTATAATACAATCCTTTAAGGAAATAATTGCTTTGTATATGATAAACCTATTGTTGATTCCTAGGAAGAAGACACAAAATAATAGAATGTATGAGACCATTAGCTGATGGACAAGAAGCAAACATGTCACATCTAAAAATAAAAAAATAAAAAAAATTTGTTTAACCCCTGTTATTTTAATCCTATTATGGTAATTTTGTTTATTTCATGCATATTAATTTTTCGTTCTAACATAACCCTGCTTTACACTTTATAGCAACACTATATATATATATATATATATATATATATATATATATATATATATATATATATATATATATTTTTCCTATCCGATAAACATTACACATCGACTTACCATTTGAATACCATGAAAAGGGCTTGGAATACATAGTCATAGTTTTTCATTAATTACAAACCCATCTAAATTCAATACGTCACTCACATAGTCATAAAGTTTTGCTTGTTAATTGACCACCTAGCAGCGTATTGAAATCTTTAGCTTGATTGAATTGTGTTACTGGTCAATAGCCATTATGTTTAGTACATTATCACATGAATATTGATTGCTCTAACTTTCATAAATGGTGTTTTAGACAAAGTGAGGGTTAATCTTGCCAAAAAATTATTCGCTTAATCACCATAGCATATTTTCCGATTAGTCTTAATCATGTTTAATTTGTATTACCGCCACAATATTGGTGGCATTTATACTCCATGTGAATCTTTTGGAAGTCGATGAGAACCGTTGATCCGCCAACCCTAAACTGGGATGACTTAGATCGTTTGGTCAGGGCGTTAGGGTAACTACCTACCCTAACGCCGCTCCCGACATGCCCATTTTGTTTTTCCGATTTGTTTGGCTCCCCACCGTCGCTGGGCCCAAATTAAGGTATGATTCTCACCCCTGTAAATACTTCAAAATATGTTATAATTTCTAGGGAAATCCCTCCTCATATTAACAATAAATAATAGAAGATCAAAGAGAACAGGGAACAATCAGACTAATGATGAAAAGGATGTTTTTTTATAATAAGAAATCGACTTCTCTTATCTCCACGTGCAGAAAGCAAAATGCCTAGACCAATAGGGAATGGAAGCCAACCAACTGGGACACGAGCATATGAAATCCTAGCAATTCCAAACTGCCCAGTAGAAGGCAAACAAACGAATCCGAGTCCAAGAACTCAAACGATGACCATGCGTAGTAGGTTGTTGTTTGAGAAACACTTTCGAAAATTTTTTGAAATCACCTTTAAAAGGGAAAAGGATGGAGGAGAAAGGAGAGTCACAAACGAGATAGGAAATTCATTCTCGTCATAAAAAAATCGGAATAGTCTATCTAATTGTGTCTTTGTAACATCATCGGATGTAATATAGAGCCTTGAACACTCATCTTTTGAAGTTTTTTACAATGCTAAGGCTTTTAGTGGTCCGGGCCCAACCTCCGGGGAAGCTCCACGCACATTTTCATACTCTATGTAGTTACATAATCGATGCTTATGAATCGATGCAGCTTGTAACGTATATTTCCATTTAATACAAATATAGTTCTCTTCCTCAAGATTGTTAGAAACTCACGTAGGACAAGTGAAATCGTGTTTTCCGACTTACGACAATGTTTTGTTATCAATAGATAGTTCCAGTTCCTTTGATATCGTGGCATTTGAATTATAGATCATAGAATAAGTCGATTTTAGCATTATCTATCTTTATGAATTGTGTTCTCTTTGTAGCATAACGAAGTGTTCAACCATCGATCAATGTTGATTAATTAAGTCATAAAGAGAAATCCATTGCAAAATTGCTTAATTACTTGTTGTACGAGTTATTTAATTCGCCTATCATCATCATTGTCTCATTACTTGTCCAACTTAGTTATCTTGTTGTTCCATTATCGCACGACTAGTTATACTCGTTGTTCCATTATTGCATGAGTTAGCTAGAATGTTGATTCAATTCAATTCCATTATCGATTAGCTTAGTTAGATTGTTGTTCCATTCAATTCCATCGTTGTTCAGCTCAATATCTCGCTTGGTTTATCTAGATTGTTGTTCGGTTCAGCTTAAGTCGTTGTTTCATTCCATTAGAGAAACACAAATTCTCATTTGCTCAATTCTAGGTTAGAAACCCATCCAAGTTTAGGAAGTTAGTAAATTATCCCTCATAATTGACAAGGAGCATTTGTAGGCAAACCGACTCACATATATTGTGCCGACACCCTGGAATAAAAAAGACTTACCCCTAGTTGATAATTAAATGAGGAAGCACTAGAGTTGTCAATAAAAAGTCACCTCTTTCGTAACCAACATTTTGGTGTCATTTGCGGGGAGAGTGTTAAGAGTCATCTCCCTTTATTTCATCTTTTTCTACATTGTCGTGAAGAATTGGGTATTGAAAACAAGAGATAAGAACTCACGTGACTGCAAGCAACATGCTTGCCCTTTAGCCCGCTCACTCAGCCAAGTTGTACAAAGAATCGTAGGATAGGTGCTCTTGTTTTATGCCTAGGAAAAAGAAGATAGAAGCAATCCGAAAATCATTCGCAACCATCCTCACAACCCAAAGGACCCGGTGATCCTTGGGAGATCAACATATATAGACGAAATCATTAGGAAAGCTAAATCTTAGGCATCCATAGGACCCGTAATTGTTTCCATTCAAAGTCCTAATGCACTCCCTCAGCAATAGCCTCACCATCCGTAGCCTACGCCGAGTTTCACCGTGAGACAGAGGGGTCTCGAGCAAAGCTTGCGGATCGTCATTCATAGAGACATCGACCCTTCAAAAAAGGGAGGCTCTTACAACCTCGCAAGAATGAGGGGAAGAAACTAGTGGAGGAATTCACATAGAGATATCGTAACCTAAGTCCCCTAAATAAGTGGCCGAAACAGAAGTTATTATAATCCCGCATCGTGGGGAGTGTTGTAAAACCCCCACCATGTTCACCTCCCAAGCCTATTAAAATCTCTCCTCTAGTACTAAGAAGTTCCCGAAGATTTCTGGCACCTCTTTGATCGATGGAAAATAATCAAAATCAAAATCGTAGACGTAGACATCAACATTATAATACCCCATTTTCGATCATGCGCCAATGCCCCCATGAAAGCCATTCCCTTGCACAACATCCCCACCTTTCATGGGTTAACCACAGAAGATCCCGATGCATTCCTATTTGAATTTGATGTCTTATGCGAGAGGATATGACTACACCACCGATCCCCTGAAACTAAAATTATTTCCCTTCTCGCCTTAAAAGGGACTCGCACTCACTGGTTCATGGGATTAGGAGGGGGGAACTATAAAAAATTGGGACCAAATGAAGAATAATTTTCTCGACCAAATAACAAGATTATTGTCGAAACCGAGATCTAAAAGACGAAATCTTTACCATGTCTCGCAAAAGACAATGAAATATTAGAAGAATATGTAGAAATATTTTCAATACAATTTACAAATATCCCCATATACCACGTTATCCAAGGACATTTTAAAAGCCACAATGCTTAAAGGGATGAAGGAAGGCTAGGTTGAAATTTTTACCATAATGGGGAAGGGAGATATTTATCGGGAAGAATATGAAGAGATTATCTCCTTATGTATTATATGCTCCCTAGGGTAGCTCACGCTATAGACCTCGTTGGGCGTGATTCTATGAAGAAGGACCTTAGCGAGACCAATGGAAATGTAACTAGAGCAGAATTTGGAAATCGATAGAAAATTTCAAAACTCGACATCCCTGGGTACTTTGACAACGCAACTTGATGTTTTACAAGCCAAGCAAAAATAAGCTATAGCTAAACAAAACTTGGCCATATTTTTCCCAAGATGCTCGAAAGAAGCACAGCCGTAGGGAGTGTCCTTAAGACATGGTCTAGACTTGTGCTATCCGCACTTAGGATCATGCTACGGACAGTGTCCTTCACTTCACTGGCTGAAAGTTGTCTACAAGGAAGCGAGAAGAAGAAACAGAGCCAATCTATTTAATGAATCAACATCAGCAATGGTAAGCATGACTTGGCATACCGCAAGACCTGCGCTCAATACTTCCCGTTGCTGTCAGCCCAGCAAAAACCCCGCAACAACTTGGTAGAATCAAAACCCCTTCCCAACTTGGCCAAACCAAGCGTTTCCTATGCCACCTTGGCCTACGCGACCTCCATCGTGAAGTAATTGGAAAAAACTTCCTAGTTCTCTCCCTTATTGGCGCATGTCCCGTATCAAAACCAATGGCCAAACCATCCTACTCAAAACACCAATTGGAATTGGCAGTGACTTACGGGGATGGGCAATCTATCGATAGGAGCAGAACCCAACAATTTCCGGCTCCCTACCCACTCAACATAACCAACGACTCGCCATACGCCCTCAATTACCAAATTTCAACCCAATCCTAACCCCAATAATAGAGCGGTTCAATTAATTTAGATCATAGAGGATCCAAAAACCAATGACGAACAAAAGCAATGCAACGAATTGAGGTTAAGATCGGGGACGTACCATATTACCTATAGAGGCCACAACTCCACCTCGCTCCCAAGTTGAAACATCCACAGAGCCAAGCTCAACGAATATAACATAAACATGTAAAGACAAGGAAACAATTTACCAACAAAAACCCGAAGAACTTAGAGTGACTCCGCCTCCATTACCCGAGAGATTAAACCTACCCGGACCTATAATCACCCCTGATTTTGACATCCTATGGGAATTAAGAAACCTTTGTATTAAAATTCCTCTTCTCCAGAGCCATCCAAGACATTCCCATCTATGCAAAGACAATCAAGGAATTATGTGGAAAAGAACAAATTAAGAAAACAATGGTTGCACCTACCGTTCATGTGGTAGGAACGCTATTTGACTTGGCCGTTAGGTAGGGAATCACCCGTAAAATATGAAGACCCAAGAAACCCCATTGTAATCGTGCAAATTTCTGGACACTCATTTCCAAACACATTGGTTGACCTAAGGGCAACCATTAACATTCTAACTACGGGAGCTTGCGAAAAAGCGGGCATATCGGTTTTAGAACCTACAACCACACTTCTAGAATTAGCTGACGGATCCGTTATCGCACCGAAGGTATAGTGCAAGACATTGTGGTCTCTGTGGACTCATGGGAATACCCGTACCGATTTTTTAGTCATTAATCCAAAAAACGAGATGGAAGGGCACCCATTGTTTCTTGGGCGGCCTTGGCCGGCCACAACGGATGCTTACATAGGTCGTCGAGCTAGTAGCATGACTATCACTAGAGGAAACTTTCGTAAAAAAATATCATTATTTATCCACTCGCCAAACCAAGTCCGCCCACGATAAAAATTCACGTACACCTAGATACATATTGGGAGAAAAACATCCATCCACCTCCCGACATTATCGAAGCCCTCGAATTCAAGGATCAAACCGAAGATGATGCGATTAATAACGTTATGAATCACCCACCCAAACCTAAAAATTTGAAGTGCGAAATGATGAAAACAAAGTCCTTGAACATGAAGGTCAAGAGGACCCCTGTGGCGGACTTTGAGACTCAACATAGCTCCGCAACCACCGTTCGTAATAGTATACCTATTGATATCGAACCGCGAGAAGGTTTTGAACATTAACAACAGCTTGGATGACAACCAAAAAGCGTAAACTCATAAAAGTCCTCTAGAAGCACCAAGGCGCATTTGCGTGGGATTACTAAGACATGAAGGGCTTGGACCCACAACTGTGCATGCACCATATCTACACCGATAGGGGAAACGTGCCCCCGTTATACAACCCCAACGAAGACTAAACCCGCATTTGAAAGAGATTGTAAAAGAAGAGTTGCAAAAAAATGTTAGATGTAAATTTCATTTATCCCATCTCCGACGGAAAATGGGTCTCCCCTTTCGGTGGTCGTCCCTTGAAAAAGGATGGGAAGTGGAGAATCTACGTAGATTATAGAGAATTAAATAAAGCAACTCGGAAAGATCATTTCCCCCTTCCCTTCATCGCCAAGTCCTTGACACATTAGCTGGAAAACGGTTCTTCTCTTTCCTTGATGGATTCGACGGATACAATCGAAATCCAAGTAGCCCTCGAAGACCAAGATAAGACAACCTTTACTCGCTCATGGGAGCACTTTCGCTTATAGAGTTTTACCGTTTGGATTATGTAATTCCCTAACAACATTTCAAAGAGCCATAATTAGCATTTTTTTTGACTTAATAAATGAAGGACTTGAAATTTATATGGATGATTTTACACCCGATGGGGAAGACTTTGATCAAGCACTTGAAACATTAGGCAAAGTGTTAGAATGATGTATTACTACTAGACTATGTCTAAACAACGAAAAAATGCCACATGATGATGACTGGGGTAATCCTAGGTCACTATATTTTTGCTAGCTGGAATACAGGGTAGACCCTGCTAAAATAGAAGTAATCCTTCGATGGCCACACCTTGTACACAAATAGAGGTACGCAGTTTCTTGGGATATGCAGGGATATTATCGCGATTTATAAAAAAAATTCACGAAATAGTCGCACCTCTCGTATGCTTTAACTGGAATGTTGAATTCCAGTGGACTAAAAAATGTGACATCGCTTTTACGGACTTGAAGAAGTCGGTCTCAACAACACCAATCTTGCGAGGTCCTAATTGGAAATTTCCCTTTCACATCTCTTCCGATGCATCCGATACAACAATAGGAGCAATCCTTGGCCAAGAAGAAGATCGAAAGCCTTATTCTATTTATTATATCAGCAAAAAACCTTACTCCCCGCCGAATTAAATTATACAGTGGATCGAGAAAGAATTCCCGGGTCGTAATTTATGCTATCAATAAATTCGAGCACTACATAACCGGATATCAAGTGTTCCTATACATCGACCACTCGCTATTAGATATTTAGCTAATAAACCAATTACGAATCGAAGAATAACTCGTTGGATACTATTATTGCAGGAATTCAATATAACAATCAAAGACCGTCTAGAGAAGGAAAAACGTGGTCGCAGACTTCCCTGTCCCGTAGTCCCCAATATAGAAGACACACTAACGATTGACGATCAATTCCCCGACGAACACCCGTTTGTCGTAGTATTCAAAACACCATGGTATGTAGATTTGGAAAATTATCCGGCAATGGGGGAAACTACCCAAACATTCAACAACGAGAGAACAAAAATTGATTGTACAACACGACTCAAGATTTTCTTGGATTGGAGGATACCTATTCCATACAGGGGGCCAATATGCACATACACGATATGCATAAGGGAAGACAAAATCTATGACATCTTACGAGGGCCCTGTCACAATGAACCCCCGTGGTGGCCACTTCGCAGAACAACGGACGGGGCATAAAGTGTTGCAATTAGGCTATTACTATCCTACGATTTTCAAGGACACAAAGAAGTATGTCCAGGGGCTCGTGATAGTTGCCAAAGAATGGGCCACCCTGTGCCTAGCCGATGAAATGCCGCTCGCAACCACAATTGGTGGTGGAACCATTTGAACGATGGGCGTTGGAATTCGTTGGGCCATTCAACCCACCATCAAACTAGAAAGCCTACATATTAGTTGCCACAGATTATGTCACCAAATGGGTGGAAGCAAAGTGGCCTTGTCGAGAGCTACTGAAGAATCAGTAATTAAGTTTCTCTTTGAACTATTTGTATGACACGACTTGCCAAGGGAAGTGATAACCGATGGAGGGGCACAATTCACGAGAAATAAGATCATATCCGCCTTAAGAAATCACCATATCATTCACGTAGTTACATCTCCTTACTACCCGTAGGAAAATGGGCAAGTCGAAAGCACTAAAAAAGCCCCCGGGAGGCAATCCTTACCAAGACAAGGGAGCAAAGACACCACCGGACCGAGCCACTAGACTACCGAATCCTTATGGGATTATCGAACAACCTCGCGAAATACCACCGGATATTCACCATATCATCTAGTATTTGGGGAGAGAACCTATCTTCCCTATTGAGTTCGAAATTAAAAACCGAGAACAACCCGAGAAGTGGGATTGGACTTAACGGACACTCAAGCTAAAAGACTCCAACAAATAAATGAACTCGGACGAAATTCAACTCGCTTTCCCTCGCAACACACAACAATCATTCAACAACAACGAGCCAAATGGCACGACAACCTAATAAAGAGGAAGGTCTTTCAAAAAAGGATATTAGGCACTCCTCTATGATTCCATATTCCAAGACTTTCCGGAAAAACTGGAAACAAGGTGGCTCGGTCGATATGAGATTCAGGAAGTACATAGCAATGGTACCCTCACCTTGACCACTATAGATGGAATTGGCTCAACATTTCGAGTTAACGAGCACAGTAGTACGCTCTATCACAAACCTCTCATGAAAGAATCTTTCTCGTCAACATGCACGAAAATATCCCACCATCTAAGTTGTGGTGCAAGGGGGTGACAACCCCACAAACTTAAGTACATGAGAGGTTTGATAACATCACTTGTAAATAATGTACATAATTGTTTTTCTTGTTGTACATTATTCCCATTTGCAATCCATTTTCATTGTAAGATTGTGTTTTTTTTTATTGTTGTGTCTTTTTCATTTTTTGTCGTTCAATTCGCAGATAGCTACTATTCAATATTTGAACAAATCGTTGTTCGATTAAATTAAACAACCATCTCGCAGTGTTCTTACTTTGTTGATCAATTTATGAACAATCGTTGTTCAGTTTTTGAATCAGTTGCTCATTCGACCGAGTCGAACATATGTTTGTTGTGTTTTTTTATTTTTGTTGTTCAATTCGAGAACAGCTCGTTGTTCAATATTTGAACTACTGCCGTTCAACCAAATTGAACATGATTTTTTACCGTGTTTTTTTAATTTTGTCGTTCAATTCGAAAAACTGATGCTATTCAATTTTTGAATGGCCGCGGTTCAACCGAATTGAACAAATTTTTGCCGTGTTTTTTAATTTTGTCGTTCAATTCTTGGACACTCATTGTTCAATTTTTTGAACGACCAGCGGTTCAACCTTGCTATGTTTTTAATTTTGTTGTTCAATTCGTGGACATCTCGCTATTCAATTTTTTGAACAAGCAGCGTTCAACCGAATTGAACAGCTTTTTGTCGCGCTTTTTAAATCTGGTGTTCAATTCTCGAACAATTGCTATTCATTTCTTGGACGACCACCGTTTCGATCGAATCGAACAACTCGTGCACATTGCGTCTTTAATTTTGTTGTTCAATTCAAGAACAACTCACTGTTCCATCTTTGAACGGATTTCGTTGTTCATTCGAATTAAAAAACCGTTTTTTAGCCTTTTTTTTAATGTCGAACAATCTTTAAATAGTCGCTACTCAATGTCTTAACAACTCGTTGTCCGACGAACTTAAATAGCCATTATTTTTTTTGAGTAACTTTGAGTAGGGAATGGCAAGTTGGAAGAGAGAGGGAAAATGGTAAAATTACAAATATGTTGCCCTTTGGCACTATAATTCTTAAACAGAAGTCTGCAATTTTGCACACATGAGATAAAAGGCTAAGTCACCCACAGCTCAAATATGGTATCAAAAAATTTCAGGACCTTATGATGATATGTCTTTTTTGCACTATTCGAGTAATATGTCCCTACAACATGAAGAAATGGAACAAGGGGTATTAATGGTATTATTTTATCTACTTCTTTTGCCATCCCTCACTCTTAAGGAGTCAATGAGCCTCCCTTAACAATCATTGTGTATTCATGCAAATCTTTAAGAGGATAGGGGGTCTCATCACGAGCCGACCTACCACGTTCATAAGGATTTAACATGTGACATGCCCATTATGGCTACCACACTGGGGTAATGACCTTCTCATCTACTAGAAGGACAGAGGTATCATCACGAGACGACTTCGATCACTCGTTACAATTCTAGTGAATGACATTGTGACTATCCGGCTACCACACCAAGACATGATGACCTCCTTATAGATCAAAAATGTTACAATCCAAAAGGAAATACTACATTTACATGCAAATCTTAAGAGAGGATAGGGGGTCTCATCACGAGCCAACATACCATGTTCATAAGGGTGTAGCAATTTACATGCCCATTATGGAAACCACACCAAGGTAATGACCTTCTTAGTAACTTGAAGGACAGGAGGTCTCATCACGAGCCAACCTTATCACTTTGCTACAACTCTAGTGAGTGGCACCATGGTTACTGCCACCATACCGAAAGATGGTGATCTCTCCATAAAATTGGAAAAAAAACTATTCTTACATAAGGATCATGGCTCATTTTTTGGGTTAAATAGAAACCATGTCGAGGCTATGAACGCATGTCTTGCAGCAGTGGCTCTACTTATGGTATGAAAGAATGCTCCTTTAATAACCAATTGCTATTATACACACCTTCTCTTCCATTTTTTTCTTTCTCAACCACAAAGCTATTACTCGAATTAGTAACAATCATGACGTACCATAAGAATAATTAAAAAAGATTTGTTTACATATTTCTAACTTTGGAATGACAATGCCAACCATTACTTAACTCGCTCTTGCTTCCGTCATAATTTTTTAGTTGTGCAAAGACATCATATCGCAATAATGGCAATGCTATTTTCTCTCGCTTCCCGGTCATTTCCACACAAGATGCAATTATGAAAACTTATAAATCTGACCTTTTTTTTCCGCATATGTAATAATTACTCAACCGTCGATCCTTCACATGCAGACTTACCAAATTCCCGACATTCCCATGTCCGCATTCATAACCGGCCAAATCTTTTCCCGTACTTTCGAGGGCTTGGGCGCCCTTTCTTCAAGAGAGGGGGCGTAATTGGCCTTAATTCGGAAAGCATGTGAAATCCCCCGCACAAATCTCGTCGGACACATCGATAAACACTAGAATTAAGGCATGGAGACTATTGACGCATATCCGCAATCTCTCTTCCGCTTGCGAAACAACACCCGCCGAAACAATAGAGCCAAGAAGAAAAATAATCAAAGGAAAAGAGCATATTAGTTATGGGAGGAAATACCCTTCGAAGCGAGCCCGCAAACTTTCCAATTTCGTAGGTAGCGAGTGCCATCCTCCAATGAGATGGATGGCTAACATATGTACACGAACTACAAAGATCCAACACGAGAATTGAAATCGAATTCCCCGCAAAATCTACAGGAAGGGAAAACTAGAGTTAACGACCGAATTATACCCGAATCACGAGAGGGAATTATAGTGGAAGTTTTTGGAATAACAACGTAAGGGGAAAGATGGGCGGAAAAACATCTCCTCCTAAGAGAAGTAGTAGCAAGTATACTAGGACTCGGATGAACCATTGGAACGAAAAAACTAGAGGGATTAACCATCGCCTCTTTACATCGACCATGGAAGGTGCTAGTGGCATTCATCCGAAGTTTATTACATGCAAAGGACATCGGGGTGTGGTAAAACCTCGACAACTCAAACTTTTAGCCGCACTCAAACAAAAAATTTCAATTAATATACCCTGCCTTTTTAAATTCCATATTGCATGATACTGCTATTCGATTGAGGAAGGCCAAGAAGCCCCTGCAGTGGTTAGTCACTAGGGCTTAATAAAATTAATCATCATTCATGAGCTAGATAGGCGATAGATAGCATGGGATAATTTCGTCAACCCGCAGGCACAGAACTGAAGTAAACCCCAAGGGAACCGAAATTGAACCCCCTAGGGTAAATCCTCTAAGAAGAAAAAGAACCCAAACCTCAACATCGAGCCAAACAGCAAAAACGGCCCCGAAACATCCTAGGGAACTTCGAACCCCATGGAAAAAGCAAAACCATCCCATGCACCCTTGCAAGAATTTGAGGAGGAAATGGCCCAAGTCCTAAGGCAAATAAGGACAAATTATGAATTGAGAAAATCATTGGAAGCAGGGGAGCAAGAGGAAATTGCTAATAAAACCGCCACCCCAGCAGCTCTAGTCACATTAACGTCCCTACTCGACCAAGAGGAACCACAAGATGATGAGGCTCTGTCTCCTATTAATAATTACGAAGTGTATAGAGATGGACAGTAGAGGAGAGATTGGAATCACAGGGATTATTCAGTGTGACACTATCCTTGTGGAGCAGAGCACACACACAGACAACCCCTTTATCACTAGGAGTTAGCATCGCTCCTCCTAGTTAGGACCCTCACATTGAGGTCAATTTTGAAGATGTAATCGAAACACCATTCTAGATGCTACCCCTCGAAAAAAGAAAATTAAGCTCCACTGTCACTTGCTGAAATGAGAACAGTGAAGGTTCGGACGAGAGGAGAAGTGAGAAAATAAGAAGGACTCGCAAGATATTGGAAAAAATTGTTGAAATACCCGAGGAAGCAAACTCGAAAAAATAAAGAAGGGCCGAGAAGCCAAGGACATAAACCTTTATTGCAAAAACTCAAATAGAACCAAGAACATCTGTTGAAAGTGAAATGCAAACCGACTTAGTCGGCACCATGGAAACTGGAACACAAACCAATTTGATAACCACGATTGAAATTGAAGTACAGTACCAACCCCGGTAGACACCACCGAGGTCGAAGTGCATACGGAACTAGAAAACATCATCAAAACCTCCACCCAAAATGAGCAGAATGTTATAGAAGAAAAGGGGACCCAAACAAAGGAAGCCCCCTACCTATGCCCATTTAGTAGAGATAACTTCCAACCAAAGATTACGAAATGAACTAGTGCAAGTGCGGCATGAACTGACTACAATGCAGAAAGGAGGGGGTGCCATTACAAGAATATCGAGCAATCGCAAAAGAAGTTCACCGACCTCTCTATCATAGAAGATGAGACATTCACCCGACTTAGAGGAGAGCAGAAAAGGTTAAAGTGGTACAAGAGTAGGTAGATCAAGCTAAGAAGAAAATATTTACAATTTTCTCTCTTTATGATGATGCTATATCATGTAGAGCTCCGACAACCAACTACGCCTTGTTCCTAACAAAACGATATCTACTCTTGAAAGTTAAAGTCGTTAGGGCAGGGGAAACCCACTACCTTCAGGGACCATAGATGAATTTGTTGTAACGATCAGATGAGCAGGTCCAATGCCTCTTGTGTGAGCTTTGCATGCAAAACTTATTTTTAGAAGAAGACACAGACAACAAACCTAGCCCCTTCATAGGGGATGTACAGCTTGCAAGCCTTCCTTTCATTTGCTAAAAACCAGATCGAGTGGGCCAAAGCCTACGACATCTTCAAGAAAAGAGAGCATAGTCTATATTTATGGGTTAGGGGGGAGCCTACGAAACCCCTTGCAACTCGATCATCCAACATAAAAAACTTTATGAGAAGGCAGTGTGAAGACTAGGGCCGGGAACCATCCATAAAGATATCATCGAAAATGCATGAAAATACTTTGAAGACATTTGGGAAGCGGTCTTAGCTGACAGCCCAAGCAAAGGTGGATGGCCTCCACAAACAATGTGAAGAATAGGGAACCATTCAATTACAGAATTTCAAGGCTGCTACCTCCAGATTCCTTTCATACAAAGCAGCCCTAGTCTACAACATGGGGCCTACCCTGGTTGGGATGCAGATACAAAAACCCTCTCCTCTCGGCATCCACCCGAGGATTATAATCACAATTACGAATTACAAGAGGGAGCCACAGTGCGCCGCCTTTGCACTCATAAAAAGAAAACAAGGCTCCCGTAACACACAACGAAAATGCCTACCCCCGCCTACTCTTAACATAGCTACATCTCAATCATCTGTTTGCATGAGGACATGCAACTAGGTAAGCAGGGGAGTATGTTGGGCCCAAATTAGGGTATGATTCTCACCCTGTAAATACTTCAAAATATGTTATAATTTTGGGGAAATCCCTCTTCATATTAACAATAAAGAATAGAAGATCACGAGAATGGGAACAATTGGACCAATGATGAAAATGATGTTTTTTATAATAAGAAACTGACTTCTCTTATCTCCACATGAAGGAAAGCAGAATGCCTGGACCAATAGGGAATGGAAGCCAACCAATTGATGCGAGCATATGAAATCCTAGCAATTCCAGTACGTCGGTAGAAGGCAAACAAACAAATCCGGAGTCCAAGAACTCAAACGACGAAACCACGCGTAGCGAGTCGTTGTTTGAGAAACACTTTCAAAATTTTTGAAATCACCTTTAAAAAGGGAAAAGGATGGAGGAGAAAGGAGAGTCGAAACGAGACAGAAATTCATTCTGTCATAGACAAATTAGAACGATCTGTCTAATTGTGACTTTGTAACATCACCGGATGTCATATAGAGCCTTGAACAATCATCTTTTGAATTTTTTACGTTGCTAAGGCTTCGGTGGTTTGGGCCCAACCTCCCGGAAGCTCCACGCACGTTTTCATACTCGTGTAGTTACAGTAACCGATGCTTATGAATTTGATGCATTTGTAACGTATATTTTCATTTAATACAAATACAATTCTCTTCCCTCGAGATTGTTAGAAACGTAGTAGGACAAGTGCAATCGTGTTTTCCGACTTACGACAATGTTTTGTTATCAATAGATAGTTCTAGTTCCTTTGATATCGTTGCATTTGAATTATAGATCATAGAATAAGTTGATTTTAGCATTATCTATCTTTTATGAATTGCATTCTCTTTCTAGCATAACGAAGTGTTCAACCATCGATCAATGTTGATTAATTAAGTCATAAAAAGAACTCCATTGCAAAATTTCTTAATTACTTGCTGTACGAGTTATTTAATTCGCTTAAGTCATACTCGTTGTCTCATTACTCGTCCATCTTAGTTATCTTGTCTGTTCCATTACCTGCACAACTAGTTATAATGTTGTTCCATTGTTGCTTTGAGTTAGCTAGACCGTTGATTCAATTCAATTCCATTACTCGATTAGCTTAGTTAGATTGTTGTTCCATTCAATTCCATCGTTGTTCAGCTCAATATCTCGCTTGGTTTATCTATATTTTTGTTTGGTTCGGTTAAGTCGTTGTTTCATTCCATTAGAGAAACACAAATTCCCGTTGCTCAATCCTAAGTTAGAAACGCATCCAAGTTTAGGAAGTTAGTAAATTCTCCCTCATAATTGACAAGGAGAATCCGTAGGCAAACCGACTCGCATATATTGTGCCGAAACTCTTGGAATAAAAAGACTTACCCTTGGTTGATAATTAAATGAGGAAGCACTAGAGTTGTCAATAAAAAGTCACCTCTTTCGGAACCAACACCGCATGCAGTGTTGGCTCTGCAACTAATCCATTGTACATTCAATTTTGCTCAATCCTTCTTTTTGTTGTCGTTAATCTTATCCTTCGTGATGAATGGATGGAATTCGTCTTAGAGGAGGTAATGAGGAGTATGTTAAATATGTGCTTGAGGCCTTTCCGGGCTCCTTCTGCGTTCAACCGCCCTAGTCTTTGCGCAGGCTTGTCCGTAAGAATCCTTTTTTGTATTTATTTCTCACAAATTCGTTTTACCATTATGCATTTATTTCGCTCGACTCACATTTTATTTTCTACGAGAAATAGGTTAGCTACGTCCAATGTCTCCGAGCTTCGATTTCTCTACCTTCTGTCTCCTTGGGGTATAAGCGTTTTTTTTCGGAATTTTCTCGGAGAATTGCAGTGGGAGAACTTTTGAAAGGTTCGCTCTTTCAATTTCATATTTTCCGTAATATTTATCAGCTTACAATGGTTTATTATCTATGTTTTCGGTTTTCATGACCCAATTTATTTTTTTTGATTGTGCAAGGTACCCAACTACCTAAGCTCGGGTCTCCATCATTACTTCTTCGTGTGGCCATGACTCTTGCTGTGTCTTTCCAGGTTTATATAACCCGTCTCTACCATTTCTTTGTGGTATTTACATCATTTTTATTTTAATGTTTCCTATTAGTTATCTAAGGGATATCCCTCCTGTTTGTACTGAGACTTCAAATGCCACTGTTTTAAGCTAAGTTTTTATTTTCGTGCTCTCGAGGAAGAAATGGGTTAAAACTACCCTCATGGTTTTGTAATTTAATATATATGGAATTTAGTTCTTCCAACTCCTTGTTTCTAGGTTAATACCGTAGGAAACCTCGTCGTTTATCTACCATTTTGCTATTTAAGGAGTCTTCTAGATTTTTATCAAGATTTTGTTATTCAAACATATTTACTTGCCTATAAGATGAGGTTGTAATTTCGTAATCTCGTATTATGAAATGCTAATATCTCTTTATGATAATGGAATACAAATAAAAAATGTTTGTTATAGTTACATTTCTTTGTCTATACATTGTTCTTCTTTAGATGTAGCACATTATTTATTTTTAAGGAAAATTGGCTCTGCGTTATTTTAAGGTTTTGATCTTCGCTTTGGTAAATGTATAATGTACAAAATATTGATGAGGTTAACGTTCTTGGTCCGGAAGTCTCAACGAACCGCAGGACCGGACCCAAGTTGGGTTTCCACTGTGGATTGGGTCTAAACCTCCGTGCTTGCCCGAGCGCTTAACTTCCATCATTTAACCTCGTAGAATTAAGTTCTTCAATGCTTCATTAATTTGTAATTATAACATTGTTCTCTATGTTTTTGCCGAGGTTCTTTCCTACTCGTGTTATTATTAATATTCGTGTGAATGGTCTTTGTATAGTTATATTTTCAAATGTTTGCTTTACTAATAAAAATATTGGCCTAATTTTCTTTCTCGTAGATTCTCTCCGATTATAAAAACTATTCGTGAAAAATGTTATCTTAAATATGCATTTATCCACAGTAAACTCTACTATTATTCCTTTACTATTTCTAGTTTATCTTTCTAAGCATAAATAAAAAATAACAACCTCTTCTTTTCTGAATTCAGTCCTCTAGTTTTCCTTTTTCCATTTTTTTAATCAATAAATAGTACGTACTCCACATCCTAGGAAAATGAGGATCATTCCACATATATTTATTTGTTTTTCAGTGAGAAGTTCGGATACTTATCTTAGATCCGTTAGTTTAACCGATGGCTCCTCCCTAACCGTGAGAGAGGCTATTACGTCCTCTCGCTCCCCCGAGCTTCATTCCATAGTTCTTCCGAAAGAAATTAAATTCTTGATTTAGGCCTCGTGGACTCCCTGTCCCAGCCTAAACTCATTACGAGTTACTGAGAGCTCCACTAGCTCTAGACCAACTCGGATAACTCTTATTTTTTTCACCACTCGTGGTTAACCTTTTCTTGCTTTAAAAAAAAAGCCCCTTCCCTCCTTTAGGATTTCCTTATATCCTTTTAGGGAAGGTAACTATCGAAAAAAACTACCTCAATCTTTTACTCTGGTTCTTGGAATTATTTTCCTATTCGATTAATCTTTTTTTTCCATGTAAATTTTATTCGGAAAATATAAAATAAAATTAAAGTATTCCTTTTTTACTAACGAATAACCATATTCGTTAATATATTTTCATTAGTCAATTTCAAATGTATTTAAATTAAAAAAATTATTTTACTCATCATGTGAAATAAAATAAAAAACGAGGTGTTATATCTTCCCCACTAGAGGTAAACACCGTCCCTCGGTGTTTACCGCATTCCAGACAAACAATTCAGGGGTAGACTTCTCGTACGGAGTTTTCATCCTCCTAAGTGGCCACCTCCGGGCTGAAGTGCTTCCAATGCACTTTAACTTGGGGGATGATTCGTTCTCTAGAGCGTTATTTCGTCCGATCGAGAATATGCCGAGGTTCTACCGAAATTCGTCATCTAGTTCTACCTACAGAAATGAAATTTAATTAGTTGAATTAAAATTCCATATTTTTTAAGAGTCGTAGCATAGACATAACTTACATGTACGTTCACAGCAGTATAATGTGCTTGGGGGTCGTGTATGTGTATTTTTAGAAGTGACACATGAAACATATTGTGTACCAATATGTGACTAGACAACGCCGATCGATAAGCCACCGACCCTATCCTTTCCCGAAAATTTGGAAGGGTTCACGTGCACTCGGGAGCCAACTTGGCACAGGGTACTCCACCTTAAGGTAATTTTCTTTGGGTTTAATCCTTAAATACACATGGTCACCAACTTCAAATTCTCGAAAAAGTTATTTTCATGTCCGCATGCACCTTCTTCTTGTCCTCGAGTCGCTTTTAGATTTTACCGGATTTTCCTTAGCTCACACTCCATTTCCTACAACATATCTCGGTCCGAGCATTAATTTGTTTTCCGTGATCTGCTCCAGTTCATAGGGGTCCGGCATTGTCTTCCATACAATGCTTCAAAAGGACTCATCTTGAGGGATTCCCTCGATACCCATTATTCTAGGCGAATTCAACTAGATGCAGATATTCTTCCCATCTTGAAGGTTGTTGCATCACATACATGCGCATCATATCTTCAAGTATTTGATTCACTCTTTTTTGTTTGACCATCCGTCCGAGGATGATATGTCGTACTAAATTGGATATTTGTCCCCAAACCCAGTAAACAATGCTTTCCAAAAAGCCGATGTAAATTTTACATCTCAATCCGAGTTGACGACTCTCTGAATGCCGTGTAGTCTAAAAATTTCCCTCATGAAAATGTCGTCAATCCGAACAGTCTTATAAGTTGATTGAACGGGTATAAAATGAGCTACTTTACTAAGCCTATCTACTACTACCATAATCGAATCATTATGTCTCTTACTTCTTGGTAGTCTTGTGATGAAGTCAAGTGATATGATTTCCACTTCCATTTCGGACAGGAATAGGTTGAAGCAATCCCGTCGGATGTCGGTGTTCCACCCTAACTTTCTGGCATTCTAAAATTTTGGTCGGATATTCCAGCAGTGTTTTTGTGCATCCCATACCAATAATAATCCTTCCTAATTGTTGTCGGTGTTTTCTGATAATCACGATGTCCAACATAGGAACTTCGATGGTATTCATCTAAAATCATCCCTTTCAAGCTCAACTTATTTGGTATACATATCTTTCCTTGAAATAACAAAAGTTGTTTATCATTAATTTCATAACATTATGGTTTTCTTTGTTTTTTCCACCTCCTTTTCCCCGTTGCCATAGAAATTTATCCTCGAGGGTCTCTTTTTGTTGCTTCCATAATTTTCTCTTGAAATTTAAACTCTGCTTGGTTAAAATAAAGTTCATAGATGCCAAGTAGCTTCCTACTTAAGGCATCAACTACACGGTTTTCCTTCCCCTTTTACATGTTGAATGTCAAAATCAAACTCGCTTAAAAATGTGTTCCACCTTGCTTGGCGAGCATTTAAATCATATTGCTTAAAATAGCTCGGTTAAGCTACTATGGTCGGCTTCTTAAAATAAACCTTTTTTCCCAATAAGTAATGTCTCCAAATTCGAAGGGCATGTACTACCACAGCTAACTCCAAATCATAGGCGACGTATCTTTGTTCATGATCCCTCAATTTCGGATTCATATGCTATCACTTTACCATCATGTGTTAACACTCGCTCCCACCCCTTCTTTGCATGCACGACTTTAAACTTCAAATTCTTTGTTTGGATCTGCCACTTTTAATAAAGGGGAAATGGTTAAAAACTCTTTTTAGTCATTCAAAACTAGCTTGACACTCCTTTGTCCACTTGAAGACCTCGCCCCTTATGCTCGCCGAGAAGTGATGGGAAAGGCTACCTTAGAGAAACCTTCAATGAACCTTCGGTAATAACTCGACTAACCCCATGAACAAGCGTATATATGCCACATTTTTAGGGACTCTCCACTCCATTATCATCTTTATCTTTTTCGGGATCCACCGAGATCCTTCAACGAGATATTACATGACCCAAATATCGTATCTGCTTCTTTATAGAAATCACATTTGTTGAATTTGGCATAGAGCCGATGTTCCCTCAACATCTTCAGAACCAACCGTAGATGTTCCTTGTGCTCTTCAACATTCTTAGAATAAATCAAGTATATCATCAATAAAGAGTAAATTTTTTTTATCTAGATATGGGGTGGAATATACCGTGCATTAGACTCATGAAGGTTGTTGGTGCATTGGTTAATCCGAATGGTAGCACCATAAATTCATAATGTCGATATCCGGTACAAAATGTAGTTTTATATATGTCCTCCTCTTTAATTCGAATATGGTGATATCTAGATCTCGGATCAATCTTCGAGAATATTGTCGCTCCTTTCACTTGATCAAAAAGATCGTCAATCCGAGGTAGTGGGCATTCATTCCCTCGATAGTCAGCTTATTAAGCTTTCCTATAGTCCATGCACGTTTGCATGGTACCATCTTTCTTTTTAAAAAACAACACGTGCTCCCCATGGGGATACACTTGGTCGAATATACCCTTTATCCAATAATTCTTTACACCGCATTTTTAACTCTGTCAATTCAAGCACACTCATTCCGCATGGTGGTCATGACATCGATGTCTTCTCCGGGTAGTAATTCTATTGTAAAGTCTATGTCTCGTTTTGGGGGTAATCCTGAATATTCTATGGAATACATCTACAAAGTCCCGAACAACCTGGAATATTTTCCAACATAAGATTTTTATCTTTAGAATTTTTAAATCCCACTTGAATAGCATAGAGATGACACCCATTTCTAAGACATTTACTTAATTGAGATGTTGTAATTGGGCGCAATCGAAGGGATTTCTTAATTCCTTGCAATCTTTGACAAGTAACATATTTCGCCTTAAAATGAATGATTGTCTCCTTACAATCGACTAGTGACCAATGTCTTTCTAGTAAATCCATTCCCAACAGTAATATCATAAGATCCTAAAGGAAAAATGTTCAAGTCTCATCGTTATGTACCGACTTCCAATTTCTAGAATGCAATTTGAGACTTTTTGCATTAACTTTTCTCTTCACCCCGATAGTCGCTTGTACCAACCAGGGGGATTCTAAATTTCTGGGCTTTGTAATTTCATCGTTTTAAACTATTCGGGGATTTATGTAACTTAGACCGACACCGGGTCAACAAAAATGGAAAATTGTTTGGGAATGTAACTTACCTTCTAGTTCTATCATAGTGGGGATGTAATCCACTTGTCTGTCCTCCAGCAGTAGCATTTATCCTTGGTATGTTCCGTGCAACATCTCCTCACCGTAGATGCCTCTTGTAAGTTGGTTGTAACTTCATTCCTTCCACGATGAGGGAAATTCTTAAAATAATGTGCCTATTCGCACCCCCAACACCGTAGTGGTGGCTTCGGGACTCGTCCAAGTTCCGGTCTACTAGATTATTCAAGTAGGCATTTCATATGCCGTCCATTTAGGCTTTGGTCGATTCTTCCCAAATTTCCTATTTGTTGGGTTCCTTGCGGCATTCTTAAAATTTCCAAGCCTCGTTATGTTTAAAATTCGAGGTGCCTTTCTTTTCGTCCTTTCTTTGGTGGCCAACTTCAAAACTTCTCCTTTCGCCTTAGATCGTTGATAACACATTCGTTGCTTTCGCATCACCTCATCCATGGTCTTAGGATTGACAAACTCAATCTCTCTCCTTCATATGGTAGGTAGGCTACTCAAGAATATCCAGCACTTTTTATTTTTCATCTCTCAAGTATGGTACATATCTTAGCAAATAGGTGAACTTAGTGATAAATTCATCCATAGATAACTCGTCCCAACTTCAAGTCATGAAATTTTTCGTGTCTTTTTCATCATAAAATAATTTTGTTAAATAATTTTCCTTGAAGTATTGCTTTCGGAACTCATCTCATGTCACACTCTTATCTTCGATTCCTCGTACATTCTTCACTTCCTCCCACCATAAGGTAGCCTTCTCCCGCAATTGATATATATCCCTGGTGAGCCTTGAGCTTGTTGCTATATTCATAGACCCGAAATTATTTATTCATGTTTATGATCCATGCTTTCTCGCTCTCTCCATCGAAAGTGGGCGGTTTAATCTTCGAAATTCTCCTTGCAACTCCACTTTCTATATCTTCATTTCCTGTTGTTCCGAGGCACTACCAAGCTCGCTTCATGATAAGTTATATTTTTGTTACTCCTCTTAGTATGACTCCCTTTGATTGTCATTAATTTGTTGTTGTTTCTTCTCTTCATGAGTATTCCTTTCTCGGACTTAGTCGGGTAGTAGGAGGGTTCGCCTATCATAAAGACTTTTAAGGATAATTTCTTGTTCTCTCATTAGCCTTTCATTATCACTTCTTACTCCGATCATCTCCGTCTGAGTCATGTGACTCGTGTCCCAATGATTGAGTCGTCGACTTTGTTGTTCTTCTAGTAATCTACTAGTTTGTTGGTTCTAGTCCACATTTAATTGTACCCACATTTCTAGGTTCATCTCCGATTTGGTTTGCAAATGAATTTCTCCTATAGTTCTTTGTGCTCTGTTGGTTGGAACCTCTCCTCATTGGATATTTCAACTAGTTCCTCGCTAATATGCATGGATTAACACCATGAAACATCGAAGTTATTTAATTGGCCCAGTCTTTGCCCAGTGTGTAAACCACACTTCGATACCACATGTCACTTCTATTAAGAAAAATATTGTTTAACCATTTTTATTTTAATCCTACTATGGCAATTTTGTTTATTTTATGCATATTAATTTTCGTTCGACATAACCCTGCTTTACACCTTTATATCAACACATAATATATATATATATATATATAATGATATTTGTCCTATTCGAAAAAACATTACACACTTACCATTTAAATACCATGAAAATGGCTTGGAAAGCATTGTCATATTTTTCATTAAATGCAAACCCATTTAAATTTAACATGACACTCACACTGAGCATATATTTTTTCTCAGTTAATTGACTACAATGTATTGAAATATTTACCTTGATTGAATTGTGTTACGGCCAATAGCCGTAATGTTTAGTACATTATCACATGAATATTGATTGATCCGACATTAATCAATGGTGGTTTATACAAAGTGACGGTTAATCTTGCCAAACATTATTCGCTTAATCACCACAGAGTAATTTCTCGATTAGTCTTAATCCTGCTTAATTTGTATTATCGCCACAATATGGGTGGCAACCCGTCTCTCCACCTGAATCTTCTGAAGTCGAAGAGAAACATTGATCTACCAACCCTAAATCTGACTGATTATATCGTTTTGGTTGGTGTTAGGGTAACTACCTACCCTAACGCCGTTCTCGACATGCCCATTCTATCATGTCGCTTTGCTTAGTTCCAACCCACATGCATGTCGGCTTTGCAACTAATCTATTGTACATTTAGTTTTGCTCAATCCCGCCCTTTTGTTGTCGTTAATCTTTTCCTTTGCGATGAATGGATGGACTTCGTGTTAGAGGAGGTAATGAGGAGTATGTTAAATCTATGCTTGAGGCCTTTTCTAGCACTCTTCTATTATTCAACTGACCCTAGTCTCTGCGTAGGTTTATCCGCAAGACTCCTTTTTGTATTTTTCTCGTCAAATTCGTTTTACCATTATGCATTTTTTCACTCGAATCACATTTACTTTTTCTACAAGAAATAGGTTAGCTACATCCATATCTCCGAGCTCGACTTCTCTACCTTTCGTCTCCCTTGGGGTATAAATTTGTTTTTCGAAATTTTTCTCGTAGAATTGTAGGGATAAATTCGATAGAGTTTCGCTCTTTCAATTTCATATTTTCCATGATATTTAGCAGTTGCATTGGTTTATTATCTATGTTTCTCGGGTTTTTTGACCCAATTTATTTTTTCGATTGTGCAAGTTACCCGACTACCCGAGCTCGAGTCTCCGTCGTTGCTTCTTCGTGCGGCCATGAATCTTGTTTCTGGCTTTCCAGGTTCATATAACCCGTCTCTGCTATTTCTTTGTGGTGTTTACAATGTTTGTATTTTAAGGTTTCTGTTAGTTATCCGAGGTATATCCATCTATTTGTACAAGACTTCAAATGCCACCTGTTCTAAGCTAAGTTTTTATTTTCATGTCTCTCGAGGTAGAAATGGGTTAAAAATACCCTCATGGTTTTGTAATTTAATATATATGGAATTTAGTTCTTCCAAACTCCTTGTTTCCGGTTCATATCCTTAGGAACCCTCGTCGTTCATCTACCATTATGATGTTTAAGGAGTCATCGGGATTTTGATCAATATTTTTTTATTCGAACATATTTACTTGGCTATATGTCAGTTGTAATTTTAGAATTATGTATTGTGAAATGCTACTATCTCTTTCTAATAATGGAATACAAATATAAATATTTGATATAGGGCATTTCTTCTGTCTATACAATGTTCTTCTTTAGATGTAGCGCATTATTGATTTTCAAGGAAAACTCGGCTCTGCGTTATTTTAAGGTTTTGATCTTCAATTTGGTAATTCTATAATGTACCAACATCGATGAGGTTAACATTCTTGGTCCGGAATTCTCAGCTACGCAGGACCGGACCCGGTTGGGTTTCCACCGTGGCTTGGGTCCAAACCTTTGTGCTTGCTCGATTGCTTAACTTCCATGATTTAACTCGTAGAATTCGTTCTTTGATGCTTCATTAATTTTTAATTATAACATGGTTCTCTCCCGTGTTTTTCTAAGGTTTTTTCGTACCGTGTTATTATCAAAATTCGTGTGAATAGTCTCTCGTATAGTTATATTTTGGAAAGTTTGCTTTACTAAGAAAAATATTTGCTCTATCTGTTCTTTCTCGTGAGATTCTCCCCAGTTTATAAAACTATTCAGAAAATGTTATCTTGAATATGCATTTATCCACAGTAAAATCTACTATTCTTCCTCCTTTACTCGTTTCTAGTTTATCTTTTTCTAAGCATAAATAAAACAGAACAACCTCTTCTTTTTCTCGAATTCAGCATTTATCTTTCAAATTAGATAAATATCGAATCCTCTAACTTTATTTTTCCCTTGTTTAATCAATAGATAGACACAGTTTCACATCCTAGGAAAATAAATATCATTCCACGGATATTTATTTGTAGCTTAGAAGTTTAGATACTTATCTCAGATTTGTTAGTTTTGATCGATGGCTCCTCCCAAACCGTGAGAGAGGCTATTACATCCTCCTCGCTTCCCTTGAGCTCCGTTCCAGTTCAGAGTTATTTTGAGAGCAGAGTAAATTCTTGAGTTAGGCCTCGGGACTCTCGTCCCGGCCTAAACTCATTACGACGTTTACTAGAGCACCACTAGCTCTAGACCAGCCTCTGGACAACTCTTCTTTTTCACCATTTTGTGATTAACCTTGTCTTGTTTTAAAAAATAGAGCCCCTTCCTCCTTTAGGATTTCCTTATATCCTTTTGGGGAAGGTAAATCTGTTAGAAAAAAACTCCCTTAATACTTTACTCTAGTTCTTGGAATTCTTTTTACCATTCGATTAATATTTTCTCCATGTAAATTTTATTGAGAAAATATAAAATAAAATTCAAGTATTCCTTTTTACTAATAAATAACCATATTTGCTAATATCTTTTCACTAGTCAATTTCCAATGTATTTAAATTAAAAATTATTTTACTCATCATGTAAAATAAAATAAAAACGAGGTGTTACAAAATAAACCCGCAACAAACCCCATGTTTGTTTGTTGTTACTCGGGTTCCAAATTGTGCTTCCTTTTTAGTTTTTTTGACCTAAATTTTGATTGCTAGAAACTTCTTGACAATTTTTATTTATTGATGACATCGAATTGATCTTGATTGTGAGAATGAGTTGGGATGGTGTTCATTCTTGTTGCTTTTTTCGTGTCTTTTTTGAAAAACTTATTCACTTGATTTTGTTTACCTAGCCAATCCTTAATATCCAAATCATTGGGTGGCACCTTAATATCCAAATCATTGAGTGGCACATTTCCACCGACATTCAAGTGCCTACTAATATTCTTCCGATAACAAAAGAAGAAATATTATGGAATGTGATTATGATTATGATTATGATTGCCTCCTGATTAGAGTGGGCCGCATAATGGTTGCTATGTGAAAGGATTGTTACCATTACCATAGCCCTAAATCCCAAAAATGACAAATAAGTTGCGGTGTATGAAGGAATGCACATAATGCACCGAAAACTAAAAAGACCATCATTATTTAGATACAATCCAAAAACAAATATTTTGGGTTAATGTTATGCTTTCTAGAGGCCTACAAAAGTGAATGGCAACGAATAAACGAAAATCATGGAAATAAAAAAATGACGAATCTCTCGCGTGTTTGTGGTGATGTGTTTTAAAATTAATTCTTTTCACCCCAAATATTTTGAGGGTATTAATGAATTTTGCGTTTAAATGAATACCCTCTTTCATGGAAATCTTAGAAGAACTTGGAACATTTCAGCTACTTGGATAGTGACACAATGATCAAAATTCAATATATGCAGTTTTAGAAGACTTGTGCTAGAAACAAATTGCTACGCTTTATTTGTTTTTCGCACCTCAAACCCTCATGATCGCTTGTCGAGTCTCGAGTTTGTTATCTATAGATATTAATGATTAAAAAAGGACGATGTCATCACGTGACAAAAAATTATCAAACCTATGTTGAGATTCAACAAGATGATGAGCTTAGTGAAAATTAAGCACCTTCACTAAGTGGGGCTCGCAAGCTATTTTTAGGTGTATGTCTATTTTTAGACATGGTGAGCATATTCTATAAGTTGCAGGATGCTATTTGTAGATGGTTGATCAAGTTGGAAAAATAGATGAAATTCTATTTTTAGAATATTGGGCGAAGTCTATTTATAGATCGCTAATCTAAAAATAGATGCATGTCGATTATTATTGGCCCTTGATAATAATCCGACAATAAATATCAACTTTTTCTCTCTGGAGCACTTTATTTGAGCTGAGAATGATTTGGAAAATCAGTGGGGTCAAGGAATTACGCAATTCCTAGGATGGTTGGTGACTCATGCATGGAGGACTCAGCTAGAACTGAAGTGGCAGTAGTTTGTGACGGAGTTGGAAGAGTAGTTATGGGAGTTTTTATTTATTTAACTCGCTAAGTGAGTTAAACTCAATTGTGACCAGTTGTATCTAGTTCTAACCGAAGATACACTAGTGAGAGTTTAGTGAATTAATTAGTTAATTAATTCACAACTAATAACTCACTTGCAATTGAAAAAATACAATGGTTTAACTACTTGCATGTCACTTCCGTGAGACCTAGTGGAGAGATAGGTGAAAGGGTGAGATGGACTATTTGTTGTGACTATAGTGATGCATTAAATGCATCTGACACACATTGGATATTAAATGTCGTCGTGTAAACCATTTATGTTGAAAGATGTTATGCATGTTCCAGGTCTGAAGAAGAACTTGGTCTCGGTTGCTATGTTGGAGGACAGTAGGTTATGACATTGTTTTTCGAGCGAGGGAAAAGCTTTCTCCGTGACATAAAAAAAGGGGTCAAACCAAGAGGATAGGGATTCGAGTTAGAATCTCACAATCCGGAGGTAGATGGCTGCGTACAATTATGGGCAAAGCGAAGAATGGTGAGCCGGATGAGGGTGAATTATGGCATAGGAGATTAGGCCATCTTCACCATGCGCCTTGAATATTTTGTAGCATATTTCTACTGGAGTTCCCAAGGGTACTCTTGAGCAGTCATATCAGTGCAAGGGATGTACTATGGGTAAGTTTTTGAAGACCACCCCATGAGAAGGAGAATCGTGCTTCGATGATCCTGGAGAGAATTCACACAGACGTGTGTGGACCTTTCTCGGTTGCTTCAACAACAAAACATAGATATTATGTTACATTTGTTGATGAATATTCTCATAGATGTTGGATCTTCTTCATGCAAGAGAAGAGTGAAAAATTCTCAAAGTTCTGTGAGTTTAAAGCATTGGTGGAGAAGGAGTTGGGGAAGCAAGTGAAGGCTCTCTGGAGCGATAATGGTGGTGAATATATCTCTAACGAATTCAAAGACTTATGTAGCAAAGAAGGAATTCGAAGAGAACTCATAGCCCCTCATAACCCATAGCAGAATGGGGTTGCGGAGAGGAAGAACAGAACGATTGTGGGTGCTGCACGAGCTATGCTGCATGACCAAGGCCTACCGATACACTTGTGGGCGGAAGCATGCAACACTGTAGTTTATGTGCAAAACAATTGTCCTTATAAAGTACTTGGCATGAGTACACCTGAAGAAGCTTTTACTGGTAAGAAGCCTGATATTTCTCATTTGAATATTTTTGGCTCATCTGTTTACATTCATGTGACAAAGGATGCCTGGAAGAAGCTGGAGCTGATTGTAGAATTTGGGATATTTGTGGGGTACACAAAAACACCCCATAATTATCGTGTGTATTTTTCAAACAGTTGGATGATTGTGGTGCGACGGGATATAAAATTCAATGAGGTGAAGGCCATGAAGTTATCGCTTGAGAGGGAGCTACACTTGCATGCAAAGGAGCTACTTGCTCCCAAAGATGAGCCTCTAGATGTGGATTAGCCACAGGAGGAGATTCATGGAGTGGAGGAATCCACTCATGCAAAACCAAACATCTGAATCAGAAAGCAGTACCAGCGTACGACGAAGTTTGAAAGACTAAAGCTTGATGAGGCACAGAAATGTAGAGTCCCTACATCACATCGCAGGATAGAGACAATCACCCGATCGATTTACTAGATACATGTCTCTTATGAGCAAGTGTATCGTGACAGAGCCATATTATTTTGAAGAATCAGCACAGGAGCCCACATGGGTAGATGCCATGGTGGAGGAGTATGACTCCATTTTCAGAAATAGTGCTTGGGATATTGTTCCAAGGCCAGTGGGTAAATGAGTGGTAGGTTCAAGATGGATATACAAGATAAAGCAAGCTGTTGATGGGAGCATCGAGAAGTATAAGGCAATATTTGTTGCACGAGGCTTCTCATGGATCGAGGGGATTGATTATGAAGAAACCTTTGCACCTGTTGCACGGTATTCTTCCATAAGGACCATCCTTGCTCTCTCAGCGCAAATGGGTTGGCACATTCATCGGATGGATGTGAAGACTACATTCCTTAATGGGATCATTTAGGAAGAAGTGTACATATCGTAGCAGCTTTCGAAGGGATTTGAGATCTTCAACAACGAGTTGCATGTGTGCGTACTCAAAGAAGACGACGTATGCGTCGATGTAGACAGCACCACGTGCTTGGTACACGGATCGACAAATATTTCACCTGACTTGGCTTCACCAAGAGTGAGGTGGATGCAAACACTCGACATCAAATTGTGGTGGAGGGTAAGATTTTAATCATTGTTCTTTATGTTGATGATTTAATACTAATGGGTGATGAGCAGTTGATACACTCATGCAAGGCAGATCTTGCAAAGGAGTTTGAGATGAAGGATTTGGGCCTCCTTCATTAGTTCATTGGATTGGAAATATGGTAGTGAGATGGTGAACTGTTTGTGTCTCAAGGCAAGTATGCTCGGGAGATAACATGGAGGACTGCAAGCCCATGGATTCTCCCCTTCCAGGAAATTGGAGGAAAGAGGATGCTACATCGGCAGAGGTAGTGGATGCCATTGTTTATCGACAGTTGGTGGGTTCGCTCATGTATTTAGTTAATACAAGATCAGACATATGCTATGCGGTGAACCAGCTTAGTCAAGCGATGGTTAAGCCTACCAAGCTCTTTTGGAAGGAAGGCAAGCATTTCTTGAGGTATCTCAGGGGCACATCTGATTATGGCTTATGGTATAGACAGACAGATGAGGTGAAGTTGCATGGCTTCACGGATGAAAATTGGGCAGACAACCCAATGGAAAGAAAGAGAACATCAAGAGGGGTTTTTAGTATCGGATCTACAACAGTTTCTTGGTACAATAGGAAACTAATATCTGTGGCACTTAGTTTAGTGGAAGCAGAATACATGGCAGCAAGTCAAGTTGCATGTGAGGCTATCCGGATGAGGAAGATCCTGCCGGTTTTGTTCGATTCTCATTTAGATCCCACGTAATACATTGTGATAATCGCAGTTGCATTAAACTCTCGATTAATCCCGTGTTTCATGATAGATCTAAGAATATAGATATGCAGTATCATCATATCGGATATTGTGTGCAACGGAAGATCATGTTGCTTTAGGACATTCCTATGGAAGATCAAGATGCGTGATATTCCGACGAAGGCGCTCAACGAGAGAAAAGTAAAATACCATAGAGGTAGGATCGTGTGAGGGATAATCCCTATCTTGTTTAGAGGGAGTGTTGAGATTCAACGAGATGATGAGCTTAGTGAAAAATTAAGCACCTTCACTAAGTGGGGCCCGCAGTTACTTTTAGGTGCATGTCTATTTTTTAAACATGGTGAGCATATTCTATAAGTTGCAGGATGCTATTTGTAGATGGTTGATCAAGTTGGAAAAATAGATGAAATTCTATTTTTAGAAGATTGGGCGAAGTCTATTTATAGATCACTAATCTAAAAATAGATGCATTTCGATTATTATTAGCCCTTAATAATAATCCGAAAATAAGTATCAACTTATTCTCTTGGAGCACTTTATTTCAATGAACAAATTTGGAAAATCAGTGAGCTGAAGGAATTCATGAAAATTCCTAGTGTGGTTTGTGACTAATGCATGGAGGACTCAGTTAGAACTGAAGTGGCAGAGTCGTGACAGAGTTGGAAGAGTAGTTATGGGAGTTGTTATTTAGTTTAACTCAATTAAGTGAGTTAAAATCGGTTAGTGCTATCGTATCTACTTTCACCGAAGATATAGACTAGTGAGATTTTAGTGAATTAATTCACAACTAATAACTCAATTGCAAATCGAACAAATACAACAGCTTAACTACTTGCATGTTAGTTCCGGTGGAGACCTAGTGGAGAGATAGGTGAAAGGGTGAGATGACTATCTCAGACTATAGTGATGCATTCAATGCATATCGACACACATTGGAGATTCCAATGAGATTGCGTAGTCAAGGCAAAGGCCAATGCTAATTCATTCAAGGGTCTTCTTCAAGCAGAATTGCGTAATGGAGTGTTGTGTCGGTGAGGTAAGAAATTGGTGCATATATATGCAAATTTCTACATGACAGTGTGTGATGATTATATATTGTACTGAGAGCTTGATGTACTTAGATTTGTATGAGATTGTTACATGATTCCATTGATATACATAATATATGATAGTTGGGGTTTTTAGCTTTAAGCTTTCCCGTTAAACAACTATGTTTATGTGCGATTGATTTTCTTCATGTGTTTGCAATTTGCGATTTAATTTCCGTAAAAGAATTAAGTGGAAGGATTTTGTATTTAACATAAGATTCATTTGTTATATCAGGAGAGTCCGAGCAATACTATCAATATTAATAAATGCCACAACCTATACATCCATCCACGAAGGCACAAGGATTCGAGACACGTCGCAGGCCAAACAACCCTACACAACCCTCCCGCAAAGGGAACAAAAGTATGTCACTAATAATTTGACCTCCCTCGCAAGTGCACCGCAAAGGAAAAGTCACTAAGAAAACATGGCTTCTCATGTGCATAATTGTGATCAACAAAAGGCTTATCTAAAATATTCAGCCAGTCACGGATCAAATCCCATGTCGGAGCCTTTACTAAATTATATACATAAATTATACAAATATCTTAACCTAGTCTTTTATCACAATCATTAAAACCACAACACTAATCTTTCACGCTTTACAAGTGATGGGTTGGTTACACCCGAATCCATGCAAAATCCATAATACAACATTCGTATCCTTGAATTCTTTGCAAAAACATAAAATATAATCTTCAAAACAAGAATATATTTCCTTAAAAACTAAAAAAACAAAAACAAAAAGCTGGCCTCTCTAGTGTTAATGAAACCTAAAATAGATAGGAAAAATACATATACAACATTACATAGCAGAGGATCGATCCAAGCATCTAAGGAACGTAGCTCTTGCCTAACCCTAACCCCGAGATTTATAACACTTGAGAGTGGAATCGACGGTAAAAATTGACCCCCAACTTTAATTATTCATCGAACACTCCACCATCTAACGATGGAAGTAGGTTTCTTGTTTATTACGACAAGTGAAAAATACTACAGATGGTGTGTGTCAAATGCTTTGTTGTAGATTAGCACCGCCACTTAATAAAATCAACGTGAACGATCATCAATATTTGAAATAATATTAATTAAATAAAACTAAATTGACCCACTAGTTCCTTTTCTTTCCATTCCAATCGCCCGATCTCCTAATGTGTGTGCAAATGTTTGTTATGACAAGTAGTGGACACCGATGATGGTGCGTGTAAAATGTTTAGTTGAAGATTGGTGTTTCCATGTGATCAAAGCGACTGAACGATCATCAAACTTTGAAATAATATTTAATTAAATATAACAAAATTGATCCATCACTTTCTTTTGGATTTAGGTCTAAACAGACCACAATTTGCTTTAGAAATAATAAAAATCATAGCATAAATTTGAGAAAATCTATCGTATTTTTTGAAACTTTGGGTTAAAGTTGTTAAGATTTAGGAGAGAGACTAATGGTGTTAAATCCATTTTTTTCATTAAAAAAATGAGTTAAACAATCTCACATTAAATTTCCTGAAGATTTTTTTGTCATATTTTAGCAAGAAATTCGTTGTCTAGGCGAAACTTGGCCTCTTTAGACAACTCCCTTTCCTTTTTCCATGCCTATCTCTTGAGCTCCTAATATATGTGTGCATCTATGAAAAATGATGATATTCCTATATATACAGACTCATTTTTGTATTTTCTTGATATTTATATTTTGTTATAGTTTGTGGAAAGAGGCACATTTTATAGCCTAGTATGAGGGTGATGTGTGATTTCAGTCATCCCCAACGTGGAGTTGACAAGTATCCTTTTAAAATTTATGACAAAGGAGCATCAGAAACCTCAGGCAATCCATTTTTTATTAGACACCAAGGGGCCATGAAATTTTCATAGGGAAATACATTTCCCTCAAATGTAATTTATATAAGTTAGTGTTTTGGTGTGATTACATGGGTCTTGATTTCTAGAAAGAATCTAGGTCGCTAGGTTTTTTTGGTGAGTTGGTATGATGTTCAAGTAGACCTTTTCAAAAAATGACGGGTGTCAAGTTGAGGTGTTGGTAGTTTTTTAGAAGTTGAGATAGATGTTTGAACAATGTTGGTTCTCGGTAGGTTATATTCTATCTAGTAGGAAGCTACATAAATTGTATAGATAGAGCTCAATAAACTGAGGGTAGGACTCAAGTAGTTGTGAGGTAAAAACATTAGAGAAATTTTGAGGTAAAAAATGGGCATCAAAACAAAAATGTACAACCAAAATCAACTTCATAAGAAGAAATTGGATTCAAGATGATGATGTCAACCATGGGGGATGATTCACCGCGAGTCATCACCAAGGTCACTTGGGTGTGGGTCAAAGAAAGTTTTATAAAGGCAGGTGCCCAAATTATCATGAAGTTTGGGGGATTTCACCTAAGGCATAAAAATTTATTACACCTTGTGTGAAACATCGGGAGGTAAGGTCGAGTGCTACGAGTGAGACGTTAGAATGAAGAAATTTCAGGTATAAGGTAGAAATGCACTTTACTCACTACATCAAAGTGGTAACAAAGCACAATAATCTCTTTGTTTGAGGACCTAACCTAGGTCTTCTAACTAAACCAAATTTATAATTTAATTTATAAGAAGGAAAATAATCTATTTATAGCTTAACATTTATTTGATGATAATATACAAGTAAAATTTATTTTACAACATATTAAACAATTAAGAAATTTCATTGCAACAATTTACATAAATAATCAACAAATGGAATAGTACATATTAGTAGCTTGGTTGGGATGCTCCTCACTACTGTGTTGAGATGCTCATGCTCCGGGTTACCCTGATCGAATTTACCTCCAGCCAACAAGGAATGATTTCAGCTAGCCCAGGAACCTCCAAAGGTTCCCTAGCCCTCCGAGCCCTAGTCCAACCAACTATAGTGTATCCAATATAAAACCAACATTGTTCAATAGATCCAAATTTGAGTTCTCTTATTTTTCTCTCCATTCTCTCCCTTATTCTCTCATCACATTCCTCCTACCCTAAATAAAATACTCTAATGCCAAAATAAAGAACAAGGATCTTTCTCCCCTTATCCTCTCATCCTCCTTCCCTTTTTGTCTCTTCCTCTCATCCACCTCAACCACTTACCATTAATGCTATGACTACCCCCTCATCCTTTTAATTTAATATCCTTGACTTTCCTTACCATATATTATCCAAAAGTATATTTGAGAGGACATCTTGTGTTATGAAACCAACTCATAATAGAAAAAATATAGATCAACGACTTTAGAAATCAACTCCTCTTCAAGGGGGAAACCTCTTTTATATTACATAAATGAACAATTCTTGGATGATACAAAAATGAAAAACCTCCTTTCTATATATAGGATTATAATGTGTCACGATATAATCCTAGCTAACATAAGAATAACAATGTAAAGGGCACTGCACGACCAACAATAGTGGGCTTCTATAGTGCCTGATAATAACAATATGGGGACTACATGGGCACAAAAATAACAATAACGCTATCACTAACAATAAAAATAAGGGGATAAACTAGTATTATAGGAACCTAACATGACCCTCTCCTTTAGTGTTGTCCTCGACGCTTGATTACTTTTTGGATGCTTACGTATAAAATTTTCATCCTCCCATGTGGAATCAACAATGGGTAAGTTCTTCCAATTGATGAGATACTCCGAAATTGATCGATTTTCGTTGTGTTGAGTTCTCGTTTCGTATTTGCTTCAGTTCCAATATTATTTTTCTTCCTTGTCAATTTTTGGAAATATTGTTTGAATTGGGACTTTTCTCCATCCGTAGTATCCATGTTACCGAATCCTTGCCATCAAAATTCCTCATATCAATATTTGGAATATGGTATGTCTTAAATCCAACATTAGAGTCTATGAAACCATGATTAACATTTATTGTTTTCTCATTATGAGTTTCATCTACTACCCTTTTGCCATTAGGAATAATTTCTTGTAGAAACTTTGTCAACCTTCCTTCAAACCTTCCATGTATGCTTTTAGATCATTCTTCATGTCTTCCATGTTATCTTTCTATTTTTTCTTCTATACCATCAATCTTAACTTCCATGCCATCCATATTAGCTTCCATTCCATTATTCAAACCATCCATCTTAGCTTCCATGCCTTTCTTTCAAAACCATCCATCTTTGCTTCCATTTCATTTTTGGTTACTTTTTGTGAGAGCGAAATTTGTTGCACTTGCTTTCGTAAGTTTGATATGTCATGTTTCACTTATTCCTCTTCATGCGTCATAGTAGATATTTTTTTGAGGGCTTAATGGGTGTGGAATTATTTTTGGGAGGCATTTATGGAACTCAATACTAATATCTATGCTTCAATATGCCCTTGGAATCACTTCAAACTAATTTTTTCAAACAAAATTATGCAATTTTATTTTTTTAAAATACACACATTTTTCTTGCTTTTAGGAGCTCGATCTTGAAATGGTTGTAACTCTGTAATTTCAGATCTCCAAGATTTGAAATTCGAGTATTGTTTTAGCTCTCCCGAGTCTTCTTTCCAATACCACAGTGTCAGACTTTGGATTCTTCAAGATAAATTTATACCCAATATCCCCTAATGGCCTAATTATGGGTTGGTTTAGCAGAGTGAACTTATACGGAGTACCACGTGTCACTATTTCGAACTTTCGGCTCGAAATCGATATACAAGAAACTACACCGTGAAATTTCATTCAGTCACTTTTTACAAAAATTCCAATATGATGTACACCTATTTGAGATGAAATTCTGGAGCCTACAAAATCCCTAATTTCTCAAATCATATCTCCAACAATATAGCGAACCAAGATATGAAATATTTACAAGACGTTCCTAGATTTCGATCAAATGGGTTATAGCTTTTTGAACCTTTGTAGAAAATTTTTATAGCTCAAATTGCACGATGACCTATTTGAAGCAGCACAAAAACCTAGAATCCAAAGCTCGATACCAAATGTTATGAAACCAGCTCACAAAATAGAAGAAAAGATAGATCAACAACTTAGAAATCAACCTCTTCAAGGGGGAAACCTCCTTTTACATGTACATAAATGAACAATTCTTAGATGATACAAATGAAAAAATCTCCTTTCTATATATAGGAGTCTAATGGGTCACAATATAATCCTAGTCGACACATAACAATAACAATGTAAGGGAACAAAAATACTAATAGTGGGCTTCTATGGGGCATGATAATAACAATATGGGGACTACATGGTCACAACTAGTAACAATAAGGTGGCTATACTAGCAATAATAATAAGGGGGATACACTAGTATTGTAGGGATCTAACACCTTGGGAGTATAAATATGGATATTTGTTTTAGAAATAAATTGAAGAAGGCCATATCTTATCCAAAAGTATTTGGGGAGACACCTTGGGAATAGAAATATAGATATTTGATTTATAAATAAATTGGAGAAGACCATATCTTATCCAAAATTAGATTTGAGAAAACACCTTGGGAATAGAAATATAGATATTTGATTTAGAAATAAATTGGAGAAGACATATTGAGAATAGAATAATAACAAATAATAAAAGTCATACTAGTAAATAAAATTACATATTCACAAGTGTAATTATATACCAAAATTACTCAATAATTGTAAGTCAATATCTATAGGTTAATTAAACACTATTCAAAAATTAGCTCAATAAGATCAAGTAGGGAATTACATACACCCCTCCTTCAAAAAGATTTGTCTCAAATTTAGAGTAAAAAATGACACAAGGATTTTGAAAGAATTTTGACAATAAGGCATAAAAAAATAGAGAGAGATGTATTAGTCAAATTAAGTAAGTCAAGAAATGATACCAGCTTCCCATCAAGAGTCTCCAACTAACCTATAGCCTCCTATCCTTCCTAACCTACTTTCTGCTCTCATCCTATCCATCCTCTCAGGGTTGCTATATAATATGGCATCACTTATACCAATCTAACCACTAATAAAACCATTATGGAGAAAGCATCGACAGATCGACCTAACTTCCCTAACAGGGCACCGGAAATCGTTATCACACATCTAGGGGAGGGTGTCCATCACCGCCCTCCCACGATTCCGAGCTTTGGAGGTTACACGTGGGAAAACTGCCTCCACCCCCTCCTCAAATATAGGGTCAACACCCTAATATGGACCACACTATGGCGTTGGTTGGATACTTTTCATTGAATAATCCAAATGTCGGTTAGGCTTGTCACCTACCATCTACACTTTACCCATGTCATAATAGTGCGGATCAAGTAGATACAAAATGTAATAGAACAATGTACAACATACCATTTCTCATTGGATGTATCAACATTCTCCCATTGGAAGAGTAGATCTTGGTTATCATATAACTATTTCCAATCATGGTGTTAGTTATCATTCATGCATATACTTTATAAAAACAAAATATATATAGATAAGTGATCTTAATCATCATGTTATTAGGTCTAGTATCCACGTGTCAATTTTGTAATTTATAACAACATACTAGAAAAATAAATCTTACATTAGATAAATCATAATTTTTGATAAGTCATTCATTAGATAAATCATATCCCCCTTAAGTCATACATCCAACAACAATAACTCCGATAAGTCAAACACTAGATAAATCATAACCAAGAAAGTTGTACATTAGGTAAATCATACATCAAATATTTTAATCAACAATATCTAATGTATATACTCGATTTATATAAGAAGTTTCATTTGTCTAATTAAAATGCATCAATATTACATAGCGTTCATAAATAAAATAACATGGAACTACAAATAGATTCTTAGCACAAGTATCTATATAAGTCAAAATGGGCATCACAGATGCTCAAAAAGTGAGGGGTAGTGCATGTATAGTCTTCGCAGCCTCCTGCAGTAGCATATTCGGGCTACACTTGTATCAGCCGGACCTTAACTTTGATCCACCTTGCGATGTCCGAGTTTATCGAACGCTACGGTCCAATATTCGTAATGTACTATTACAATTCCCACGTAAGAGACCCGCAATTCCCTTGAATTCCGCTTGTGATATTCACTAAACATATTGTCGTAAAATAGATATATGAAAAACACCATGAATTTTATGCAAATGGCATGGAAGTACAAGACGATAACCAACCGGTCCAATATTCTCCTCTTGATCCTAAAAGGTCATATAAACTCGAGGTGACAACTTTATCCCTTTCCCAAACCGAATGGTGCTTTTGTTGGGACCCGGTACGAATAAAATCTTTGTCTCCTAATTCGCAGACTTCAATCACCCCATATGAATTGGAATAACTCTTTTGTTTATCTTGTGCTTCCTTTAACCTTTGTCGAACCGTATCTTTACCTATTTCTCCATTGCTTGAACCATTCCGGCCCAACTTTTACTCGATCCTCCAACTTTTCCCAACTCAATGGCATCTCGCATGGCCTCCCATATAGAGCTTAATAAGGAGGCATCCTCGATTGAACTTGTGGTAACTATTTTTATAGGAAAACTCTACCAATGGTGAGTACCTTTCCCATTGATTTTTGATTATCCATGACGTGCATTCTAAGCATGTCTTCCTTAACCCGACTTTACTCTTTCAGCGCCCGTCTCTGTTTCTAGATGATATGTAGTACTAAGGTTCAATTGAGTCCCCAACATTGAATGTAGACTTTTCAAAACCTATATATAAATCAAGAGTCTATCATAAATTGTCTTTGTGGGTAACCTATGTAGTCAAATAACTTTTCTTATAAAAAATCGTGCTACATCGCAACATCATAAGTGTCTCTTTACTCGGGATGAAATGGGCACTTTTTGGTTATTTTATCAGTACAACCAATATAGAATTGTGCCTCTATGAAGTGAGTGGAAAACCCACAACAAAATCCATGGAAATGACCTCCCATTTAGACATAAGTATTTCATGTGGTTGTAGCAGCCTCATTGGATGGCGATGACCAACCTTCACCCGTTGGCATTCAAGACATTTGGCAACAAACCTGGATTATGTCAAGATTCATTCCTACCTAAAATATGAGTTTATTCATGTCTCTGCATACATCTTCTTCACTCCGCGGACGTGCTCAACATGGTCTTTGTGTGACCTTCGAGGATGTTTCTTCTTATACCCCTTCCTTAGCGATGCACATTCTCCCTTGAAATCTCAATAGTCCATCCGGTTCAAAGACACATCCATCAAAATTTGGTTTTATCCGCTTACCACTCGGGGATTGTAGATATAACCCTGGATACCAAATATCTTCAAAGAGTTTCTCCGACACATGTTCCCTCAAATTAAAACCTCAAGGGTTCTAGGCGAATGTTTGTGGCATTTTTCTTAGCATAAGCCACCACATTCTTCATTCCCTTAATGTATGAGATCCAAAATCATACACACTCATGAATTTTCTCCACGACCTTCTATTTAGCATTCAAATCCATTTGAGTGAAGAGGCATTTTAGGCTTTGATGATTGGTTCTTAACTCAAAGCTTCTCCAACGAGGTAGTGTCTCCATACGCTCAGCTAGCATCATTGTTTCTAACTCTAAGTCATGGGTAACATACAACTCTTCATGTTTCTTTAATTTTTCTATATGTGTAAGCTATTACTCCGCCTTACCGCATCAATACTTCTCCAAATCCTTGCTTTCGAAGTCCTCAATGCAAACAATTAAGTCTTTTTTCCATGTCTAAGACTCGAAGGATCGATGCACTAGTTAGTAACCCCTTTAGTTCGCTGAATGCAATGTCACATTCATATGTCCAGTCATACTCGACCCCATTTCATTGTAATGTAGTGATGGGTTTTGTGATCTCGAAAACCATTCCACAAACACTATGATAATAACCCACTAGCCCCATGAAACTACACACCTCATGAGACATTTTTTGCATCGGCCAATCCATTATGGCCTTTAACTTTTCCTTGGTCAACTAAAATCCCTTTCTCCCGAAATGATGTGCCTAAGATAATGAATTTTCTTCGAAAGGAGGAAACATTTCGAGTACTTTTCCATATAAATAATTTTTTCCCTTACGAGCTTTAATAAAACCCTTAGGTGATCTTCATGTTCCTTTTTCATTCTTGGAATACACAAGAATATTGTCTAGAAAGACTTGCACAAATTGGTCCAAATAATTCCTCGAACACACCATTCATGAGACTCATGAATATTGTTGGTGCATTGGTCAAACCAAATGGAACAAATATGAACTCGTTGCCAAACCGAGTTTCAATGCAATTTTGTAGATGTCACCTTCCTTGATCCTCAATTGGTGGTGTTAGCCACCTATAAAAAATTTGTTATAGAAAAAAGGTGGCTAAGAATTTTTTTTGTTTTCAAGGGAAAAAATTTTATTGCTAAAAATTGTTGGCTCTTGGAATATTCTCGAAGACCTCATGCCTCTATTCAAATATTCATTACTATTTCCATTTTATACTCGTAAATTTTCTGATTTCATTAGAAAAGATTGTCAAAACCACTATTTTTCTCTTCCCCCACCCAAAAAACAATCATTTTCTCCCTTTTTCTCCATAAAACCTGAGCTAATATCTTCTTCCATTTATGCAAAATCATTGTTACAAGGTTAAGAACTCACTTTAGCCTTACCGAAACCCCCAATCCAATAAAACTGAAAATTTTCATAAAAAAACAAGTTTGGCTGTGGTTAAGAGACTTGTTCCTGGGGCTAAGTCTTAAAACCATTTCCCGACATGCCCACACCCTTGGAACCAAGCGTTAACCTCGTTTTCCGTGCTTATCGCATCGGAAGATTCAAGTGTGAAAGTCTTTTGCCATGTGTCTCCGAAAGTTCCGATGCGATTAGCCTTTGTATTTAAGACCCTATCATATTATTTTTTCATATAAACCGTGGGCCCGCCTTCCGTGCTTAAACCTGGAATAATCCAGAATTTCGATCACCTTTTTCTTCGTTAAACAATACAAAAACCCATTTATCCAACTTTTGATCTAAAATGCCAAAGTCACGTGTTAAATAAAAAACTCGGTCGTACTAAAAGACCTCGACGCACAATCGCATCGAGAAAATCCGGTGGTCGATCATGATCTGACTGTCCTGTTTATTCAGTCTCATATATGTAAACTTCATGCCCATTATATTCCATACATCTAGCGTACCCAAGAACGGCGCCATTCACTTCATATATATATATTTTTCCTACTTAATTCACTAAAAAACCTCGGTTTTATTAAAAATTTGTGGGTTTTTCATAAAGTGCGTGCTCACGCAAGGCAAAGTTGAAAAAGATACTCACCGTCGATCTAAGGCCGATCAACGACCCGCTAAAAATCGCATCCCAAAGTTTCAACGCATCACAAAGTTTCAATCGAATACATTTGTTTGTCACCCCGATCGCCCATCCTTCCAACCATTCCCCGTCGTTGATCTCGATCTCCTCGCATCAATGACCGACACCACCGCATCGCAACTTCTCATCTCAAAGGCTATTTACCACCCTCGATCGATCCCCGATTGGTCGTCCGCCTGCTGATCTCCTCCCACCTTTCCATGATCCATCCGCTCCTCGTTCCCTTCAACCACAAGTCTTACCTCCACTTCAAACCCTCCCGATTCACCCTCCATCGACATGATCCAGATCGATGGCCGCTTAACGGACCGCATTTTTTGAACGGCATTCGCTGCCACCCCTACTGCGATCTCGATGGGATCCTGACCGCTCAGTCTGTACCTTATCATTCAAAATCACTTCGTGCCTTATCCTTCTCCTCGCTCTCTTTTTTACTCTCTTCTATGTAGATCTCCATCGTCGATCACGGCCATCCAACGGCCAATACTTCTCCTTCTCAAGCAGCTTTTTCTCTCAAATACGCAGGATTTCATAATGTTTTGTTTAAGTCATAGGTTTTGGAAGGTTTTTTCCCATACTATGGCTAAAGCAGCCGAGGGGGGAAAGACGATCCTATACTGGTTATCAAAGGAAAGCAACCAAAAGGGCTCACTTACGTTTCGTCGATGCCCTGCACCAATGCCATACGAGGCCATGAAGCGGCACATCAACAAGACATCAGATATTAAGTCTCGATTAAAGAGTATCGTGAAAGAAGACAGTTACCATAAAACGAAGATTGAGGACTGACAAGGAATTACGACAAGAATGATTATCAAAATCCTAATCCTCCAAATTAAAACACGAAAGAAATCATAAGTATGCATAGTATTTCTGACCATACGAATATTTATAAATTTATTCCTCCTCTGTACTACCATAGTGCCACCTATAGCCACAAATGCTCAAACAAGCAGCTTTGAAAGTTATTAAACAAGACGATATTTGTCTCAAATATGTTCGCATAGTTACTTCCTGGCATGAACTTAATGCAAGAAATATCTCCGCAGTTACTCAACATGATGAGCTCGTGGCTATCAAATTCTCCTGCACCGAGCTTAATTCTAAGTAAAATACCCAATACGTAACATCCGTAAACTTCTTCATTGAGCCCCCAAAGGCCAAGCACAAGACTATATTAATTATCTTGTAGATCTTTATCTTTATCTGCATTTCCTCATTTTTCTGCAATACTTCGCAGAAGACGAGCAATTGCTGGCTGCAAAAATTTGAACATACTTGAGCTCAAACTCTTATCCGTAAATAGTGTTTCATCGGCTCCTCAAGCTCACAGTTTGGGATTAGTGAGGCCGAATAGTGAAGATGATTGCTGAATCGAAACATTGGACCTAAGACTCAGAATCGGTTTGACACTGCGACAAGATATTTCTCGATCTTGTCTATATCACCGGGTGAAGTGCCTTTCTTTGTTATGGTTTTTCCTTCTATGTATGTCATATTGTTCACTATTCTCCGATAAAGAACAACATTTATAGAGTTAGATTTACCGTTTACCAAAGACTTTCTCCTGATCACAAGCTTTATCTCATATAAATGTTTTCCTCCAATTTGTTTATTAAAGAATGATTCAACAAGCGCTAAAGCAGCTACTTAATTGCTGGCGTTCCTCGTCCTAATTGCTGTCTCAGCTTCAAACATTGTTCTTGAAAGTTATTTTCATTATTTTCTTATTAAAGTTAGAATAGAAAAGTGATGGTTTGCCCTATTTCTAGCTTCTTTCTCCAAAGGCGATTTTAAAGGTTTCCTCGGTGTTAATTGGAAAGCAGAATAGGTCTAAAAGTACCTATCTGATTCAGGTTACACTTTGTTTCTCTTATGTGTTTTCATACTTTCTTCGAAGGTAATCGTGCGGATTACTCGATTGTTTGTCAATTAAGTCGCTTTAATACAAACTTTTCCCAAGAAGTCTATGGTTAGCCCTGTTTGTTATTTTAAAGTTACTTAAGAGGCTTTTCTTGCTCGACCGACTGCAACTGTGAAATTATTATCGCTTCACCCTCCAACACTTTATTGTTTCCATTTCATCATTTTTTTAATCTCAATAATCTTGTGATATATATGACTTGCCCCTTGAATCACTCTTGATGTCGTTGCTCAATTAAAGCCCCGATACGACCCATAGCCCAATGGACTAAAAACCGTTATATCTATCTTTTTAGATAAAGTCAAGCCTCTATTCACTTGCAACTTCTCACCTTTGAAACTTTACACTTAAAACTTTCCTCAAACAATAATCATGCTCAATCATCCAAAAACAAAAACCCTTGGCCCTCATAACTATCCTAACATCATTATTTCCCAAACTTCAAAGACAAACTTTTTCACTTATTGAGATCCTCCGGGACCTTGAGGGCTGTATCCTAGAATCCCAAAGTGGCTAGAAACGTATGTTGTTTCGTGATCTGACTTTGCCAATCTTTTTTGATTACAAATTCCTAACATTTCTAGCTGCGACTCCAATGTAAATGCTTGAGTTATTTTCAGTTGAAGATGTCGATATCTCGTAAACCCCCTTTACTCACTAAAACATTCGTTACATTTAATACTGAAATACCAACAACTAACATTTTTGGTGACTTAATTCGGGGAGATTTTTTTGAGTTCATAGTTATTTGGCCAAATTATAGACTCTTTAGTTTTCCATACAACTACGTAAACTCGTAAAAATCCAAAAATATTTCAATTGGAATTAATAACATGGTGGTGGGAACCATAAAAAACATTTTACCTCCTTATGAGTTAAAAATTTTCCACCGCGACCCACACCTGGCCAACTCTTGCGTACCTTAAGACTCCACCGGGAAGAACTCATCATTAACATAAAAATCGCTAGGAGGATTTAGATTGAAATTTGTGTAAAAAGATTAGTTAACCTCTCAAACATTGTCATAATTTCAAGTTGAAATTTTCGTTTTTATTTGGGTCTAAAAACACAAGACAGTGGCTCAGAAAGATTCGCACTTAGAGCTCATCTCGACCCCGATCCATCCTAAATAGTTGGTAATCGGTAGTATCTCTAGGCAGCCCAGATTAAATTATCAACTGTTTTTAGGATCACCTCGAGAGCTAATTCAGCTTCCGAAAATCTTCACCTCGCAACAATCACAAGTCGACTTAGTAAATCCATTTAGAACTAGGTCATTTGGATGATATAATCCAAATAGATTCAGGTCTTTCACTTTCATCCCCAGACAAGGAACATCCTCGGTAGCACAGAAACAACACCTCTTGATTTACATTTCCTTCACAATCAGGTGTCTTCATCCAAGATCACTACACCCTATTTCTCGGTCCATCCACTTTTGCTCACCCTACATCCACTATTCAAACCAATCACTTCACCACTTCTTCTTGTAAATCCACCTCCACCACATATCATGGCAACATGGTATGCCTCTACCTCTTTCCGTACCATTAAATAATCTTTCCACAGACTATCACCAAAATTCCATTATATAAAGCAATGCTACAACCGCGTCACAACATGGATAAGATGAATGACTACTTTGATAGAAATGAAATTGATGATGATTCTCGTCAAACTTAGACTATTTGCCTGTGTTTAGGGGGGAAGTAAGAAAATGGTTTAAAGGCTTAACCCCCCATAGTATCAATGATCTTAAGCCTTTCCATCAAACATTTTAAATAAATGGGAAGTAAAGAAGAATCTCTCCAAGTCCTTTTTCTCGATTACAAAATCATAGAAACACCGGGAAAGTACAAGCTTATTGTACCGTATTTAATAAAGCAGTATATAATGCACTTTCCCGCAGTATAAAACCTCCACAAGGCTTAGCTTTAAACAAGTTTCCCCGAAGGGTTTGGACCCCGAGATGGTTTGATTGGGGCCGAGGAAAGAGACGGCAACTTCGAAGAGACGCAAAAGGGTGCTCTTTCCGTGGAAGTCAACTTGATGGAGAAAAGCAGAAAGAATGAAAACCGATAAGAGATACTTTGAGAGTAACCACCTCTTACTTCCAACTCAAAATGGAGAAATGATGGAAGAGATGAGCATAATTAAGAGATAATGTGCAAGCCAAAATCAAATTGCTCCTCAAAATAGAAACCAACCAAAAACCAATTTTAGAAGTAATCAACCTCCAAATGTACCTAGGGAAGATGACCACATCATTCTCACCAAAACTATAAGTGTGGTTGAGGAAACATGAAATAATAGAGAAGATGATACTGGCCGTTTGGGGTAGAGGATGATGACTATGAGATTCATTATGATAGAAAACAAGGTCTTTATACACCTTATGATGACAAAACAGATGATGATGAAAATTATTATCAAGACATGGAAAATTTCATCATAGAGTCTCAAAGAGAATATGGATCTTAGAAGCAAACCAACAAACTCCCAACACCAAAACCTCTCGATAAATCTTCACAAAAAACACTACAAACAAGCCTAAAGTTGTCAAACAAAAGGATAAAACCGGGTCGGAATTCTAATAATGGTAAGAAGAAAGGTACCTAAAACAATGACAAAATGTAGTGTAGACATTAGTAGTACTAACACTCTAGCCTAGTACCCCGTGAAAACAATTTTTTCAAGTATAAATAACAAATAAGCAAACCCATGTTGTCATAGAATGACACGAATAAAGCCGAGGCAAGTTCTTCAAAGAACCAAATCCCTTTCGACCAGAGCAGAATGAAGATTAAAATTCTCTGCCTCTCATCGAGTTAGTCGCCCAACATGTATATAGGACCCAAATTTTGAAGGCTTTAAGAATAGAAGAAAATGAGGACAATCAACCTGAACATGACCAACCCGAGCTTATTTTTGGTCCTAAGATTGAAGGTAGACATCAAGAAGGACCCGTTCCTCCTTTTTATGTAAGTTTAAACGTTCATGACAAGATCTTGCACAACGCTATGCACGACTTAGGGGAGCTTCGCATAATTTAATGCCTAAAGCCGTAATGGAGAGCATGGGTCTAGAAATCACCGCACCTTATAAAGACCTTACCCTTTTCGACTCTATTTGTGAAATGTTTAGGATTAATCAAAGACCTTCGTGTCAACTTAGGCCCAAATTCCAACAAATGTTTAGTCATGATATTGTTGTGGCCGATGTGCCCCCCAAAACATGGAATGCTATTATCAATATCTGGGGCTAAGTTATAAGGGACTATGCAAATGGACATGACCTACGCGACTATCCCCGTTTTCAATCGTACCAGAAAAACTTTATAGGGAGTCCCATATGAAATACACAGCTACAAGTCGAAGACCCCATCACGAAACTCTCCTTTGTATTATGTAAATACGTGTCTTGATTCTTTATCATGTTTAATGACGAAACACTTAGTGAAAAATCACTTAACAGATTAATGCCGATATAGGAGGCAGGAAGAGGAACGCAAATGGAGGTTTAAAATAGTTTGCTACATTTGAAAATGTTAGCAAACCAAACAAAGGTCTTGAGCTACAAGTCATGTGTCCATTGCCGAAACCTCGACAAGCCAAGAAATCAACCCTCGACACAAAGAAAAACCTCGAGGAGTTGAAACAAATTCAACTAAGTGCCGATATTCAACAAAAACTTCATACGTTAGTTAAAGAGGATGGTGACCAAGATGAAACCGAAAAACAATCCTCCGGAATATGTATTTTGATAGATCCTCGCACTCAAATGAATGTCAAAAAGTGTGATTTGATTCGCAACACCGAAAGAAACCACATAGAAATTCTTTCCGTAGATTAAACTTCCAAAGGTTCAAATAAAATAACGGAATATAACCTTCTTAGGCTATTTATCATAAAGAATTTAGGAGCCAAAAGAACAATGTGTATGGGGATTTAGAGTTAGTCATTAGGCAAGTCAACGGGGAGTATAATGCAAATCATCCTGCATTTCCGGCTCCCGCATTGATGTCATGGTCCTTTTAAAAACATTCGAGGAGTCCAAATTGATTTTTTTCCCCAAGCATAGTGCTAGAAATATCGCGGCCCACAATTTAGCCTTTGCAGCCTAGAACATTCTTAACGCCATATAACACCAAAGACTCGCACAACTCGTATAAAATTTAGACTCACTCGTGCTCGATAATGAGAAGTATTGGCAGTAGGGTTTGACAATGGTGAAAATAGATAGAAGACTTCATGAAATTCGTAAAATGAATTCGAACTACACAAATAATTTCGTATTATGATACAGACGACAAAGTGAAGAAAATTTTCTTAGCGGAAGAAGAACCGTCTCCGAACTTGCTAACATAAACTCGTTATCTAGCAAATTTGAAAACAAAAACAGAAATGAATGCGTAGTTTGAAATAGAGGAGTTAGAAACTCCGCACTCTAAAGATGAAAGTTTTCCCGAGGTCCGGCTCCTTTAGAAGAGTTGTTCGATTTTAACGATGTGGAAAATAAACCAAAACTGAACTCGTAGAGATCAAGTGGAAGAGTGCAATATAGGCAAGTGAACTTAAACCTATGATGATTAAATTATCTAAGACTTATTTGTACACATTAAACTTCAAATACAGAGCCGTTTAGAGAATTCTCTCGATGTTTTTGCGTGGAGTTACGAAGATCTTAAACTTATGACACCGTAAATACACAGACAAAAATTCCCTAAAACTTAAACGATTCAAATAAACTGCCACAGAATAAACTGTTCGCCTGGGTTTTGGTTCGTAGAGCAGATGAAAATGTACGATGTGCCGGTATTATTATCTCATAGATATCGCAGTGGGTGTCTAATCCGGTGTCGCTAGAAGAAAATCGAGGAGGACAGAGAGAGAGAGACTTCAGAGACTTGAACAAAGCGACAAAATAAAACTACCCTTTACTTGCAGGATCATATTTACGTGCGGTGGTGGGGTCTAAAAGAATTTCTTTCATTGATGGCTACTCAGTAGAAACGCCATCTTAGTTCACCCGCCATCACTCAAAGACAACCTTTACTACACCATGGGGCACTTTCATGTATGTGAAAATTCCCTCGGGTTCAATGAATGTTGAGCAATCTTTCAAAGAGCCATGGACATAAAAGATTTTAAAATAAACTAGCCTCTTCATCATTATATACCTTGATGATGTGACCGTGTTTTCAAAAATGTATGAAGAACACTTAGAACATTTAAGAAAAGTTTTCGAGAAATGCAAAAAGTTTGGAATATCTTTAAACCAAGAAGACATTTGTCTTGCCCAAGAAGGTAAAATTTAAAGTTATTTTAAGAGGGTATTAAGATAGATCCCAAAAGGATTGAGGCCAGTATTGCAACTTCTCACCCTCGAACAAGGAGTTGCAATCTTTCATTGGAAAGATTAACTTTTTGAGAAGGTTCATTCCTGAACTTGGTTTCCAGGCTCCTTAGGAATATTAAAAACATGTTGAAGAAGGAGCAAGGGGTAAAATGGACCTTGAAGCAAAGAAGCCTTTGAGCCGTGAAACAATCGTTAACCAAAACACCTGTCAATAAGTCCTTAATTTTTCAAAAGATTTTTTATTTTTTGTTTGCATCGTAACATACTATGATAGTGTCCTTTTACGTAAAAATCACAAGGACAAGGGTAGCCTATCGTATTATTTAGCAAGGCATTGAGGGATGCCCTTTTCAGAAGTATAACATTATGAGGCGCATTTTTTTCATAAAGCTTTATGACTTTTTGGGAGACATCCTTCACTAACATCATTTCCCTTTTCCCAAACTCACAAGCTGTTAAAGACATTCTAACACAGACCCAGATGGTAAGAGAGGTAAGTGGATTTATTTATCCTTGAATACATTTAAGACAAACCCACTAAACTCATCAAAGGCTGCTGTCTAGCTAGATTAATGCATTTTAATCAAATTTTGAAGTTCTTGATATTAATATGATTGATGCTTTGGATGACCAAGAAGAATTCAACTCCCACAGTTGCCCATTTTATGATTTCTCCTTGGTATGCTAATATTGTTTATGTTTTGCTTAATTTAAATTCACCTCCGTTCTGACAAAACGAAAGCAAGATTCCTAAAGTTAAAAGCCGTAAACTATTGCATTATAGAGAGATGTCTTTATTGGAAAAATGCAATTGGTGTATTGCTTAAATGTTTGCCGAGTGACGCAGAAGGTTAAGTGTGAGTTTCGTTAAATAGTAGCGGCAGGCCACCTATACCGGAAGACAACAACCAAAAATCTTGAGGGCTTTTTACTATTGGCTCACTTTTTCATGATGTCCACAAAATGACTGGCTGTTCGCCATAAGTGTCAAATTCTGAAGGCAAAAGAAAACCAAGGTTCTACCGCATCCAATCAACAAGAAGCCCTCAACACGAAACCTGATCGACAGAGAACTCATCCAATTACCTGCCCAACAGACATTCTCAATGCCACCCACTGGCTTCACTATGATGAGCCGACACCAGGGCAGCCAATGATTCTTTCATTATAAAATTCATGGAGACGAATATCTTCCGTATTTGGTCGTTCTACCAAGATCATCACCGATAATGCAAGAACATTTGGATCAAATACAAGATGGTTGAATTGCACACAGACGATAACATTGGGGCATTCCACCACTTATTACCCTCAAGGTAATGGACGCAGTAATCCCCAGCAAGAGTTTAGTGAATACAATCACAAAAACTCGTTTGAAAATAAATAAAAAAGTTTCTGCACACAAAGCTATTTCATGCACTTTAATGACAGATTGACCTGAAGAATTTATCAAGTATGTCACCCTTCCACTGTATGGCACCGATGCAATTTTTCCAACCAAAATTTCTTGGTGTACCAGTATAGTCGAAGTTGATTCAAGAGTCACAGACAGAAAGATAACTACAGGACATGATTAGAAGAATAAATTAGACCATTCATCTTTTAGAACTCTGGGAGAGGAGGTTTATAACAAAGACAGGTATAGGACAACATTAAAAAGCTTTTTGATGAAGAATAAAGGCCGTATTTCACATTGGGAAAAAGCGTAAAGTGGGACTCATGGAGGAAGTACAAGGGCAAGCATGGAAAATTCGACAACTTATGGCTCGCCTCCTTACTCTATTCATTCACCGTTGGTAATAATGCCTATCTTTTACAAGAGTTGAATACAGTACCTGGGGTCCTTGAATGGAAGAATGCTTAAACATTACTTTCGATCCGACGATATGTTTTGAAGCCTTTATATTTTTTCCATTATAAATATTTCATCTTCCATCGCTTTCAAATTTATAAAAATCAAAACACAAAAACAAAAGAAATAAAGAAAAGAGGGCAGACTTCCGCAAACAAGAAAGGTATAGCTCCATACCAAAAAGAGAAAACAAATCAGTGTGCAAGCTCAAATGCCAATTTGTAAACACACTTCTAATTATCAAACGTACCCTAATCTTGACTAATTAGCTTTAAATTTTCTCGTCGATAGGAGAAAATTCGATTTTCCAAATTGTTTAATATTGGTTTACTGCAGATAGATTAGAAATTAAAGGTTCAAACATGCCTAAAATATGAACCTAAGTTTCAAAGAGAAAAAATGACTCAAATTGTTTCAAATATCGAGTCAAAATGTAACCGGGTTCTAATTAGCTTAAAATCCGAACCAGAGAAAAAGAAAGAACACCTCAAACAAAGTCAAAACAGAGTCAGAAAAAATTTAAAAAGAAAAAGAAGATGAAGGAAGTACATTAAATTTTTCGCATCCTAAGCTTCCATTTTGATTTAATTTTTCTTCAAAATAAATATCTATGTGTGTACTTTGTTTTTTATGCTATAGATCACAGTAAGTCAAACAACTTAATCTTGAATTGGATCGTTTTTAAATTTTCGTAGAATTTAGAGAATAAAATATGTTGGACAGTTTTAATCCTAACTATAGTAGATTAGGGTAAGAGACTATATGGACTCAACTCGTTTAATCTCGAGTCCATGATAGCCAAGAAGTAGAAATATCATACTCACTTTCAAAAGAACAAAATGTTAAAAAGAGTTTCGCTAAACCAAGTGCACTCTAAAAGAAGAAAAAAATGTTAGACTGTCAGATTCGTAGGTGAAGCTTGTTGATGAAAGATCCATTATTTTTTTATTGGCCATGGTCATGTTTTTGAATATCATCCCCAAAGAAAGGAAGTTACCAATGGATGAGGTATAGGTCAGCTTCCAGAGGACATAATGGATTAGGCACAAAATAACCTCCTGTGGAATGGGAAACTGAAAGTTCTTGATGCCTTCAAGAAGGCATCATCCCCAAGTGGGAGCTAAATGGCAGCCACCTATAAAATTTGCGATAGCAAAAGGTGGCTAAGACTTTTGAGCTCTCTGAAACAAATTTTATTGCTAAAAATTGTTGGCTCTGAAGACTCCTCAAGACCTCATGCCTCTCGTCCAAATCTTCATTACTATTTCCCCCATTTTATACTCGTAAATTTCGCCGATTTCATCGTAAAAGACCTACGAAAACCATCATTTTCCTTCCATCAAAATAACCTTCATTTTCTCCCCATTTTCTCCATAAAAATTCCTTTTGTTTTCATGATTCTCTTCTTCCATTATGAAAACTGGCCACACAAATGGTTAGAACTCATTTTTTAGCCTTACCGAAACCCCCAAATCCAATAAAAAACTTGAAATTTTCATAAAAGAAGTTTTATTGCTAAGGAATTTAAGCCTTGGGCTAAGTCTTAAAAACACTTCCACATGCCTTGGCTTATTAATTCCCCGGAAATCCAAGCGCTTAACCTTATTCTGCTTATCGCATCTAAAGATTCAAGTGTGTGAAAGTCTTTTGCCATGTTCGAAAGTTCGATGCGTTAGCCTTTGTATTTAAGACCGATCATATTATTTTTTCACATAAACCGTGGGCCACCTTCGCGCTTAAACTTTGAATAATCCATTCCCGATCACCTTTTTTTCCTTTAAAATACAAACCCATTTATCCAAATCCTCTTGATCTAAAATGCCAAAGTCACGTGTTAAATAAAAATCGAAGGACAAAGACCCGACGGCAATCGCATCGCAGAAAATTCAAAACAAGTTGATTGAAAGACCCATCAAACTTCCGATGGGGATTAGGTCTCATATATGTAAAGCCTGTGGCCCATTATATTCACATCCAGCCGCCCGCACCCGCGCCAGCCTACTTCCATATATATATATTTTTCACTCCCGATCCACTAAAACCTGGTTTTATTAAAAATTGTGGTTTTTCCATAACATAAGGGTTTCTCCACCAACTGCAAAGTTGAAAAGATATTGACCGTTCAATGATCTACAGCTTCATCAATGACCCGCAAAATCGCATCCCAAAGTTTCCCCAATCGCATCGCAAAGTTTCAATCACATACATTTTTTGTCCCCCCAATCGCCCATCCTTCCGATTCATCGTTGATCTAATCTCGCATCAACGACCGCGCGCCAATCGCATTGCAAATTTTCATTTGGCGCGTATTTACCACCCCCGATCGTCGATCCCCGATCAAGTTGTCCACCGTTGACTTCCCGCCTTTCCATGATCCAGCCCTCATTCCTCCGCCCACAAGTCTTACCTCTCGGCTTCAAACCCTCTCGATTCACTCCTCGTCGTCAATCCGATCTCAGATCGACAACGCCGCTAATCGCACGATTTTTCAACCGTGCATTTGCTTGCCACCCCCAATCGTGATCTCGGGATGGGATCTCCGGACCGTCCACGTGTCCAGACGGACGATCCAAAATCACTTCGTCTTATCCTTCTCCCTGCCTCTCTTTTACCCCACACGTACGCTCCCCACCCGCGACGGCCAACCAACGGCCACGCCCTCCTCCCCCGACGGAAGCAAGCTCTCACAAATACGCAGATTTCAATGTTTTGTTTGTTTTGCAGTGTTTCAAAGGTTTTTTCCCATACTATGAAGGAAAAGAAAGCCGAGGGTCACGATCCTCTGCCTTTTGGTTATCAAAGGGAAAGGGACTAAAAGGGCTCCACCTACGTTTCGTCAATGCTCCAAGTGGCATTGATGCCATACGAGCTTGCTATGCCTACACATCAACAAGACACCGTATTATTAAGTCCCGATTAAAGAGTATCAGCGTGTTGAAGACAAAGAAGCCACGTAACAAGATTGAGGATGCATTTGGGAATTATGGCTAAGAATGATTATCAAAAGCCGAATTCGTCCAAATTAAAATACGCTTAAAGAAAATCATAAGTGTTTTACGCATGCAAAGGCCTCCATCGCCACATTTGAGGCAAATTGATTCCTCCCAAATTTACCACATACACTCATAGCCACAAAACGTTCAAACAAGAGGGCCGGAGTTATTAAACAAGATCGTAAATATTTGCCTCGCCGCAGCCAGAGTTATCGCAAGGAACTTAATGCAAGAAATATCCGCAGTTAATTACCATGAGACAGAGCCCTCGAAGTCAACAAATTCTCCCCACCGAGCTTAATCTTTAAGTGTAAAAACAATTAATATAGACAAGTAACATCCGAAACTTCTTCATTGAGCCTTCAAAGGCCGAGAAGCCATTAAGACTATATTAATTATCTTGCAGATCTTTTATCGTATCTCACTTCATCTTCTTCATAAATACTTTTGTAGAAGATGAGCAAATTTCGTTGCTTAACTTTGAAATATACTTGAGCTCGAAACTTCTATATGTAAATAGTGTTCATTGGCCCTCGAAGCTTCCGTTTGTGCTTAGATTGTTGGGCCGAATAAGAAGATGATCAAGCAACCGAAACATTAGACCTGAAAGAATGTAACTATTTCACATCATTAACAAGTCAAGCTTGGGATCCTGTCTATATCATCAAAAGAAGTGCCCCTTTTCTTCGTTATGGTTTTTCCTTCTGCGAGGTTTATATTTTTCACTATTCTCTCGATAAAGAACAACATTTATAGAGTTAGGATTTACTATTTACTAGTACCCTCCTTCTCTCGACCGACAAGCTTTATCTCAATGTTTTCCATTTGTTTATTTAAGAATGATTCAATAAAAGTTTAAGCAAGCTAGGAATGTTGGCGTTCGTCCGAATGTTTGCTTCAACATTGTTCTTGCGTTATTTTCATTATTTGCTTATTAAAGTTAGACTAGAAAAGTGATGTTTTCCGTTTCTAGCTTCTTTTCTCCTACAAAGGCGCATTCTCGAAGGTTTCCCTTGGTGTTGACCGAAAGGTACTAGGTCTAAAAGTACCCTATTTGATCTTAGGTTACACTTTGTTTCTCTTATGTGTTTTCATACTTTCAAGGTAATCATGGATTAATGATTTATTTGTTATTTAAACTACTTTAATACAAACTGCTCAAGAAGTCTATGGTTAGCCTTGTTCTTGGTTGGTTTTAACAATTACTTAAGAGGCTTTTCTTGTTTGACCGACTATAAATCTGGTGAAATTATTATTACTTGCCCACCCCTCCAACACTTTATTTTTTTCCACCATCATTTTAATCTCAATAATCTTGTGTTATAGATGACTTGCCCTTTGAATCACTCCTCGATGTGTTGTTGCTCAATTAAAGCTCGATCCAACTCAGAGCCCAATGGACTAAAACAAGCGTTATATCTATCTTTTTAGACAAAGCTATTCTATTCACTTGCGCACTTCTCACCTTTGAAACTTTTTTACACTTAAACTTCTCCTCAAAAATAATCATGCTCACCATCCAAAAACAAAACAAACCCTACTATATCCGGCTTAACATCATTACCCCAAACTTCAAAGACAACCATATTTGCACTATTGGAGAGATCCTTCTCCGGGATTCGTGAGGGCTAGATCCTAGAATCCAAAAGTGGTTGAAATGATGTTGTTTCGTGATCAAAATTTGCCAATCTTGGCCGATTGCCGTATCTTTAACAAAGGGTATCTAGATCGTAGATCAATCGCTGAGAAAACCGTCCTTCATTTGATAAAATAGGTCATCTATTCTAGGTATCGGCACATATTATTTATTGTGGCTGACTTGCAAGTCCTTATAATATGTGCATAATATTAAGGAACCATCCTTCTTCTTAACGAAAAATCGATGGTGCACCCAAGGTGAAATACTAGGTCTAATAAATCTCGTGTCTAAAATCTATTTTAATTGCACTACAACTCACAATGTTCTAGAGTTTTCATCCTATAGGGGTGTCTTAGATATTGGTTCTACACCAAATTTTAGGTCAATTTTGAAATCGATCTCCCTCACAAGAGGTAATCCATGAAATTCCTTGGAAAAAACATCCTTTGAATTTTTGGCAAAAAATAGGTGTTGATCACCGAGGGTCCTTTCGATCACTCACAGCCCTCCACTACATATATTTTACAACCTTGTCGAAGACAACGTTTACCTTCATCATGGGGATGAATCATAGGGACACTCCTCTCTTGATTTTGCAAATCTCAATTGAATTACCTTCATCATCTAAAAAAATCACCTTTTTTGAAACAATCTACTAAAGCTCGATGAGCTTCTATCCATTCCATTCGCATGATTGCATCTTATGTCACCAATGCCATGATGTATGCCTTCAACTTAGTTGCACACACCCCGAGGTTCACACGACATTGGTCAAATCTAGGTCCCATCTGCTTGTTTTTATCCCAAAATCCATTTAGAATTATTTAAAGTCATCATGCTCATAGGTTACCGACCCACATTTTTCTAATGCAATTGATGAAATGAATATATGTATCACCAAAATCAAACAAAATTCTAACTTTTACATTGTTTATCATACCCGAGGTTTCTACAATGACTAGATTGGTGTTCAACTTGTTGGTTATAAACTATTTCATAGATCCGATGGTGATTGCTGGCTTCCTCCATCGGTTATTTTCCATCTCTATGGTTTTTACTAGTTTGTAACTCAAGACAATCTTGTCAGTAATAGAGGTCCCCTAGCATCCCCAACAAGTGATTCATGGCAGACTCTGAAAAAGAATATAGTGGGTTTATTTGGAAAGAGCTCTTTCCCCCTAAGACCTTGCCACTCCTTGTGGCTCCTTGCTTTCTAATCATGATTTGCATAAGCCCTCAAAGTTGTTGGTGAAGATCCAATAGTAACTCATTTAAATCCCCACTATCGCAGCTCTAGGTACAACCTTATTTCCATATGGCAAATGGCCTCAAACTTCCTCCTTGGCATGGCACGCGGACCTTCCCTATAAAACTTTGATATTATGGAAAAAATGGTTTTGTTTCCATTTTTTGAGCCTAAGTTCTCTTTAACATAGTGAGCATGTTTAATAGCTTTCTTTGCAATCGAGGATGGTTTCCATTAATCAGGGAGTTCATAAATTTTGCTCAAACTGCAAGTTACATGATTGGGTTCGAAATGGAAAACAGGGTTCAAAACCGGATCGACCAACGAGAGTAGGATCCGAATTGGTGGGCCATCATGGAGTCTTGAACTCGCTGTATATAGAATCGGGTGATTACACAGCTGCGGGAAATGTTGCGTGTGGAACGGATGACCGTGATCCACTCAACAGTGAGGGCCGAACGATGGTGATTAGATCACTGAAGAGTAGAGGGAGATCAAAAGTAGAGATTTAAATCACAACATGAGAGATTACGCGCATCTAAATCGACAATGGTTTTATTTACATGGAAGACATCGCAAGTTAAATAATACAAGCGGTGATGCAATGATGCTAGAGGAGCCAAGTGTTGATATAGCGCTTAAGTGCACTATCGCACATCGTGGTTGATATAAGTTTATGGTTAAGGTTATATAGTTAAACATTGCGACAACCGATTTGCGATATGTTAATTCATGTGATTTGCGAAATCGCCAATCACATATTTTACGTTATATGTATTATGAAAAATCGATGGTCATTGTTACATTTGCCGACATGCGATATCATAAGCAGCTCGCTGATCTGCGAAATTGTATTGTTTCCCGATCTACGATGTACCTTGTATTATGGTTGCAAATTTATTTGATATTGTGAAGACCGTAAAAGGGATCCGATGTTGGTTGCTGCTATGTATGTAATGAAACTCTAATATTTTATTTTGTTGTTTCCGCTTAGTCGGTAAAGCTTCTTAATAGTTGGGGGTGCAAATGTGGCCACCAACCCTAACCATAAATTTTAATGCACAAATTTATTGGCGGAGCGCATAAGGGCACACCAAATTTGGCGGTCGTCCCCTAATTTAACCCGCTAATCGGAGTTCTCCCACATTTAGTGGATTTTTCACGGGAGATATTGGGAAAAAGTGTAGGAGGCTCAATTTTTTGACCATTTAGAGTGAATGAAGAGTCATTATTGACTAATTGGAGCATTCTAAGGCATTGGTGCGCGAGAAAAACAAAACATTAGAGCATTGTAACTAAATGTAATAGCAATTTTGAAAGACAAATGAAAGATGGACAAGCCATTGGGAGCTAGACCAGCAAGATGTAGCCTAGGAGGGTTGGACCTGCTTCATCATGCCTACTATGTAAACCTATGTGGTGACTTATTTTCTCTATTTTTACACCGTTGTTCAATGTTATTTATGCTTATTTTATGCTTATAATTCACTAAATTTCATCTATAATTCATGGAAAAACTCCTTAATCCTTATGCAAACTAATGAACCAATTATGCACATATTTTTTTAAAAAGCTCGAAAGACTCTTAGCACAACAAAAACTAATACACTCATTTCAGATCAAATGGTATCAAATCTAGAGTTTTTCTCTGGTGTTGTTTAGTGCAAAGAATTTGTTTAGCTGCTTTGCAAGTTTTAGATGCTTACAAGGATCAACCTCAAAAGGGGAGAAGATAAACTCGGTGAAATGCAGGAGGGTCTCAAAAGGAGCCAAAGCAAAGGAGAGCAAGATTGCCACAATCTCCACCAACTATTTCACCTCCTAAAGAAGCGAAGTTCCATAAAGCATGCCTCATGAGGAAGGAGAAATTCATGATGAAGTTGACCCTAAGGAAGAAGAAAGAGTGTTTAGGAAAGCATTTCTCGACATGATGAGATGGTTAGATTTATTTATCAAGAAAGGAATGAGAGACTAGAAGGAGAAGGATCTTTAACTCCAAAAAGGAAGGACAAGGATCTTCGGGGAGGTAAAAATGATGAATACAAGTCAAAGAAAGGGAATGGAGGAGATGGAGGCAATGGAGAGCCACCAGCTTCACCCTCATCATCATCATCATCATCTTCTACCTCTTCTTCGCACACCTACCCACACAAGTCCAAAGAGCACTTTCGTAAATCTCCTTTATTAAAATTTGATGTTAAGTTCGAATTGCCAATTTTTAATGGGTGAAGTAAATGCAGCATAATTTATATAATTGGATTCAACAATTGAGGTCTATTATAAGACAGTAGAACCTTTCAAGATGATGATACAAAATTCAATTAGCTTCTTTGAGAATGGAAGATGCGGCACTTGTTTGGTGAAGCCAGAGACACGGGAGGATAACCAAGAAACATGCGAGATTATTCTCTCATGGTCAGATTTTATTGCCGTTTGCTATTAAATTACAATTTTAACCATTAGCTCATATCACGAAAAAGCCATCATGCTGCTCATAACTTTTAGGCAGTTAAAGGGACACAAAATGTGCGAGAATACACCCAGGAATTTAGGAGAAGAGCTCTCTTTAATTAGGGGTGGATTTGCAGAGCCAAGACACTTTTGCTATGAAGGGCATCAGGAGGCTTACACAACTACCTCACATACTATTCTCATGTTTAACCACACCATTCTAGATGAAGTTTTGTGTTCGGTGCCACACATCTAGAAGCTAGAGGGAAGAACATTCTCGAGGAGTAGGAAGAAACCTTTTAAGGAGTAAAGCCAAGGAAAAATACCCCAAAAGGTAAACAAAGAAAGAATGCATCTCTATTGAAGAAAGAGGAGAAAAAGTGACTTGTAAACATTGTTGAAAAGAAGGCCATGATGAAACTCGATTGTTGGAAATTACATCCGGAAATTGAGGCCAAAGAAACCCAAATAACAAAGGGAAATAGAAAAGCTGTCTGCTACGAAGCTCAACAGAATTAGCCGTCTCATTCAGCAGTGATGAGACTAAAATTACAGATTTCCATGATCGAAGAAACATGAAAGGAAAATAAATTGAAACTAAACCCGGTACCAAGTACATCAAAGCTGTCACATAAACACTCCAAATGAAGAAGAAAGAATATGAACTATTTCATGTGAGGATCATATCCAAGCATACCAATATTGACGACACATTTGCTAGATAGTGGGTCACAAACAAACTTAACTCTCCGCATCACTTGGTCAAACAAATTTAACCTTGAGACCAATACCACATCCAAAACCATATCCATTGGGTTGGATTTGTAAGGAGATGCAAATCACGCACGTTACGAGGAAATGTATATTGAGGTTTGCAATCACTACAAGCTTTTGTTGGCACAATTGAATTAGATGTGGTTCCGCTTTGACATAACCGGTATCGTATTAGGGAGTCCCTGCTTTGTATGACGAAAGCGATCTTCTATCGCCATGGGAGCAAGTATCATTTATTCAAATATGGCAAGGAGTTTCATTTGTTTAGGAGTGACACCGTAAAGAAAGACAAACATCGCTTCTGCAATGGCTCGAACAAGTAAAGAGGGTGGTAAATTCAAGTAAGAATTTTGTTCTTCTTATGATTAAGCCCAAAGCCGATATTAATCATGAATATTTTTGAGATGTGATCCTAAGTTGAAATCGGAATAATATGATGTGTGGCTAATGGGCATCATGAGATGTTTCGGGAGCCAAACGGGATTGCCTCCAAAAAGAAATTCAACATGAGATTCGATGCAACGAGATTTGTCCTCTTCTCAAACATCGCATGTATCGCATGTCGATAACTCGAGAATGCGAAATAAAGAGGCAAATCAAATAGAGGTTGTCGATACGCGCATCATAAGGCAACTGACTCACGCCATGTGGTTCACCCATAGTCTTGATACCAAAGAAAGATGGGACTTTGGCGCATGTGTGTAGATTTTCGAGCTTTGAAACAAAAATTATGGTAAAAAAATCATTACCCACTCCCAAGAATAGATGATTTTGCTTGATCAACCGAAAGAAGAAAGAGTTTTTTCACTAATTTTGGATTTGCGAAGTGGATATCACTCAAGCAGACTGTAGAAAGTGATATATGGAAAACTCGCATTCAAAACCAAAGCAAGGACTCTCTTGAGTGGCTAGTTATGCCTTTTGCTCTTATGTAATGCACCAACAACTCTTTATGCGATTATGGATAATCTTTTGCGACCATCCCTTGATGAATTTTGTTTATTGTGTACTTAGATGACATTTTTGATTTTCAGCAAAAACAAAGAGAAGATCATGGTTCCTGCAGTGTAAATAAAGTGCTTGATATTTTGAAGAAAAGACAAATTGTTTCTCTAAGATGTTAAAATGTGAGTTTGGAAAGACTTCTCTGGTCATATTTGGGACATATTGTAGAAGGAGGAGAATCGAGGATTGATCTTTCTTTCTAAAGTGGAGGCCAATGTGAATTGGCCCACACCCAAAACAATTGCCGAGGTAAGAGCTTTTCTTAAGTGCAACTCAATATTGGAGGAAATTTTATTGCTAGCTTTTCTTCGCATCAGCGCCTCCTATGCATGCAGTGACAGGATGTGAAGAAAGGCTTCCAGTGGAGGAAAACAACAACAACGAGCTTTTAAAGCTTTAAAAGACAAGATCATTTCCAGCTCCAATCCTTGCACTACCAAATTTGAGACAACCATTCGAGATACAAACCAATGCTAGTGACTATGCCATGGGCCCAATCCCTATGCGGCATGGTAAGCCTATCGCCTCTTCATTCATAAAATTTTAATGGTGATGTGGCTAATTATCCTACATATGAAAAAAGAACTATATGCGTTGGTACAAAGTGTCGAAAGTGGAAACACTACTTGATGGGCTAAAGAGACTAGCGATGCACACCGATCACCAACCATTACAGTACTTGCCGGTTACGAAAAAAATTGCAGACGATCAAGACATTTCTCAGTGGATGGGATTTCTTCAAATAATTTCTACCTCCTTATAAGGTAAAAAGAGGTATATTCAAATAAAATTTGCAAGAGTATGCTTTTCGAGACCAATCATTAGTGCTTCTACTTTACTCAAAAATGATTACTGTTTCAGTACATGAGAGTTACATAGAACAATATGCACATGACGTTAGATTTCAAAGATGTGTATCCTGTGTTTGAGTGATGGGAATCAAGTTGCCAGCAAAGAGATTATCACATGCACAAACAATTCGTTGTTTCATTTGAAAGTTACGTATTCCACAAGGAGAGAGGATAAGCTGTCATGAGAGAAGCTCATTCTTCTCTTATTTAGTTGGTACACTTTTGGGGTAAGCAAAAAGAGTGGCACATCTACGTAGGTATTTTTATCGCCTCGCATGACAGATAGTGTGTCACATTTTATAAAAGAGCAGTTCTATGTGTACAACAAAGTAAGCTTAGTAATAGGAAGCTTGGATTGCACACGCCACTCATCGGGTACATCAAGGCCATGGGAAAGCATCTCCATGGACTTTGTTGGAGGTCTACCTATGTCGAAGAAAGCAACATGATTATCTTTTTTGTAGTTTTGTGGATAGATTCGGTAAAATGTGTATACTTATGCCAGGTAAGAAGACCATTACCGTCGGAACTTTATTTTCAAAATGTTTGGGTTCCTTTTGGATATCCCACTTTCTATTATTAGTGCACGTGGTTTCAGCTTTATTGAGAATTTTTGGTGCAACCTATGGAGAATGATGCGCACAATTGGAAAGATCACGAGCGTTTCATCCACAAACGAGATGGACAAACGAAAGTGGTGAACATGACGGTTATTGCATCTATTGGAGGATATTGCGAAAGCGAAGCATCCTAAGTTGTGGGATGAACAAAGTCGCATTAAGCATTCAACACGCTTACAACCGGGCAAAAGCACTCTTCAACACAAACCTCACCTTTTGAAGCATGCTTTGGGTATTTTGCCACCGACATTAGACTTCATTCTTTGAAGGGATGTTGCAATTGATGGCCATAGTGATATCGATAAGGCTCGAAAGCCTCATTGAGAGAAATTTCAGGATGATACATCAACAGAGTTCGAGAAACAAACTTCAGAAAAGTCAAAGCAAAACACAAAGAGAGGCATGAAAAACATCGAAGTTTGATCACAAGTTTTTCAAGAGGGAGATGAGGTATGGTTGCATATTAGAAAACAAAGAATGCAAGCTGGGAGGTAAAAAACTCAAACCACATTCACTATGGTCCTCTCGAGATCATAAAGTTTGGCAATAATGCATTCCAACTTTGATTTTCCTGCTCACATGCAAATGTGTATTCGGTTGTTAATGTTGAAAACTTACACTTGTATGAGCCTCCTTTGACTCGATGATCAAGGAAGTGATATTTCAACTACCTTCTATTGAAGATTTCTCGCCGCACTTTATGGATGAGCTCAAAGAAGATGCAATTCTCGACAGGAGGACAAGAGTACATCACAAGAGGGAAAGTGTCGACTACCTTCGAGTTGGGCTCAAAGGCACTAAACCAAAGCAAGGAAAAATGGATGGAGATTGGAAGCGAGAGGGAGTTGTACCCTCATCTGCGAACGTAGGTAATCAAGTCTGTCCAAAAGCTTCCCAACGAGGAATGATCAGGAGTTCATAATTTTCTCAAGAATTCAAGTTACGGGATTGGGTTTGAAATGGAAAACGGTTCGAAGCGAATCGACCACCGAGCGCAGTGGGATCCGACGTGGCTGTCATGGAGTCTTGAACTACTTGCATATAGAATCGGTGGGATCGCACAACCGCGAAATGTTGTGGGTGGAACGGACGCCGTGATCTAGTCAACGGCGAGACGAATGGCGGTGATTAGATCGCATAAGCAACGGTGGGATATCAACAATAAGAGAGTTAACGATTACCTTGTGAGAGAGATTGCGCATCATCGAAATCGGAAATAGTTTTATTTACATGGAAGACATCGTAAGTTAAATAATATAAGCGTACGATGCGATGATGCAAGAGGAGCCACGTGTCGATATAGCGCTGCGCGCATATCACACATCACGTTGATATAAGTTTTATGGTTAAGGTTAAATGTTAAACATTGCGACAACCGATTTGCGATACAGCTAATTCGATCGCGAACTGTCCTTAAATCACATATTTTACGTTATATGTATCGTGCAAACCGGCGGTAATTGTTATATTTTCCGACATGCGACTATCACAAGCACTGCGATCTATAAAATTGCATTGCTTTTCTACGATCCGCGATGTACCTTGTATTACGGCTGCAAATTTGTTTGATATTACGAAGACCCGTATAAAGGGATCCGATGTTGCTGCTTCTGCAAGATGTATGTAATGAAACTCCGATGTGTATTCCGAAGTAAGCTTTCCGCTAACTCGTCAAACCTCTTAATGGTTGGTGCGCATGTGGCCACCAGCCCTAACCATAAACTTTTAATGCACGACTTTAATGGCTAGCGGATAAGGGCGCGCCACAAGGTCGGCCCCTAATTTAACTCCGACATTGCAGAGTTTCTCCACATTTAGTGGAGTTTTCCTAGGAGATATTGGGAAGAAGTGTAGGAGGCTCAATTTTAGACCATTCCTAGTGAATGAAGAGTCAGTCTCGACTATTAATCGGGAGCATTTTTGAAGCCATTGGAAAACAACCATTGGAGAACCTTTGTAAACTACAGCGTACAGCAAAATTTTGAGCATAATGAAAGATGGACAAAGCCATTGGGAGTTGGACCAACGGATGTAGCCCGGGAGGGGTGAATCGCTTTCATCATGCACTATCGTGTAAACTTCATGTGGTGACTTATTTCTCTATTTTTACACTTCATCGTTCGGTGTTATTTATCGATTGGTCAAAGTCAACCAAGTGATCAGAACTAGGAACTCAACGTAATGAATTATCTTTGATAAGTAGGCCGCCTTTATGAACTAATGGAGATACTCAACATCAGCTACAACTAGCTCGGAGTTACAACCCTAACTTAACTTTCGTTTGGAATGCAAAGCGCTCTCTCTCATGGCAAACTGCGCCCGATGGATTGCTTTTTCGTCGTTAATTTTAGTCAACTATTCTCGCTTTGTTTTTCCCTTTTCCCCTCAAGATTCAAGAAGACCCGATGATTGACTATTCTCGGTTTGCACCAAAACAAACGAGGGCAAAGGGAACTATTCTCAGTTCGACAACAAAGCAACAAGGAAAATAGAATTATTCTTTTGCTTTAGCATCACTTACAACAACATCAAAAATAAGCCTATGTGTCATGCCATTGCAGCAACATATTATATAGCACGCATCAAACCCTAAAGATTGTGTTTGCATTTCAAACCAACCGGGTCATGTTACGCAGTCACAGAGGGCGTAGGTTGAGTCCATTCTATAGAGGAAAAACAAGACCATAACTCATCTCGCTGGGCATGCTAGCCATCCTAACGAAATCGTGATGTCTAATGGTAAAGCGTAGCGGAGGTTTTGGGAATTGACATATGCCATTAGTCAAAGAAATTGTGCAAAGTGTAGAGAAAACGACAGAAGTGGTTTCTCATAGAAGTTCATGAGAAGACATGGCCTAAGAGGGAGACATAATACCTCGGGATTGGCTACCTCGTTTCTTCTACTTCCACCTCATTATTCTAGTTCTTCTCCAACTCCTTGTTATTCTAGTTCTTATTGCAATCCGTACTTTCAATTTATTTATCTTTCCCTTTTTCTTATTGTTTAATTGTTTTTGAACATATATTCTATTTTCTTAACCCTTTTTCATTTTATCATCTATTTAGCATTAGCTATTGGTGCCTTATGTGGAGGGGACTAAACTGCACCCAAACAGCTTCTTATTCGTTAGTGCTAGGTTGTGTATGTTTATTTAATTATTCGTTAGTACCGAGTTATGTATAACTTATTAGTCTCGCTCGTTAGCCACCCCGTGGGAAATTTGTTATACCAAAAGGTGGCTAAATCATTTTTGGAGCCTTCAAGGAAAAAAATTTATTGCAAAAAGTGTTGGATTTTGAAGACTCGTGAAGGCCTCATTCCTCTGTCCAAAATCTTCCCCACTATGCCCATTGTACGCTCTAGAATTCTACTGATTTCATGAGAGACTGCTGCAAAATCCCTTTTTCCCTTTCCTCCATTAAATAACTAACCTCATTTTCTACGCCTTTCATTCTCATCAAGATCCTTCATTTTCATGTTTTTCCCCTTTTCCCCCATCGAATTCCCCTTTGATAAGGTTTAAGACTCCTTCTTTGACTTATCGAAACCCTCAAACCCTTGAAAAACATTGAAAATTGCATAAAAATTCACATTTTTTATATTATAGACTTGAGCACCCTTGGGCTAAGTCTTTGACCCCTCCCCTCCATACGCCCTGGTACTGGAAGCAGGCGCTAGGCCCTTTGGGCACTTATCGCATCGGAGGAAAATAGTGCACAAGTCTTTTGCCTCACAAAGTTCTCCGATGCCGATTAGCCCTCCATTCTATGTCCCTGGTCATATTATCTTCCACATAACCCACGGCCCTGCAGACGGGCGCCGAGCCGTATCGCAAATATATGTTCCGCCCCTAAAGCTCAAACCTTTGTTTATATTAATTTTTGGGTTTTAAATATTTTTGTCGTTATGTTAAAAGAAAACTGGGCGGAATTCATCGCACCGCTTTTAAGAGGGAGGTGGTTTTTTCCATTTGGCAGCGATCAACCTCGCCGGCCGACACGTGGCCTCGAGCACTATTGAAAAACCACTCTCATCGCGCATTAAAGTTCGGACATGGAGTGGGCGCGATATTGATGCACGTCGTTCGATCTGAGTCTGCTCATCGGACGGTGATCGTGCTCTGAAGAAGCCCGACATATAGACTAAGGTACGACGCGGTCATGAAAACAGCTCCGCCGTCGATCTGCTCTGCAGATCGACGGTCCACATTCAATCGCCCCAGTCCCCCTCCTCCACAACAGTGTCGGTGGTCCCAGCGCCTCATCAGCATCCACGCAACATAATTTAATTAGAGCGGGTCTTCCTTGTTTCCTCGCACAGTCAGCAAGTGCGGACCCGGGGAATTTTATTCACCTTGGTTTTATTGAAAGGTTCTGAGGTCCGGGTGTATTTTCTAAGGTTTTTGACATACGGTCTCCACCGTTGATCGGGTGGGCCGATCTCATCCGACGGCCCACGTGTGTACCGATCTCCAAATGCCTGTTATAACTATTTTTCGCCGAAACAAAGGTCTGTATCCCATTCTCTCCATTTTTCCAAATACAATGACTATTTCGATTTGTCTGATCACCCTCGCTCCCGACCATCGATCTCTACGCGATCGACGGTTCTGATTTAATTTCTTCTTCTGCCTTCCCTTTGACTTCTTTTGATCAATCTCGACTGTTGGATGATGCCATCCAACGACCACGCTCTCCCCACATGTCCTTCCAAAGCAGTAAACCAATATACGCAGGATTTCATAATTTTTTTGTATTTTTGTAGGGTTTAAATGGTTTTTCCTCCATGCTGAAGAAAATTCAAACATTCAAGATTGTTCGCAGGGTTTAAACTCCGTGTTTCATTGGTGTTTCATCAGGCATCGATGCCATATCACCCCTGTGCAACCCTGCACACCAACAAACCAGTGAATCAGGCACAAATCAAAGAGTATCAGTGTCGAAGACAAAATATACCAGAACATAAGATTGAGGACAGATCTGTGGGGATTATGTCTAAGATGGTTTATCAAAAGCCTAATCCCCAATTAAGGCACAATTTAAAGAGAAATCATAAAGGTTCATCAGATAGAAAACCTTCCACCGCCACAGTTGAGGCAAATCGGTTCCTCCCAGCTACCACAGTGCCACCTGTGCCTCAAAGCATTCATATCAGAGGCCGAAGTTATTAATCAGGATCAGATATTTTTCTCAAGCACAGCTAGAAAGTAAATTCTACAAACAAACTTAATGACAAAATATCAGCAGAGTTACTTTGACATCACACAGAGCCTCAAAAGTCAAGAAAAGCTCCCACCGAGCTTAAATATTAATATAAATTATTTAATACATAGGACACCTATGTAAGCTTCTTCATTGAGCCCCCCAAAGGCTGAGAAGCCATTAAGTCTGTATTAATTATCTTTAGAGATCTTTTATTAGATCTCACCTCCTCATCCTTCTATAAATACTACTAGAGAAGATGAGAGAGGGGTTGGTTGAGTTGGATATTGAACATTAAAATGTAATTGAGCCTAAGACTTCTATTTGTAAATAGTGTTCACTAGCCCTTGGAGCTCTGCTTGTGATAGATAAGTTAGGCTGAGATGTGTAGATGATTGCTAAACTAAAGCATTGGACTTAAAGCTGTAACTGGTTTGGAGCATCAATACAAGCTGATTTATGGGATCTTGGTCTATGTTGAAGGTGATGTTTCTCTCATTGTGACTTGTTATTTTGTTTCTGTTTTCACTATGTTTCATTTTCTCTTATAAAGAACAACATGCATGGAGTTAGGACCTACTGTATACCAGTACCCTTCTCTGACTGGAAATATTTATCTTAATGTTTTCTTCCAATCTGTGTTATTCAGGAATGATTTAATTCAGTTTAAGCATAGGAATGCTGGCATTCCCTCATCTTATTGTTTTAGCTGAATATTTTTCTTGGATGTTACTTTCATTTCATGTTAAGTAGAGTTGAACTAAGGAAGATATGGTGTGCCCTGGTCCTAGTTTTATCCCCAAAGAATGTCTGAAAGTTTCCCATGGAATGTGTTAAAAGCTGGCTAGTTTAGAAGTACTTACCAGATCTTAGACCATCCTCTGTTATAATTTGTGTTTCCCCCTATTTTCATTTGTTTTCTATTGAAAGTGTATCAAAGGCTGGCAAGTTTCAAAGTACTTACCAGATGCTAGTTTACTTTCATGTCTTTCTTAAGTGTTTGTCAAAGGCTGGCTAGTTTCAAAGTACTTACCAGATCCTAGTTTACTTTCATGTCTTTCTTAAGTGTTTGTCAAAGGCTGGCTAGTTTCAAAGTACTTACCAGATCCTAGGCTACTCTTTGTTCTTCATTTGTTTAATTCCCCTTCTTGATGTATCATTTCATTCCATAAATCAAACTTTAAAGAGATCCTTAGACATAGATGACTTGCCCCATCGACCACTCTTGAACCTGATTGTTTCAATTAAACCCTATTATGACTCCATAGCCTAATGGACTAAAACCTGCAATTATCTATCTTCCTGGCCAAAGCTTGTTCTATTCGCTTGCAACTTCATACCTTTGAAACTCTTTGCACTTAGAACTTTCCACCTCAAACAGTAATCATGCTTAACCATCCAAAAACAAAACGAACCCTCGACCTTCATAACTAGCCTAATACCATTACCCAAAATTTCAAAGACAAATCCATCTTTGCACTTGCTGGAGAGATCCCTCTCCGGATTCAGGAGGGCTAGATCCTAGAATCCCAAAGTGGTTGAAACGATGTTGTTTAACGTGATCGGATTTTGCCAATCTTAGCCCGATTATAGATTCCTAGCATTTGCGATTCCTTTGAGGAATCGAAGTTGAATTTTCACCTTAGGTTCCCTTAAAAACTTCATAAAACCTTGTGAGTAAAAGCAGCCTTTTCAAGCAATACCAAGAAATGGTAATCATGATGAAACTTGTTTGAATCCATGACAAACTAGGTAAACCCTAGGATTCTCATAAGACTTTATCTAACCTTGAAAGATTAGCTGTCTTAGCCATAATAATAGACTGTATTTGTCTCATAACCGTAGCTAAGTTTTGAAATAGAATTACGACATTCTTAGAAACCACACAACTGAAAAATAACTCAGAAAATACAAAAATATTTCAGATTGGTATCAAATAAACATGGTGGTGGACCATAAAACCTTTTACCTCCTTAGGAGATAAAAGCTTCCACTTGGCGACTCCACAATCCTAAATAGACCTTACGACTCCACTGGGAAGAACCCTTATCATTATAATATCATTCTAACTCAGTTAGAGGACTGTAGGATTAAAATTTGTGCAAACAAATTAGTTGACCATTTGAAGACTGTCATACCTGGTTAAAATTTTCTGGTCTATTTGGGTCTGAAAAACACAGCATAGTGGCTCCTAGAAAGATTCACACTAGAGCCTATCCTGACCCTAATCCACCTGAGATAGTTGATAACCCGGAAAGTATCCTTAGGAAGTCTCCTAGGATTAAATTACCAATTGTTTTTAGATCATCTTTGATAGCTAATTCAGTTCTTGAAAATATTTTAGTTCTACAACAACCACAAGTTGACTTAGTAAATCCCTTTAGAACTAGGTCTCTTGATGATTTAGATCAGTTATATTCTGAGTCTTCACTTTAATTTCGTGAAACAAGTGAACATCCTGGTAGCAGAGAAACAACACCTCTGAATTTACATTTCCTTCACAACTTAGGTGTCTCTCATCCAAGATCAGCTCAGTAATCTACTCCTGGTCCATCCTCTTCTGCTCACCCTACATCCACTATTCAAGCCACTCCATTGTAGCCCACCTTCCCTCTAGTTCATCCACCTCTTGTAAATCCACCTCCACCTCCTGCCATGGCTACATGTTATGCCCCCTTAGTCCTTCCTGTACCATTAGTCAATCTTTCGTAGGAATATCAATCCAAAATTCCATTATATGATGCTAGCAATGCTACAACTGCATCACAACACGTGGATAAGATGAACGACTACTTTGACAGAAATGAAATTGATGATTATTCTGTCAAGCTTAGATTATTTACTCAGAGCTTAGGGGAAGAAGTAAGAAAATAGTTTAAAAGCTTAACCCCCCACAGTATCAATGATCTCCAAGCTTTCCATCACACATTCTTAAAAAAATGGGAAGTAAATAAGAATCCTCTCCAAGTCCTTTCTGATTACAAGAACCTCCATAGAAACACTGGGGAAAGTGTACAAGCTTATTGTACCAGATTTAACAGTGTATATAATGCACTTTCCCCAGATCTAAAACCTCCACAAGGCTCAGCTTTAAATGGGTTTCCTGAAGGGTTTTACCCTAAGATGGCCTATCAGCTGAGGGAAAGAGATCCTGCAACTCTTGAAGAGATGAAAAAAGGTGCTCTTTTTGTGGAAGTCAACTTGATGGAGAAAAGAGAAAGAATGAAAAATGAAAAGAGAGTGTCATTTAGAGAGGAGTCTACACCCTCTACTTCCAACTCAAAGATGGAGAGAATGATGGAGGAGATGATGAAAGAGATGAGCATAATTAAGAGAGCGTAAGCCAGCCAAAACCAAACTGCTCCTCAAAATAAAAACCATAACCAGAATCAAAATTTTAGAAGGAGCCAACCTCCAAACAGATCCAGGGAAGATGATCAACAGATCACTCCTCCCTTTCATCAAAACTATGTTAGTGAGGTTGAGAAAATAGATGAGATAACAAAGGAAGATGATATCAACATGCTGGGGGTAGATAATGATGACTTTGAAGTCCATTATGATAGAAAACAAGGTCTCTATACACCTTATGATGACAAAAGAGATGATGATGAAAATTATTATCAAGACATGGAAAATGTCATCATAGAATCTCAAAGAGAATATGACCTTAGAAGAAAAACCAATCAACAAACTCCCAACACCAAAACCTCTGACAAATCTTCACAAAACAACACTGCAACCAAGCCTAAAGTTGTCAAACAGAAGGACACAGTGACTGTTAATTCTGATAAAGGTAGAGAGAGATGCACTCAAAACAGTGAAAAACAGTGCAGACCTTAGTAGTACTAACACTTCAGCTGGTACTCTTGTTAAAACCTTTCCGTCAAATGTAAATAAAACAAATTAGCAAGCTGATGTTGCTGATAGACTAGCAGCTAGTAAGGCTGAGACAAGTTCTTCAAAGAACCAAATTCCTTTCAACCTAGAGCAGGAAATTTCAAAGATCAAAATCTTTGTTCCCCTTACTGAGTTAGCTGCCAAGAATGTATATAGGACCCAAATTTTGAAGGCTTTAAACATTGAAGAGAATAATGACACAGTCAATCTTAATGATGACCAACCAGAGCTTATTTTTGGTCCTAAGATTGAAGGTAGATATCAAGAGGGCCCTGTTCCTCCTTTTTATGTGAGTTTAAACATTCATGACAAAATTTTGCACAACGCTATGCATGATTCCGGGGCTTCTCATAATTTAATGCCCAAAGATGTAATGGAGAGCCATGGTCTAGAAATCACCAGACCTTACAAAGACCTTTACTCCTTTGACTCAAGCAGAGTAAAATGTTTAGGATTAATCAAAGACCTCTGCATTAACTTAGCCCAGATTCCAGCCAAATGCTTAGTAATGGATATTTTTGTGGCTGATGTGCCCCCAAAGTATTGAATGTTATTATCAAGATCTTGGGGGGCTAAGTTACAAGGGACAATGAAAATGGACATGACCTATGCGACTATTCCTATTTTCAATCAGACTAGAAGACTTTACAAGGAGTCTCATATGAAATACACAGTCACAAGTCAAGACATACCACAAAATTCTCCTCTCTATTCCATAAACACAGGCCTGGATTCATTTATCCTTTTCAATGATGAAACTTTCACTGAACCAATGACCTCGTCTGATTTAATGATAAGTAGAGAAGAGGAAGAATATAACGTAGTAGTGTCAGAATATTTTTCTGAACCGGTAAACTCTAGCGAACAAAACACAGGTCTTGAGCTACAAATCACGTGTCCTTCTCTTTTAAACATTCACAGTCAAGAAAGCAGTCCTCAACCCAATAAAATATCTGAGGAGTTAGAACAAGTTCAACCAAGTGCTGATATTCAACAAAAATCAGAAAGCACGGTAGTTGAAGAGGACAGTAACCAAGATGAAACCAAGAATAGTCCTTTGTGGAGTATGTATTTTGACGGGTCATGCACTAGAACTAATGCTGGTGCAGGTGTCTGGATATGCAAGACTGAAAAAAACCACACAGAAAGCATTTCTTACAAATTAAACTTTCAGTGTTCTAACAACATAGCAGAATATGAATCCTTGCTTCTAGGCTTATGTTTGTTGAAAAAGTTAGGAGCCAAGAAAATCAAAGCGTATGGGGATTCAGAGTTAGTCATTAGGCAAGTCAATGGGGAGTATAATGCAAATCACCCAAGACTTAGGGCCTATCTAAACGATGTCATAGACCTTTTAAAAAATTTTGAGGAATACCAGATAATTTTTGTCCCAAGAAAAAGAAATATTGTTGCCCACAATTTAGCCTTTGCAACTGGAACATGCTTAACGCCATATGAAACCAAAGACTACACAACTCAAATAAAGTTCAGACCAGTTGTACCTGATAATGAAAAGTATTGGCAGGTGTTTGACGGAGACAAACAAATAGAAGACTTCATGCAATTTAGAAATGAATTTGAACTACACAGTTTGGACTCAGATTATGATACAGACTGTAGTGAAGAAAATTTTCTTGGTGAAGAAGAACCGTCCCCTGAAATTGCCAACATTAATCTACTGTCAAGCAAACTTAAGAACAAAACTGAATTGAATGCAGAGTTAGAAACAGAGGAGTTAGAAACCCTACAGTCCAAATATGAAAGTTTTCCAAGTGGTCTGGCACCTTTAGAAGAGTTGTTTGATTTTAATGATGTGGCCAGAAAGCCAAAACTGGAACTTGTAGAGATTGAAGTGGAAGAGTGCAATATAGGCAGTAAACTTAAACCAATGATGATCAAACTATCTAAGAATTTACGAACTCACATTAAAATCAAATACATAGAGCTGTTTAAAGAATTTTCCGATGTTTTTGCGTGGAGTTACGAAGATCTTAAATCCTATGACATTGAAATAATACAGCACAAAATTCCCCTCAAAGAAAACCAAAAACCATTCAAACAGAAATTGCGCAGAATAAACCCTGTGCAGTTGCCTTTGGTCCAGAAGGAGATCATGAAAATGTACGAAGCTGGTATTATTGTCCCTGTTAGATATTCTGAGTGGGTGTCTAATCTGGTGTTAGTTAGGAAGAAAACTGGAGAAATCAGGGTTTGTATAGACTTTAGAGACTTAAACAAAGCTTCATTAAAAGACAACCACCCTTTACCTAAGATGGATCATATTTTACAAAGGGTGGTAGGGTTTAGAATAATTTCTTTGCTTGATGGCTACTCAGGGTACAATCAGATCTTAGTTCACCCTGTTGATCAATTAAAGACAACCTTTACTACACCATGGGGCACTTTCATGTATGTGAAAATGCCCTTTGGTCTAATGAATGCTGGAGCAACTTTCCAAAGAGCCATGGACATAGCATTATCGGAAGAACTGGGCTTATTCATCATTATATACCTTGATGATGTCACTGTGTTTTCAAAAACAGATGAAGAACACTTAAAACACTTGAGAAGAGTTTTCGAGAAATGCAGAAAGTTTGGGATATCTTTAAACCCTAAGAAAACGCTTTTTGGGCTCCAAGAAGGTAAACTTCTTGGGCACATTATTTCAGAAGAGGGTATTAAGATAGATCCCAAAAGGATTGAGGCCATATTGCAAATCTCTCATCCTCGAAACGTCAAGGAGTTTCAATATTTCATTGGAAAGATTAACTTTTTGAGAAGGTTCATCCCCAACTTGGCTGAGCTCCTTAGGAATATAACAAACATGTTGAAGAAGGAGCAAGCAAGTGTTAACCAAAACACCGGTTCTAATAAGTCCTGATTTTTCAAAAGATTTTTATATTTTCTCCTTTGCATCAGAACATTCCATAGCTGTTGTCCTTTTACAGAAAAATCCGCAAGGACAAGAGTAGCCTATTGCATTCTTTAGCAAGGCATTGAGGGATGCCCCTCTGAAGTATAACATTATGGAGAAGCAAGCATTTTCTTTGGTTAAAGCTTTAAAAGACTTCAGAGTATACGTCCTTCATTCACACATCATTTCCTTTGTCCCAAACTCAGTTCTTAAAGAAATCCTAACGCAGGACCCAGATGGTAAGAGAGGTAAGTGGATTGCTGTTATCCTTGAATATGATTTAGAGATAAAACCCACTAAGTTGATCAAAGGACAATGTCTGGCTAGATTAATGGATGAATCAATTTTGAAGTTCTTGATATTAATATGATTAATGCTTTAGATCATCAAGAGGAAATTTCAACTCCCATTGTTGAAAATCATTTTTTGAATTCCCCTTGGTATGCTGATATTCTTTATGTTTTTCTTAAATTGAATACACCCCCTGGTTTGACAAAAACAAAGGCAAGGTTCCTAAAGTTAAAATTTGTAAACTATTGCATTATAGATAAATGTCTTTATTGGAAAAATGCAAGTGGTGTATTGCTTAAATGTTTGCTTGAGTTTGATGCAGAGAAGGTTAAGCACGAGTTCCATGAAGGAGAGTGTGGAGGTCATTTGTACTGGAAGACAACAGCCAACAAAATTTTGAGGGTTGGTTTCTATTGGCCTACTCTCTTTCCTGATGTACACAAGATGATCATTGTCTGTCATAAATGTCAAATTTTTGAAGGAAAAAGAAAACTGCTACCCCTACCTCTGCATCCAATCACTGTTGAAGCCCCTTTTCAACAGTGGGGACTTGACTTCATAGGAGAAATCCATCCACCATCTTCTGCTCAGCATAGATGGATTCTCACTGCCATGCACTATTTCACTAAGTGGATAGAAGCCATACCTTGTAGGCAGGCCAATGATTCTGTTATTATAAAATTCATAGAGAATAATATTCTCTCTAGATTTGGCTGTCCTACCAAAATCATCACTGATAATGCAGCAACATTTGGCTCAAAGAGGATGGTTGAATTCTGTCACAGATATCAGATAACATTGGGGCATTCCACGGCCTATTACCCTCAAGGTAATGGACTTGCTGAATCCTCAAACAAAAGCTCAGTGAACATAATCAAGAAACTGTTGGAGGACAACAAAAAGTCTTGGCACACAAAGCTAGTTCATGCACTTTGGGCTGATAGATTGACTTTGAAGAAATATATTGGCATGTCACCTTTCCAGCTTGTGTATGGTACTGATGCAATTTTTCCAACCAGCCTTGGTGTACCAGTGATGAATTTGATTCAAGAGTTGCAAACTAAAGATAATGACATAATCAGAAGGATAAATCAAACCATTCATCTTCAGCAAACCAGAGAGGAGGTTTATAACAAAGCATTGCAAAAGCAGGACATCATTAAAATATTTTTGACAGAAGAACAAAGGCCAGCAATTTCAATATTGGGGACAAAGTTTTGAAGTGGGACTCAAGGAGGGAAGACAAGGGAAAACATGGAAAATTTGACAACTTATGGCTTGGCCCTTACTCTATTCATTCAGCTGCTGGTAACAATGCCTATTTGTTACAAGAGTTGAATGAAGCAGAATTGTTTGGGGGTCCTGTTAATGGCAGGATGCTCAAGCATTACTTCTCTTGATACATGCCATGTTCTGGAAGCCTTTTTATCTTTTTCCATTATAAATACTTCACCCACCATTGCATTCAAAGTTATGAAAATAAAAAATACAAAAACAAAGAAAGAAAGAAAAGAGGGCAGATTGTGAAAACAAGAAAGGTATAGCCCCATACCAAAAAAGAGAAACAAATCTGAAAGTGTGCAAGCTCAAAAGTCACTCCTAAAAAGCACACTTCTAGTTAGTCAAACAACTTAATCTTGACTAAGTAGCTTTAAATTTTCTGCTGATAGGATAGTGAATTCGATTTGCCAAACTGTTTAATCTTGGCTTATCAGTAGATAGTTTAGGATAGAAATTAAAGGTTCAAACATGCTCAAAATCTGAACCTAAGTTTCCAAAGGGAATGACTCAAATATATTTCAAATTCCGAGTCGAGAAAGATTTATGTCTGGTTCCAATCAGCTCAAAATCCGAACCAGTTAGTAATGGAAAGACAACTCAAAATAAAATTCAAAACAAAGCTGTAAAAAAGAGGAAGGAAATGATTTGAAATTTCAAATCTTAAGCCTTCCATTTTGTTTTAAATTTTGTGCAAAATAATGTCTATGTGCAGCTTGTTTTTATACCATAGACCAGCATCAAGTTAGACTGTTCAATCCTGACTTGTATGCTTTTTAAATTTTTGTTGTAGAATTTAGTGAACAAAATCTGTTGGATAGTTCAATCCTAACAGATAGTAGATTAGGTAGAGAATCATATGGGCTCAGCTGTTTAATCTGAGTCCCTGGAGAAACAAGGAGTAGAAATAGATTAGTTTTCTTGCTTTCGAAAGAATAAATGTTGTAAAAGAGTCTGCCAATCCAATTGCACTCTAAAGAAGAAAAAATGTTAGATCTGTAGGATTGGGTAGGTAGAAAGCTTGTTGATGAAAGATCCATTGTTCTTATGGCTGCTAATATGTTTTCAGAGAAAGATCATCCCAGCAAAGGAAGAGTAGCCCAATGGATGAGGCACAGGTCAGCCTCCCAGAGAAAGCAAGTCTGAAGTTCTTGATGCCTTCAAGAAGGCACCATCCCCAAGTGGAGCCACTGTTAGCCACCTATGAAATTTGTTATACCAAAAGGTGGCTAAATCATTTTTGGAGCCTTCAAGGAACAAATTTTATTGCAAAAAGTGTTGGCTCTTGAAGACTCGTGAAGGCCTCATGCCTCTGTCCAAAATCTTCCCCACTATGCCCATTGTACGCTCTAGAATTCTTTTGATTTCATGAGAGACTGCTGCAAAATCCCTTTTTCCCTTTCCTCCATTAAACAATTAACCTCATTTTCTACCCCTTTCATTCTCATCAAGATCCTTCGTTTTCATGTTTTTCCCCTTTCCCCCCATCGAATTCCCCTTTGATAAGGTTTAAGACTCCTTCTTTGACTTATCGAAACCCTCAAACCCTTGAAAAACATTGAAAATTGCATAAAAATTCACATTTTTTATATTATAGACTTGAGCACCCTTGGGCTAAGTCTTTGACCCCTCCCCTCCATACGCCCTGGTGTTGGAACCAGGTGCTAGGCCCTTTGGGTGCTTATTGCGTCGGAGGAAAACAGTGCACAAGTCTTTTGCCTCACAAAGTTCTCCGATGCCGATTAGCCCTCCATTCTATCTCCCCGGTCATATTATCTTCCACATAACCCACGGCCCCGTAGACGGGCACCGAGCCGTATCACAAATATATGTTCTGCCCCTAAAGCTCAAACCTTTGTTTATATTAATTTTTTGGTTTTAAATATTTTTGTCGTTATGTTAAAAGAAAACCGGGTGGAATTCATCGCACCGCTTTTAAGAGGGAGGTGATTTTTTCTGTTTGGTAGCGATCAACCCCGCTGGCCGACACGTGGCCTCAAGCACTGTTGAAAAACCACCCTCATCGCGCATTAAAGTTTGGACGTGGAGTGGGCACGATATTGATGTGCGCCGTCCGATCTGAGGTCGCTCATCGGACGGTGATCGCGCTCTGAAGAAGCCCAACAGATAGACTAAGGTACGACGCGGTCATGAAAACATCTTTGCCATCGATCGGATCTGCAGATCGATGGTCCACATTCAATCGCCCCGGTCCCCCTCGTCCACAGCAGTGCCGGTGGTCCCAGCGCCACATCAGCATCCACGCGGCATAATTTAATTGGAGCGGGTCTTCCTTGTTTCCTCGCACAGTCAGCAAGTGCGGACCCGGGGAATTTTATTCACCTTGGTTTTATTGAAAGGTTCTGAGGTCCGGGTGTATTTTTTAAGGTTTTTGACATACGGTCTCCACCGTTGATCGCGTGGGCCGATCTCATCTGACGGCCCACGTGTGTCCCGATCTCCAAACACCTGTTATAACTATTTTTCGCCAAAACAAAGGTTTGTAGCCCATTCTCTCCATTTTTCCAAATACAACGACTCTTTCGTTTTGTCTGATTGCCCTCGCTCTCGACTGTCGATCTCTGCGCGATCGATAGTTCTGATTTAATTTCTTCTTTCGACTTCCCTTTGACTTCTTCTGATCAATCTCGACTGTTGGATGATGCCATCCAACGGCCACACTCTCCCCACATGTCCTTCCAAAGTAGCAAACCTACATACGCAGGATTTCATAATGTTTTTGTATTTTTTGCAGGGTTTAAATGGTTTTTCTGCCATGCTGAAGAAAATTCAAACATTCAGGATCGTTCGCAGGGTTTAGAATCCCCGTTTCATCGGTTTTTCATCAGGCATCAATGCCATATCACCCCTGCGCAGCCCTGCACACCAACAAACCAGTGAATCAGGCACAAATCAAAGAGTATCAGTGTCGAAGACAAAATATACCAGAACAGAAGATTGAGGACAGATTTGTGGGGATTATGTCTAAGATGGTTTATCAAAAGCCTAATCCGCAATTAAGGCACAGTTTAAAGAGAAATCATAAAGGTTCATCAGACATAAAAGCTTCCACCGCCACAGCTGAGGGAAATCGGTTCCTCCCAGCTACCACAGTGCCACCTATGCCTCAAAGCATATATCAGAGGTCGAAGTTATTAATTAGGATCAGATATTTGTCTCAAGCACAGCTAGAGAGTAAATTCTGCAAACAAACTTAATGACAAAATATCAGCAGAGTTACTTTGACATCACACAGAGCCTCAAAAGTCAAGAAAAGCTCCCACCGAGCTTAAATATTAATATAAATTATTTAATACAGAGGAAACCTATGTAAGCTTCTTCATTGAGCCCCCCAAAGGCCAAGAAGCCATTAAGTCTGTATTAATTATCTTTAGAGATCTTTTATCAGATCTCACCTCCTCATCCTTATATAAATACTACTAGAGAAGATGAGAGAGGGGTTGGTTGAGTTGGCTACTGAACATTAAAATGTAATTGAGCCTGAGACTTCTATCTGTAAATAGTGTTCACTGGCCCTTGGAGCTCTGCTTGTGGTAGATAAGTTAGGCTGAGATGTGTAGATGATTGCTAAACTAAAGCATTGGACTTAAAGCTGTAACTGGTTTGGAGCATCAATACAAGCTGATTTATGGGATCCTGGTCTATGTTGACGGTGATGTTTCTCTCATTGTGACTTGTTATTTTGTTTCTGTTTTCACTGTGTTTCATTTTCTCTTATAAAGAATAGCATGCATGGAGTTAGGACCTACTGTATACCAGTACCCTTCTCTGACTGAAAATCTTTATCTGAATGTTTTCTTCCAATCTGTGTTATTCAGGAATGATTTAATTCAGTTTAAGCATAGGAATGCTGGCGTTCCCTCGTCTTATTGTTTTAGCTGAATATTTTTCATGGATGTTACTTTAATTTCATGTTAAGTAGATATGAACTAAGGAAGATATGGTGTGCCCTGGTCCTAGTTTTATCCCCAAAGACTGTCTGAATGTTTCCCATGGAATGTGTTAAAAGCTGGCTATTTTAGAAGTACTTACCAGATCTTAGACCATCCTCTGTTATAATTTGTGTTTCCCCCTGTTTTCATTTTTTTTCTATTGAAAGTGTATCAAAGGCTGGCAAGTTTCAAAGTACTTACCAAATCCTAGTTTACTTTCATGTCTTTCTTAAGTGTTTGTCAAAGGCTGGCTAGTTTCAAAGTACTTACCAGATCCTAGGCTACTCTTTGTTCTTCATTTGTCTAATTCCCCTTATTGATGTATCATTTCATTCCATAAATCAAACTTTAAAGAGATCCTTAGACATAGATGACTTGCCCCATGGACCACTCTTGAACCTAATTGTTTCAATTAAACCCTATTATGACTCCATAGCCCAATGGACTAAAACCTGCAATTATCTATCTTCTTGGCCAAAGCTTGTTCTATTCGCTTGCAACTTCATACCTTTGAAACTCTTTGCACTTAGAACTTTCCACCTCAAACAGTAATCATGCTTAACCATCCCAAAAAAAACGAACCCTCGACCTTCATAACTAGCCTAATACCATTACCCAAAATTTCAAAGACAAATCCATCTTTGCACTTGCTGGAGAGATCCCTCTCCGGATTCAGGAGGGCTAGATCCTAGAATCCCAAAGTGGTTGAAACAATGTTGTTTCTGCGATCGGACTTTGCCAATCTTGCTGATTACAGATTCCTAACACAATCATTGTAAAGGTATCATTGTACTTAGTGATTGTAAATACATTATTGTACAAATTGTACTAGTATCTATCTGCCAAGGGTTGAAGAGGCAATGTTGGGAGGTCTAGGATCATCATTAGGTGGTTGTGTCAAAGTTGGGGTTCTGGTCTAGTATATCTTCTTCACACTATGTGTGGACCATTTTCCCTGGTACGGGAGTCCATTCTTCTTTTATTCTTCTATAGGGTGGTAGGGTGGTGCTAGGGTGAGTCACTAGTTATATAAATGTAACTGCTCACCGACTATTGAAGAATCTCTAAGCGTTGGAGCTTCCATCTAGTGGAGCCGGAGAAGAATGCTTTTCTAGATTTTAGAAGCTTGAGCTTTATTTTCAGACTGGCTAGTTAATGTGAATATAAAAGAATTAGTGGTTTTAAACTGAGTAGTTTTCCACCTTAAATTGTAAGCATTGGTGTTCCGAAGCACATCAAGGCAACACTGATAATAATTGAAGATTAACTAATGCTCTAATTGAAAGGAATAATGATTCATCTCTGTATTTGAGCAACATTTTCAGAGTTTGGTTCTTCTGTTAGCAGTTTAACCGTTGGAAGGAGGTCATGGAGCATACCAAGAATGGTGTACCTCTATTCAATGAAAATAATTATGCACTTTGGAAAGGAAGAATGGAGGTCTATCTCTTGGCGCAAGGTTACGAAGTATGGGACACTGTTCAAAATGGATTTACATCAACCATGGATGAACAAAGTAAGAAGAATTTGGTAAATGATGCAAAAGAAAAGAATATTATTATCAGTGGCCTTATTGAATCTGTTTATCATAAGGTGTTGGGTTGTAAAACCACAAAAAATGTATGGGACAAGCTTGAGAATATATATGTAGGTGACTCAAGTGTCAAAGAAGCAAAGTTTCAAATCTATAGAGAAAAATTTGAGAAACTCAGAATGAAAGAAGATTTCAACATTGCTGCATACTTCCAATACGTTGATGAAATAACCAATACTCTGGAAGGATTGGGAGAGCCAGTTGATGAGAAGACTATTATACGGAAAATTCTTAGAACATTACCAGGGAGATTCAACCTGTTGTGGACGATTTTGTCACCCCCCTAGGGACAGTCTAGAGTTGCCATAGACCAGTGCCTAGGAAATCTTAATATAGCAAGGAGCCCTTTATATAGTTTGGGTTGTCAGTCCCAAGAACTCACTTACTATCTCTTGTTTGAACAAGGAAATTAGTTTTGAATGGGACCAATCTCTCTCAGAAGCTGATACAAAGATAAGAACAATGTAGGGACATCTTGTAAAACTCCAATACAAAGGTATCAGACAGTTAAGAGACAACTTACTGTAAAGAGGGCCAGTTCAAATAATATATCACAGAAATCAAATATCAGGAGGTGAGTGCAGTGAGGAGACATAAAGAAGATATTAGCTAACATGAGACTGATACCCAGATACACAACAGAACCACATAAGGGCATACCAATCTATGAATCCATATATGACAATGGCGTTTTAAAAGCACCCTCCTCATGCAACTAATATAGCAGAAAATATGGAAGAGATGATCATGGAACAGTATATCATGACTAGGCCTATTTAAAGTGCTTGACTAATTCCAGAAAGGGCACCAACAAGGATGAATCCTTACTGCAAACTAGTGAGCCACTCGCATTCTAGAACATGATACAAGAAGATAAATAGCATGAAAGAGATATCGTATTAACACATAAGAGAAATTACATACTGTGAGATACCAAAGACCAGAATCCTCATTACAGTTATAACTCCTCCTCACTGAGACCCTACGGGCTCTGAGCCTTCATACAAAAATATTACAAAGTGTATACCAAAGCCCTTTCGCTACACAGTTTGCTGATAGAAATCTGGAACCTCCGCAATGTATTCTTTTTGGGCCTTTATAGAGGAGATGGAGAATTCTAGAGGAAAAGGTAGATAGAAAACATTTAATGACTTATTTTGAATCAAATGGCGGAAATAATTCGCGCCCACACTATGAATGACTAACTATAAATAAATGTACTTTACAAATCGTCTCCTGAAATAAATGCTGAGGAGAAAAATCTCCTTATAAACATGACACAAATAATAAAATATACATTGGTCCGCCTCTAACTGAAAGAGGGAAAATCTGCTGCCATAAAACCCCGAGATAGTCTGCAATTCTGTACTGTACTCTCCGGCCTTTAGTTTTGGATTTAAATCCTGGATCTTTAATGCGGGGCGAATTTCTCTGGAGGGTTCTGTAGGTCCATATCTTTGTCTTCTTTAATAGCGATCATTTCCCACACCTACTCTCGGCTTCTTCTTTAAATTTCACTAGCAGAATGTGTCCTTTTATGGGCTTTAAACCTTTGCAACAATGGCAGCGAATTAAAACGCTTTCCTGTTATCTTGAAACCTGCAAAACTCATAAACATATTAGAAAAACCAGACTCAGAGGTGTGGGGTGTGGAGGTGGAGATGAAGACGACATCGTGGACATGAACAGGGGACTAAAGCACGCAGGGTGGTGGAAGAAAAGCAATGGAGGTATGGATTTAACAGGCGGAGCGCGACTTTCTTACGTAAAACAGTTTGGACGTGAGGGCAAAATAAAAATGAAGGGCATGAGCGAGAACATATGCACACACCTATATATGATGGGGAGAATTATTTGGGACGTGCGGGAGTAAGACACGTGGACGTACGGAGGGAACAGGTGGAAGGACGACATGGAGGTAGAGTCAATGGACGGGGAGACTGGTTGCTGACCGTTGGATGGAAATCACATATCAATGGTTGGGAAACGACGAGATTGGTACGACGGTGGGCCACAGAACATGGCGGATACACGTTAACGAGCGAGCAGTTCTGGTACATATCCGCCGTCAGATTGACATCGCCAGATCCGACGGCGCGGATGGGTTCCGCTGCCCGGCCTTGGATCGATCTTTAATGCGCGGGGAAAAATGGTTTTAGGGCCCGTACCAAAGACACGTGGCTCGTTTCTTATGGAATCGCTGACCTTGGGTCCAAAACAGCCGGCCCGGTGAAAGCGGTGCGGGACTATACCGCCGGTTTCCTGCGCGCGGGACCCTCCACATGTAATGATCACTGCTCCGTTGATTTAGTTTGATCGGACGGTTGCCGTCACCCTCGATAACATAAACAATTAGCTCTATTCCCTTTGGCTCATGGTTTTCGGGCTCAGGTCATGTGATGATGGCAGGGAAGGGGCTAAGGCCCTGGGGCTTTGGTCCAATATAACTTGAATAGCGGGTTTTTAACATTTGGACAATGTATTTCGGAGCAGAAAAGGTGGCGATGAGCACGACATGGGGGGGTTTTGATCACGAAATATATTTGAAACAGATTTAAAAGGAACTGGTGGTCCAAATTTAAATGGAGGAGGGAATATGTACAACACAACCCAAAGGTATCGGTCTTAGAATACAGTGCAAATCTGGACAAACTTAGCAAGGAAGAATTACATGGAGTTCTCATAGCATATGAAATGAGACTTGATGAAGAAAAGGGTACTTCAAATCTAGAAACTGTGTTCGTTTCATCTAAGCAAACCAATAAGGACAAACAACCTTCAATTGAAATGACATGCACCTGCAAGTGTGAAGAAAAGGGAGATGATGGAGAAGGTCTTTCAGATGAAGAATATGCTTACTTTACAAGAAAACTAAAACCTGGTAAAGGAAAATTCGAAGGTAAAATTCCATTGATATGTTTCAGTTATGGTGAGGTTGGGAATTTCGTAGCAAAATGTCCGAACAAAAGTGATGGAAACTCAAAAGGAAAGAAAGGCTTTAAGAAATTCAACAAGCAAGGCAAAAAGAAAGGATCCAAAAGGAACTTTCTCTCTAAAGAAGATATCTCATCATTCGATGAAGAAAGTGACAGCAAAGAAGAAGCCAATGAGAAAGTATTGTTTATGGCCAAGCACAATAAACAAGAAGTATCAAACAATGAAGAAGAAGGGTTGATAATAGAAGAATTTTATGAGGAGGCAATCAAGCTTATAAAAGAGCTCAATGCTGAGAAGATCTGTTCCAATACTCTTGAAGAACAAGTTCAAGGTCTCAAAATTGAGGTTGAAGAACACAAATGTATTGAAGAGTCACTTCAAAAGA
>CM076572.1:1343259875-1343552453 GCA_034641835.2 Pinus albicaulis
ACCCTCGCCCAGATTGAGATCGAGATAGATACCTAGCAGATCTAGGTCCAGATTCAGTGATATATTATGCTGTGCTAGAGTCTGCACCTATACCCCAGCATTCATCCATGCTTTCAACCCCATTGAATGAGTAAGCATCTCCCTATATACGTCAATCTAGATCTGGTGCTAGTATAGGTAGGCACACATTTCATAGCTGGATCTTCGGCTGGATCATCAGCTGAATTATCAAGATCCAAGGATGCGTTTTAAGGCTCGACTACCGCCCCACCCAATAAGCAATCAAGGAAGGCATGGCTCGACTGAACCTCTTTTTGATGGTCCGATGAATCCATTCCTCCTCCTCATCGGGAATCTAAAATGGATATTCTTATTTAGTCAGAATTCAATTTCCGGAAGTTTCTCTCTGGGATATGCCCTTGCAACCTTTCCCACTTCCATAGCTAGCTTATAGGAAGGATAAGAGAAGTGACCCATACTGAACTAGGCTATTTCATGAGCTTTTCCTAGGTGTTGGTTGGATAGCCTACTTATTCCCCATGAGGTTTATTCCATGAGGTTGGCAGGAGAGTTCTTTCTCTATGAGTAGGATGGATGGAGCGATACTGCTGAGGAGGTTCCACTACTCTGGTACACGGTCTGGTCTGGTACGGTCTAGTCAGGGCAGCAGGTACCGATCTTATCAGGTGAGGTGAGTTAGGCCAATAGTGAGCCATCGAGAAGGGAGACTTTTCACTAATTTGTCACTACAGGAATAAGGGGACTATAGCTCGTCAGGTTCCTATTGCTGTTCCAGGTCTATCTGATTCTGATTGCTCGGTGTTTATTAACCGATACAAAGCTTAAGTAGGCATTTACCAGGGCTAGCTAAGAGGAAGTCAAAATCCCACCCCGTTTCAACAAATGATGAGACTGCTGAGACACCAAAGGTAAACCCATGCAAAAAGAAATGGTAATAGAGTAGTGCATCAAAGTAAACCTATGCAATGGGCAATAGAGTAACCTGGAGGGAACTGCGTTCCCCTTCCCCTACAGAGCTGCATAAGCACCTGATAGCAAAGAGACAGCTAGCTCACAGGCCTTCACAACAGCGGAACTACCATGGTTGTGAATTTCACCCTGCTGCCCAGGGGTGAAAGATCCTTTCTTTGGTTACTACTCCGCTGCTGAGGGAAACTGGGCCCGGGGAGATACATTTTAGGTGTTTTTCCACATTGGCCTCATTAACCCATGTTCGTTCCCACCTTACAATAGAAGAAGCTGTAGTTTTATAGTCTTTCTCTCTGCTAGAGCCTCCGAGTAGTAAAGCCCATGCACTCCTTACATCTCTAGCTATCCATGGGTTGAAATGTGCCAATGACAAAGAAATAATAACAACTCCTTCTTAGAGCTGCTCTATCAAATAAAGCTTCTTGTTGTGTTCTTTTCAAGAAGGAGAAGACACCTCCTAGCTGGGGCTGGTAAACCTTATCAGTAGACCTCGACATAGCAGCCAGACCTGCCTACCTATACAACACCTATTATAAACGATATCGCCATGGAGATGTTTAACTTGTCCGTAATGAAGTAGGTTCAATTTTTGTGCACTTACCTCTTGCAATTCTATAGTTTAGTTGGAGCAGCAGAGGATTATTAGGATTATGCCAAACTGACGGGATTGATTTGATTGATTTGTTTGATTGATAGCCAGTCTTCTTAGAGCGGTGGTCCAACAGACGGACGGAGCCCACAGAGACAACCCCGACAGGTGGAGGGCAGGAGGGCAGGAGGGCAGACTTACATGTGGAAGGAACAGGGACGGGGCTTACCCCTACAGAACAGTAGTTTCTACCTCAACTGGATGCCATGACGATGCGTTACATATGATAATGCACAAGTTGAGGATCATACGCCATTCATAGCCCATTACTACCACCGGTCATAACCGATCATAGTTGATCATAGCCAGCAGTCATAGTCAGTCATAGCCATAAGCCAGTCAGAACTAGAAGGTCCTTACTAGAAGGTCATTGACAAAACCAGTAGCCAGTGGTCATAGCCGCTGATAGTCACCCATAGCCAGTGGTCACCCATAGCCGGTGGTCACCCATAGACAGTCATTGTAGTAAGCCGGTCATAGCTGTGCTGGGAGAAAAAAGAAACGGGATGGTCTAATCACCGGGGCGGGCTGGGCCAAGAAACGAGCGCACGGGCTAGGAGAATAAAGAACCGGGCTTACTTGCTTGCTTTACTTCCCACACAACCCTTCCCCCTTTATTTGGAACCTACCTGTATGCTCTATCCGAGTCACCCACTGAAAATGGACATACACTTCGATCCTTACCCCCCTTTAGCTTTTGGAGCGCTTACGCGGGTTGATGAATAATGAGTGAAACCGCTTGCCCCCTTGAGGTTGGAGCGCTTACGCGGGTTGATGAATAATGAGCAACACCGCTTCTTTGAAGTACGGTGATTTGATTCGAGAGAGCGTAATTACATATATAATATATCTCATGAATGACTGGAAGAAAGAAATGAGAAACCATTTATTAGATTCTATTATGAATGAAATGAGATTCTGGTGAACATATTCTTGGCTTCTACCAGGAGCGTAGCGCAGCTGTTCTGTTAGCACCCACCATTTAGTCTGATTAATGGGTCACTACTCCTAATAAGAGAAATTATTATATTATATATGTAATTACGCCATCTCGCCGAGGTGCACATCTGGTTCCTATCTCTATCTTATGAAGGGCTTTGAACCGAGCTATCAATTAGTAAGGTCCGGAGGTCTTGCGCTTCTGAGGGCAAGGAATTAGTCTTAGGATGAAGGCACTAAGAGAAGGGGTAAAAGGTTTGCCGGTCTAATCCCGACTCGCTAATCTCAGGTCTAGTGCAATAGCCATGAAGCTATAATGAAGTGATTAAGTGTGACTAGGTATAACAGGTTTAGTGACTCCTCAGGTGGGTAAATAGTCTGTGTAGAACCAAAAGGGTTATTAGTGCCTCCTCCCTACCCCTATCAAAGGTATTCCTGGGTGAAGGTGAATAGAAGCATTCCATCGTCCTAGGGTGAAGGTATCAAGGTCAAGGTTGTATCATCTAATCCGGACCTGCTAATCTCAGGTCTAGTGCAGTAGCTGCTATTCCAGGTAGTATAGGTAGAAGGCAAGTCTTATAGTTCTAGCAGGTGGTAAGGTGGAACCAAGACTAGGAGGTTTTGATTCTGGCTGATTGGGACTCATCCTAGGGTAGGGTGAAGGGTAAAGAGTGTCTGGTGGATGCTCGTACGTAAGGGGTTCATAGCACATGCTGTACTAAAAAAAGATTCCTGGTTTAGCGAATGGGTAAGGTACTCCATCTAGGGTGAAGGCAAGAAGTTCAGGGTAAGGTAAAAGGCCCAAGCATCAAAGGCATCAGATGAAAGTGCCGGGTCTAGTCCTAAGGTAAGGTATAAAGCCATCCGGTGCTTCTAAGATCAAGTCACGGGTACCTGGGGCATCGCATCCATCACTTAAGAAACTAGGTTTCCGGTATAAAGGGGGGGTGGTGGTTAAATACGATCCCTACTGTACTGATGTTATTGGTGGAATACAGAGATGAGGCAGCACTGGCACTAACTCAATGTCCTAGGATGAGGGGAGAAAGCCAAAGTTGAAGGTTGTTGTTTCATGCCATCCAATCCCAATCCCAATGCCGGGTCTCTAGTTGTACCTCCAAAGCGCTTCATGAAGGTAAGTGTCATAAACGAAGCATATCCTGGGTGGCTCTGTCTGGCTGAGCATATCTCCTTCCTAGCAGTCTGAAGCCTGTCCATCCAACCAACGTTTTCTAATGGACCATAATGAAAGAAAGCCATCCCGCAATTCAACGATTCAACAATCTAAGCTAAAGGTAACCCCTCCCCTCTTGGTTGGCTACTCAACTATCCCGTAGGAGCATGGGAAGCTCCGATAAGTCCTCGGCTAATCCATCCATCAATCTGGTGCTTATAAGAGAAGGTCATGTAATATAAGTTCATGAGTTGGGCAGCATTCCTCCATCCATCATCCATCCATTATTCAAGATCAGGCGGATGTAGTGAATGGATAGAATAATACAAGGTAGTCAGCAGTGAAAACGATCAAAGAGTGAGCTGTCTGTAAAACTTCCTTTCATAAAGTAAGCTTATAAAGGTAATATGACTGATCTCAAAGTGCAAGTGCAAAACCCCAAATAGTGTATACTGAGAAACGACTGGTCATAGTGCCAACCCGAGCTCATGAATGCTCCGTATGGAGGGAGGCATGCTAGTCATGAACCCTTTTACCCTTCCTTTGATTAAGCCTTACCATACAACCTATTCACTGGAAGATCTAAACCTCTTCCTTCATTAGGAAGGTACAGCAGAGCAGCTAGAGAACCGGGCAGAATAGCATGGCAGGCATGATACAAACCCTTCTTTACCTTCTATACCTTTTCTGTTTTCCTAACCTACCGGCCTGCCCCACCTAGAGACCTAGACCTGTAGCCTTCCACCGCCTTACAGACAGCATTTCAAGACAGACCTGCCATCACACTTGCTTTATATGTATGGAGGATGGATGCTGGGTACCGCTATTCACTATTATTCCGGCCGAACCTTGCTGATACTCTTCATCAATTAGAACCCAGCCAGGAATCAACCTATCTGTGCCTTTCTTTTACTGCCTGCCACTTTATAGTTACCCACCTGGAAGACCTAGACCCTATACCACCTTAATGAATCGCTTAGGAGGGACGGACAGCTATTAACACTTCTACGGGATTGGATGGGATGGGATGAATGGAAGGACTTCAGAGCATTGTTTGACGGGCCTTCTTACTACCAGATGTCTTGCGATATCAATTGCATATAAGTTGGTGTTGAGGAGCGCCACGAGCTTGTATACTTCGCTACCGGCGAATAGTTCCCCTTGCGATCACGCTTCAACTGGACAAGTACCTGGAGGCTAATAAACAGCATATCAGCTGGTAGATAGAACCTTCGCTTAGAACAGCAGCGAAAGAGGAGCGCTATAGATGAATGAATGAAAGAGACCTGGGTCAATGAGGAGCCCTGTCAAATAAGATAAGCCTGGTTCAATTAGACCTTGTTCAATGAGGAGTAACCCTAAAGATTCAAGCGATGGCGGCCTTTTTGAACTCTCTATCTATAGTATTAGGCCCGCTCTGCTTGCTTTCAATAGTTGTTGTTTTTCTAGAACTTAATCCATCCATCGAAGTTTAGTTGCACCGCTTTAGCAGAAAATGCCACTATTATATATGTAATTACGCTTTCTTCCAGTCATGATGCGCTTTAAGGCTCGACCACTATTTACCCACCCACCCCAATCCCCGAGGGGAGAGGATGCGAACCCACTCTCCCGACCAAAGAAGGGACGGAGTAGCGATCAAAAGCACGCAAATGGCCGTTCGTTCTTTGCATTTCAATCCATCCATCCATATCCATGTATCTGAAGTTCTGGCTGCTGTTTAGAATCTATCCGACAGTTCCACGATCTCTGCTTCAGTGTTGGCTTTATAGAGAGAATCCAGGCAGTTGACGATCTCTGCATCGAGTGGAAGGCATCGGTTGTTGGCTCCGCAGGACACCCCACCCAGCCCCGTATCTCTTCCGTTCTGGCTATCGACAATCCATCTGGTGCTTCTAAGAGAAGGTCATGGGTCTCCGGGGCAGCACTCAATAAACAAAGGTAGGGTGAAGTCAATAGTAAGTCAAGTTTGGTAAACCGGTGGATGCTCGTAAGTAAAGGGCTATGCCCCTACTAAGATTCATAAAGGCAAATGTTATCAAAGCATCTCCTGGCCGGGCATATCCTATCAATGAATGTCCGGGGCCCACCCATCCTCTACCTTCTCTCTCTTTTGATTCCCCATTCACCCCACCTACCTCCATATCTCGTGACAATGCCAAAAGTGCAATTCCCTGCTCATAGCTTGCCCTGATACCCTCCCCTACACTACAAAGAAGGAAGGCAAGTCTCCTCGCTACCGCATGAATCTAGTCTGATGGCTGTATTTTATCGACTAGCGCCTAGACTAGATGAAGGCCCTAGACTGACCAACTTCACTGGTTAGGCAAGCCAACAAGATAAGATAAGCAATCCACGTATTTCTGCCGAAGGTCCTGAACCAGAAGGTGGCGAAAGAAGAAACCCAGCTACCGACATACCTTAGCAAGCCACTTCTTTCAGGCAGGCCGAAGTCAGGAAGGCAGGCCGAATCGCAATACCAAGGAAGAGCAGTGGTCAGTGCTCCTAACCCTCCTAAGACCGTGCCCTCGTCGTAAATGACCCTCCTCTCCCTCCCCCTCGACCTCCCTCTCGCTTGGCCGAGGCCGACAAATCGGAGCGAGTGCCCCTCGACCCTCCTCTGCTTGGCCGAGCTGCAACCCATGGCGCTTTAGTTCTTCGGTTGATGGCGCCTTGGGGCCCCCTCCCCCTTTCTTTGGCCTGGGAGAGTGGGTTCGTAACCTCACCCCCCTCCCCCCAAAAGAGAGTTGCTCCTCTCCCCGTTGGTCGAGCCCTCCAACGGTCGTTCCCCCTCCCACGCACCACCCTCGTAACCCTGCCGGAGTCAGCTATGCCTTATAGTCGAGAGTTCGACAGTTCACCCCACCCTGGCATGCGTCTCACGCTCGTCATGCTTTAGAGGCTCGTATGCTCTGGGAGATAAGAAATCCAGAGAGACACTCTTTATCAATCTCTCTGATCAGCGAGTCAATCCTCAATCTATGGAGTTGGTGAGGGTGAGACTCTTCAGCGGGCTTAATGGAGTTTACCATCAGGATCAGCTAAAAGGTATGCCCCCTTTCCTAAGCAATTCTTAACGACATAGGGGTTGTGCCACATGGACTGAAACTTTCCTCGACCAAGTTGATCATGGGATTGGTTGTAAACAAGGGCGAAATCACCTTCGTAGAATGAGTGAGGGTGGATGTGACGGTCATAGTGGGCTTTCAAATGTTGTTTGGTAGCTTCAATGTGATAGAGGGTAGCATGATGGTCCTTGTCTGCTTGTTTCAAGGTGATCAAGCATTGTTCCAGAGCAGAGGTGTTTGGAAAAAGCTCGACTGCTAGATGCAAGGAAACCCAACAAGGCTAATGGGCTCCAAGGTACGAGCACAACGACGTCGATGTGAAAGATGTGCCGAAGTTTCACATTGACAAGGTTCGTCCAATCGGGACCCAATGATGAGAGATCCTGTCGAATGCGAGATGACTGCCAATGAGGCTAACTATCATCAAGGCACTCTACTTCTAGAATAATCGTTAGATAATGTGTCGGAGTCTATGATAAAAGCTCTGATAGAATCAAGTCAATTATATAATCCCTTCAACTAATGTAAAGCCAAAATGAAGCAAGATGATGTATTGTCCCTCAAGATGGTGTATTGTCCCTATGGTTGGATGAGGTGCTGACCAACAAGACTTTACTTAGGCTTGACTCAATGAAGATGATGAGACGGGACATTACCCAACCAGTAAGGTCCTGGCCCTTTATCTATTCGATGACCCAAAGCCCCTCAAAGCGAGGAAAGAAAACCTCCCTTTATAAAGTCATGAGGAAATAACTCGTAAGTGAAGGCAAGAGTCAGTCAGAGTCAGGAGCATTAGCGAGACCCTTACCTATCACTTATTAACCGACTATCTTCGCAGATACTAAAAGATTATTTCTACTAATGATGCCCCTCATCCGGAGTGGTGCGCGTAGCCAAGACAAGGAACAACTCGAGCGTTAGCGAGACTATCACTTTCCTTACTATTACGTATGATGCCCCTCATCCGGGATGGTGGGCGTAGCCAAGGCAGGTACTAAAGGTCACGCCCTACAAGTAAGGTAACGCCCCAGATAACCATACCTTACCCATGGAAAGAATATTTATCTTAAGTTCTATTCCTGAAGTATCCATGTAAGAGTAAGTAACTGGTCATTCAACCCTTTCCTCTCACTGTTAATCATCCACCTATCTATTTTTATTAGATATACAAAAGGGTGATGAGCAGGGTTATAACCTCTTTATTCTAAATCCAAATCGTTCTGGGTGAGCTCCTTGTCCGATGCGGACAAGCAATAAATTACTTATGTGGTGAAATTAACCATATAAGCAGTTCTACGGGGACTCCCAAGCATTTGGCTCTAGCCTTGGAGCCCTCTATATTTCCTCACCTTAAAGGAAGGAATACCTCAGCTGGATACTCGTATATAATTAGATTACAGAATCTCCCTCTTGCAACGACTCGAAATGAGTGATCAAAAAAGCGTAATTATATATGTAATTACGGTCTCGAATTCATTATTCGATCAAGAGAGATTGAATGCATATATTATATATGTAATTATGCATTTCATTTCTTTCATTCATTCATTCGATGTGTGTCAATTCGGCCCTTCACCCAATAAGTAACTCAAGTTCGAACAAGCTACGCATCCTAGTAGCACGGAGACCTACCTCGCGTAGAAGTACTTTGGGCGGCGGTTGAACTAAACACTTCGCGTATTCATTTACTATTTTGTGTGGGGGGCCCTCGCCCACTTAGGGTGAGTCACTAATCGTACCTCGCCCTGATTAGGTTGGGCAAGTACTCCCATTCCTTATCTGTGCTATCTCTTTGAGGGGAAGAAATATAGGGCCTGATTTCACCCAGTAAGGTCCTGATCAACCCGGTCCTGCCCCCTTATCTAACAGATATGATCTCAGTTTATATAACTGTGTTCAATGAAATGAAAATTTGGCCTTTCAGGAAAGGTCAATCCTTCGACAATGCTGCTATTATCAATGTAATTACGCTTTAGCATCGTATGGGATCTCCGCTCGAATCATCGATCGTACCATAATATCGTATACAAAGATATATCTCATTATATATGTCATGATGCTTGCCTTATTACTATATAGGGTCCCACACGGAGTATCATACATCATCCGTCCACGATTGCTACCACCACCTATAGCAGAGACCGGTTGGAACCGACTAACCTTCGCTCTGGACCTTGGACAGTCGCTGCAGATGCAATAGCCGGTGGGTTGGATGCACGGATAGACCAATACAGGAAGAAGCTTAACCCCGCGGGATTCCGCCGATTAAGAGCACTAGCCTCCCAATTGGCGAACCATACCACCACATGGTAACTTTATAGAACCCTTAACTAGGCTATACATCGATAGGCTTGAACCGCCAATTAGAATGTTTACGCTTTCTATCCCAGCGATGATCTCTTTTAAGGCCTTGGAATTGAACTTGAATCACTTATTGCCTGCCGCTAGCTGGGCCTAGGGCTATTGAAAGAGATTTATGGCTGGGCCAGGGTAATGTTTGGCAAGGTGGGTTAAAAGGGACTTCTACATGGCAACAATTGGGGAAACTTAGACATGGGGAACTTGGGCAACACCTGCTGGGAATCATAGCTAGCAGAGGTAAACGCGACGAACGGAGGACGGAGGGAGAGGAGAAAGGTTACTCACAGCTTAGGAGGGAACTTATTCTCTTGCTTTAAGGTTGTCCTTGGAGATGATAGGTAGGTAGGGTAGGTAGGGCCAACTAGAAGAAGACGTCCTTTGAGATAGGGCCACCAGGAGGAATACGTCTAGAGCCAGGAACAACACATTTATACCTACGGACCAACACGCCGCACACAACCTGCCCAAAGCCAACATCCGCCGATACAGAAGAAGGAAGGAATCACGTTACTTTCGAGCAAGAGATGGATGGATTATGAATGAAGGGCCATCGGCATAGATTGAATCGAGAGATATTAGATAAAAGGGGACATCAACAATAGATATGAACGAAAGAAAAAAGGCCATCCATAGGTTTTGTTGGTTTCACGAAGAAGGGCACCATCAATAGTTGAACGAAGGGCCCAGTAATAGTGGATAGGATTCACTAATAAGGGAGAGCATAGCAATCCATCGATTGACTAGGGGCCATCAGCAATAATAAATATAAACGAAAGCCATCAATAGTTGTTGGTTGAACGAAGGAACCCGCTATAGATAAGAGATAGATTTGAACGAAGGGCATTGATCGCTTACGCTTGCCTACACGTTTGTTTATTGATTGCTTACGCTTGCCCACATGATTAGTACCGACAATGCTCAATAGAGGCCTAGGAATAGAGGTATAAACACTACGCCTCACATTTTCACCTCACATTCTACTGCCCTTGAGGCTCTTTCCAATTAACCACGTGGAACGGGACAGACACTTCGAACCTTGAGGACAGCAGAATAGTTCCGGTGATTACACCAATTAAATAGGAAATATGTATATACCACCTTTTCCCCCTTGAACTTGGTTGGTTGGATCGCTTACACAGGTTGATGAATAATAATCGCTATCACCTTTCCCCTGGACGAGGAAGGAGCGCTACCACTCAAGACCCCGGAACACACCTAACCTGCCGCATTGATGAGACACTACTGGATCCATTGGTTGAGCTGCCGCTGGAAGAGAACTGATTTGATGTTATTCGCCAATGGATCTTTACAATTGGAGGTTCCATGACTATATGGGTTAGCACAATCAGGTGAGTTAGGCCGCTTGTGAGTGATTCATTACGGGATGCCTTGAACTTCAGGCCTGGACACTTGCAAGATAAGAGGCCTGGAACTTGAATAGGTCTGGAACTTGAATAGGCCTGGACATTTACGTGGAACATGAAGACGTGGTCATTATTCCGTGGTGATGATCCCATTATTACATGGTGAAGACATAGCGAGTGAGATTACACAATATGCCATATACATTATCACATAGCTAGGAGTTGTGTTATATACGCGGGGTTGGTTCGATGGGTGGAAATAAAGGTCCGATGGAGTTAGGGCGGGTGTAAAGGGTTTTCTTATTTGAGCAAAGAAGTAAAGGTCAAAGCAGGAAGGAAGCAGAAAAAGGTATTCGTCAGAAGGTGTTCAATGAGCAGTACTATCACACAAGCAGTACTCTAACGTTGAGCAAGCAGTTAAGGGATCGGAAGGTTGAAGCAGAAGTCGAAGTCAAAGGTAAAGAAAGGGCAGGTGGTGGGCAGTGGCTATGCTCATTCGTTGCTATGCTCATTTGGCTATACCTAGTAGTAGGGTGAGTAATTGTATATCTAAGGTAATCAATCTATAGGGCATTGGTATAGCTATAGGAAAGGGTATGACTGAGAAGTGAGAGCGTATGAATGAAAGGGTAAGGAGTAAGAAGAAATGGGAGAAGCTCATGCAAATGACCCCCACCCTTGATGATAAGTCAATTGAAATGCATAATTACATATATAATATATCTCATGAATGACTGGCAGCCTCTTACTTCTTGGCTTGGTCGGAAATGAATGATGAAGTTCAAGCTCTTAAAATGAGGAGCTTTCGTCCGGTCTCCCTACCGGTCGATAACAGCCCCGTTTCTCTCGTGATGGTCAAGAGAGGTGTATCATATATAATATACAGCCCCTTGAAATGAAGGAAGCGACGATCGACGGCCTGGAGCTCTCGGCTCGGTCGAAGCGATAAATCGATAGGCCTCGACCTCCTGCTGTCGGTCGGCCCCGGTCGTCGATAAGCCTTTAGTTCTTCAAGTTCCTCTCTTTTGGGGCCCCTCCCCCTCACCATATGAATAGTGAGTGACTCCGTCCCTTCTTTGGTCGGGAGCCGCCATCGTTCGTAACCTCTCCGGTTGTCGAGAGTTCGGCAGGCTCACCCTCACCCCCTCCCCCAAAAGAGAGTTGTTCCTAACCATATGAATGGTTAGCGTTGCTCACTCCTCTCCTCGACCTCGTGACACCAGACGAGTCCCTCTTGAATCTTGTTGGTCGGAGCCCCCTACCCAGTCGTCTCCTCCCGTTACCTCACCCTTTCGGGCCTTTGTCGAGAGTTCGGCAAGCTCACCCTCACCCTACCGGGCCTTCCTCGCACATTACTTCACCCTACCGGGCCTTTTGGTCAGAACAACTAATCCGGCACAAAATGGCCAAAAATGAAGAACTTAATAACAATGACTTACTTTAGAGAAATAAGGGACTAGGAATTTAGATAAACAAGTCATAAGGCAAGCATAATTACATATATAAGTTAATATCTATATTTTATTTTTTTGTATACAATATTCTATGATATCATGTTACGATCGATGATTATCATGTTACGATCGATGATTTGAGCGGAGATCCCATACGCGATGCTAAAGCGTAATTACTTATATAAGTCGCCCATAAAGAAGGATTGATCGATGAGTAAGCCTTAATGCCAGATGAGATTGATTGAACGATTGATTCTGACTTAATGAAAGCTAGATGAAGATGATATGAACGGATTGAGACAGCGATTGATCCAGCAACAACAGCTATTGATGAAGCGATTGAGTAAGCCCAGCCAGATGAGATTCTTCATGCCACCAGACTGCTGAATGTGATTGATTCAGCCATTGGCCCAGCAAGAATGCAATTGAGATTGATAAGCCGGTGATTGATAAAGCCTTAAAGAATGCAATCGAGTCAGCCTTAAAGAACGGATTGATTGAGTGAGTAAGCCCAACCAGATGGAGATTAAGAAAGCCAGTAAGACAGCCAGAATTGGTTTATTATGAGTGCCAGCCTTCATGCGAGTGATTCAACGATTGAGGCATTGAGTGATCAAGGGAGTGATTGATTGAGGGAAGCATTGATGAAGGGATTGATTCAGCCAGCCAGATGAGATTGATTGATCGAGGGATGGATTGATGGATGGATTGATGAGAATGCCAGCCCCCTCAAATGAAAGGGAAGAGAGAGCTGCAAGCGATGGTCATGGATATGATGCCCTGAGCGAATGAAGAGATAAGGCAGACATAGAGGCATTGATTCAATTTGAAGTAGTATTCTGGATCAAAAAGTTTAAAGATTCGATTTGATTCTCTAAACTGAGGAGTCTTACAAGAAAGGCGTTCCCACCAAGCACTAACCCATCTTACAAGAAAGACGTTCCCCAAATTCCCCTGTATGCATTCCCCAATACGGCCCGAATCCCACATTTACACATCCCTGTATCCACACATTACCCCATTCAGTTCAATCCGCATCCCGCCATTACCCGCTTTCAGTTTCATATGCAATACGCTTTCTGGACGCTTTCAATCCGCATTCAGTTAAAGCCGCACCTGCCATATTCGATATGGCGCTCTAACAGACACAACACACAATACGTCTTCTTGGGTAGACCGCTTAGCAAGCTACTGATTAGAGAGATTCAATTTATGTGGAACACAACTAAGCCTTATTCGAGTGGATAGATCTACGGCGGCATCTTAAGCACGTTGGGAGCAGGCACAAAGTCTTGTTCGACCAGATTTATAAAACCTTCCCCTTGTATCTCGGTAAAGTCCCTCCGGGTGTATATATGAGATCGTCAACATCTTGGAAATATGGAATGGTCCCGTTAATCCCGGAACAAAAAGGATAGGCTGGCAGGGGTCTAAGGGGAAAGGATATTTCTTGCTTTCATATGTTCAAATTACTAGCATTGGGGTTTGTTTCTCCTAACCCACAGGGTGTCTTATATTCATATAAACTTGACAGGTTAAGAGGAAGGAGCCTTAAGCCTTGGCAGAATGGTACACGAGTTAGAGAGATGGGATTGCCCATGCTTCAAGTGAGGTACTATTGAAAGGGATTAGCATTTGCATCGGTCACGAGAAGATGTACGTACAGGATGAACATTGGCATCGACATCAGCATCGGCTGCTACTGCTACGGGAAATCATGCGCGCACTTATACGGCAACTGCTTGGGATGATCCGAATGGTGGGGCTCATGGGTTGGCCATTCTACGACCTTTTTCATATTGAAAGAAGTTCTGGTCAAAACATGTGGGTATTATACCTCGGCTCCTCCTACCTTACTCCCTAAACCTCTTAGACCTTTGAATTTGAGGTTATAAACCCCTAACACCATGGAAGAACCAATTTGGCTATTGTGCTTTGTGCGGCTATAATACCTCGCTCGGCTCCTCCTACTACCTCCCAAAACCTTAATATTCCTTATTATTATATTTTCTATACCCTTAACGACGGAAGAAACAAGGTGGTTCTTCAGAGCCTTCAGCTTTGGTGGAACAGTACGAGTTTGAGGGCATTTGAAAATGGATGGCCATGCTTCAACTGAGGTCCGTAAGGGATGAGCATCAGCATCGACATCGACTCGTATTGATACGGGAAATCATACGCACACTTATATGGAAACTGCTTTGACTTATACGAATTGTGGGCGTTGATTGGATCAAGTATCGAGGAACTTCCTTTCTTATGAAATAAAGTATTGATGCCTCTTCGAAAGCTCCCCTCCTAGCTAGTGCCTCCCGGTATCCCTTCCCTATAGAAGTTCCCAATCTTTCTTCTATGAGGTATATACTCTAACCTAACCAAAGACAACGCATTCTTATCACGTAGGTAAGGCAAGCAGGACTTGAACCACAACAAAAACGAAGCCAACAATATGCTATCAATACAACAAGCTAAGCCAACCCCACTTTCTCTATCGATCTTATTGCTTCTGCTTGCCAGCTTTCTTTCTCTACGATAGATGGCGATAGCTAGTGAGCTCAGATCAAGGGCGAGCCGGTGCCTCCACCCTGTGTATTGAGAGGTCTATAGCCACATAGCACTGAGAATCTCTAGGTACTTTATATTGCACTACAGCCCGCTACAACTGTTGTGTTGAATAGAACCAAGTCCACTGCTCCATCAGACAGAGATGTGCTCTTCCCTTCCTACCTATTCATCCGGCCACCGCGCCACTCTCAAAAGGGGAGTCTCCCCACCCGCTCTGAATCTGGATTAGCCAATTTTGTTCAACCATAAGGCAAGGCGCTTGCTTGCACATTTTATTGGGCTTGCTTGTCTTTCTGGCTAGACTGGAAAGTGGGTACCTAATGAGCCAAGGAGAAGTAGCTGCCCCGACGAAAGCAAAACACAGCAGCGAGACGGAAAGGATACACCACCTTTCATTAGTTCATTTCCCCGATTGAAAGGCGTGGGTAAGAACGTAGGAGAACTGGACGTGAAATAGATTGAACGGAAGCGTCCAGGAGACCCAATCGTATATAGAAAGAATGAAATGGCAGCATGCATATTAAAGTAGATAGGACCAAGCGAGAAAGAATCAGAAGCGAAGGAATCAGGAGCCCTACTTCTTCCTGTAAGCACCCGTGGATTCGATTGTTGATTTGGAGGAACTCCAAAATCCAAATAAACATCGTTGATAGAGATCCTGAATACGTAGTAGAAAAAACTCACCCTAAATCGTCAGAAGATCCAGCTCCGTAAGGTAATAATAAGAGTATTGGAACCTAGAAGGATTCCAATAGAAGTAAGTATGGAAATCTATTTGGAAATCCAACTAACTTGGTATGCCTACATACATATCTAAAGGATTCAGAAACTCAACTTGCTGAGGAAAGCCTGGCACTGCATCGTATATTTCAAGATCGAGTTCGAGCTGCAGTTCCATATCCTATTGGAGATCTGAACCCAGCAGCAAAGGCGAAGGTGACAGCAGCAAAAGAGGTGGGAAAGGCAGCACTGCCCCTTGTATTTTCTCTTATTGAAGCAGAACTACCATCAGCAAAGGTAGAGGCGGGCAGTCTTGAACGATTCTTAATAGCCATAAAGGTGAGGGATGGAATGGGAAAATGTGGTTAAGGTAACAAAGGTGGTTGCGACATTCGTATGCGTTCCTACTTCATAGTGTCCATTACCTTATGTTTAGTTTCTAGATCCACATTTTTGTTAAGCGGTCTTATAAATTTTAGCTCTTGCCTTTGGTTTACGAACAGGCATTGGGTCTTTATCTGCACTGGGCTCTGCTGCTATTGGTGCAATTTAGTAAACTAATTATTCCCACCCACAACCCTATAATCGTACGAAAGAGGCGAAGTGATGGTTCCGGGTCAACTGGCTATCGATCCATAAATGGATCAGCTAGGTCTTCTGCTTCACTGACTGCTTCATCTACTTCTGCATATATATATGATGCTATCTATGGCACTAGGTCTTGATCCGATATAGCATGATCTGGGTCTCGCTCACAAAGGTCAAAGGTAGCAGTGAAAAATTTCAACCTTCAGGCAGGGAGCCTTTGACTTCATGGCAGGAGGCCTCGCTCTGGTCTTATATGAAGTCAAAGGACGCATGAACTTTATTTAGACTGGAATGAATCCCGCTTCGGACCGACTCTGTGCTCGATTAGGGTGGTAGGATTAACGACGGATGGCAGGGTATTTAAAGGTATCACATGCATACGTACGGGGTATAGGATGGCTTGAGTTCGGGCGTCGTGATTGAGAGAGTACAACAGGCATGGCAAAGTTGATAAAATCTTTGAGACTTAGGCTATGGAGCTATAATTCATATCGTTCAAGTATTAATTTGGAAAAGCTGCGTGAAATTTGATCGATCTACCCTTTATTGCCCTTTCTCTCTTCATTCTTGATCTGTCCAAAACCAGAGCTTCCGTAGCGCCCAGGTTGACTTCGCCGGGTGCAACCTACAACCACCTATTTGAATCTACTGGAAGCCTCTTTCCCATCCTACAAGTTATCCGTTACTTTCATCCCGAAATACTATGCCCTAGCCGTTGTAATGCCCAAGTCATCACCTGCTGAGTCCAACCTTGTGTAGGGACCTTGCTTACGTGTGCACCAGCGTGAAGTATGCCAATGGAATTAGCACCGGAGGGGGTTTTTCTCTGCTAACCTCACTAGTATGCCTTTGAGCCACCTCCTTACTATAGATTGATATATCACTCTCCATAATCGTTCAAGTACTTCTTCTTTACCGAGCTGCCCACCGGGCCTTGCGTTCTTTATCAGGGGTTTCGGGCTTGCCCCGCCGCACACTTCGTCTACGAGCTTTCCCACCTTGACTTACTTATAGTAGGGAATTCCTTCCTTGGTCTTCAGATCTATCAGTCTTCGGCCCCTCTCCCAGCCTAAGTATGCTTTGGATATTTTGACCATATGGAAGATTATAAGCCAGCTCTCACTCCCCAGGCCACTGGAATGGACCTCCATTCCAACGCTGATTCTCCTCTTGTGGATGCTACTCATTGCAGGTCTCTCATTGGCAGCTTGCAAGCCTGACATCTGTTTTGCCGTAAGTCTTTTATCTCGGTTAATGCAAGCGCCCCGTGCCTGTCATCTTCAAGCGGCTAAGCGGATCCTGCGGTATATAAAAGGCACCATCAACCTTGGGATCCATTATTCTTCGGAAGTGCCACGACGATCTATACGGAAGGGCTTTCTGGTCATTGTGGCGCTGACGGATCCTGAGGTAGGCGAAGTTGTTTCGATATTATAACCATTTATGGGCTGGGCCACTACTATGCATTGCCCACTGCTTGCCATACCAAGGCCCAACCCCTATTCGAGTGAAGAGGGTGCAGCCGTGACGAATGACCAATGAATCGTGAGCGGTAGTGAACAACTAAGATATCAGGGCCCGGTCCCCACTCTATGTGGTGATGTTGGATGACTAAGTGATCGAAACGGCGTTGGTGATCACTGCGAGAAAAGGATTGGTTGGATAGTGAGCAGGATTGGAAGGGTTGGCTCGAGCCAACCCTTATACCTTACAGCGATAAGTCACTCGCTGCTAACATCACTGCCTACACAGCGATCACATAGATGCCAATCACTATCCGAATCCATGGATCAAGCTGGAAGGAGGGGCGGGCAGCTGGAAGGGATCTGGCCTTACAAGTGTGTTACGGCACTAACTTGGACTGGCTGGCTCTCGCCGGCAAGCCTTGGGGAACGTAGATGCTGGATGCTGGTTCTGTGGAATAAGTGGTCAGTCGCGAATAGCGAAGCAAATTATTGTTCGTATCAACGAAGATGGACCAGTGTACTTCTGGATCCAGATGAAAGGACCAGTTACTGAACGAGAAAGGTATGAAGCGCTTTTAAGTAAGACTGAAGCACTTCGAAGGAAGAAAAGAGACTGATTCAAAGGAAGAAAGAATTAGCTGCCTCTATAAGCTGGGTAGCTATAGAACTGGTTAGAACGCTATATAAACCGGGCTATAGGAGCCTCTACTGGGCATACTTCCCGCACCCTTCATAAAAACGGTCTAAAGCAGCTATTGACGTTCTAAAGCTATTGACGTAACTATTGAGTAGCTCTTGACGTAGCTTGGGAAGCATCAATTTATCGCTTCGAAGGAACCATTTGGCAGTGGGGAACATACTTGAACTACTTCTACTGGCTTGGGTAACTAGCTTAGCTTGTAGGTATAGGTAACTGGCTTATAATAAATGAACTATTGCTTGGATGTTTGGCGTCTTTGGTCGCGCGTGAGCGACTGGTCAATTGACATTCCAGAACCTGGCCGGCCTTATCTCTTATCTTCTTTGGCTTTTTCGATCTGGCGGCCGGTACTTTGACCAAATTCCACATCAGGTAGTGATCGATCTCCTACAGGAACGCATCGAAGATGAATCTTTATTAGATATAATCCGCAAGTTTCTAACTAATCGAATAACAAAAACCGATGATATATACTTAATAAATAAGGCTATAGGGATTCCCCGCTGTACTGTCTCCTATTCTGATGAATTTCTTCATCCTTTTTCTTTTTGCGTGCGGAACATCTATTATGGCAGGGTTGCATATGACCAGACCATAGGCATCACAGAAAAGAACGACGAAGCCGCTTGCTCGACCAAAGAGAGAGCAAGGTTTTGTGAAATCTGTTCCAAACGAACTTGGTGTCTGGTCCGAATCTGTAGGCCATCAATCAAGATCTCTCGAGCATCACCCACTTCCCTTACTGGCACTCCCTTCCTAGCGTGAATGAACCCATGTGTCTGTCTGTTGGTAACTTGGGGGCCATCCCCTCTCGGCCATTGATGGGGAACTTCTATCCCGAGTATGATTGAACGGGTACATATCTCTTTCTCTTCCGAACAGCACAAATAGAATCCATGTCACAGAAGCCATTCACCCGCTGCACCACATAGAAGCCATCCGTTCACTGCATGCCCCTATCTCCGCTACCACGATCTATTCAACTAACTCTAGCAACACCTATAGCATTCTATCGTATGGCGCATGGGGTAAATATATCTCGAGTATGTAGACCAGGGGGGGGGGTAACATTGATTCTGTTTATGATGTTTGAACGGGGTATTCTTTTTGAATGGGTATCCAGTGATGGGGGCCATCTCTTCTCCCATCTGGCGTACTTGGCGGACTGGGTGGACTTCCTTACCTTGGCGGGTGCTTTACTAGTTGGACGTGGTCTTGGTGGACTTGCACGTGTACTTGATGTACGTATCCTTGGCAGATTCCTTACGCGGACTTGGCGGACACCTATTTGATCATCCGTTATCAACTTGGAGTAATGAATTTTGGGGATATGCTCGTAAGTCAAAACCATGTCTTCTCACTGTCTTCCGGTGGGGAATGAGTGTATCCCGGGTATGGGCAATAGCGAATTGGCACCTCCTGGGAATGATCGACTTGTTGTATCGACTGACTGTTGGATTGCCTCTTGGGATTGAGGTGCATTGAAACCTGGCATTGGACCTTGGCATGGAGTACTGGCATCTAATGTATTGAAACCTGTATCGAGTAGCGGCAATGGGGATCGTCCATCAGCAAGTACTACGGGTAATTGTGACTATCGGCAATGATCTCCTATCGGCTGACTGGCACTGACCGGAATGATCTACGGCAATGATCAGCTATTGACTATGTGACTACTTACTTTATTTCTGGCAATGATGAGACTAACTGGGGCTATCGGCAAGGAACCTCTGTAAGGACCAGCAGCTATCGACGATTGACTATCCTGGCACTGAGCACCACCTCTCCTGGCTCTCGTCGACCACTGGGAATGACCACCACCTGGCTATGACCGGCTGTAAATGACTGGCTATCGTCAAGCCCTTCTAGCTCTGACTGGGCAATAACTAGCGGAAATGTGTGGCTATCGGGAATGACCCTCTGGCTGTGACTCACTTACTCACCCGTTCCGTACCGTGTTGGGTGAATGTGTACTTGTTGGACTTGCACACTTGTAGACGTGTACTTGGTGAAGATCTAGTATGAGTAATGATCCACCATATATCCCTTGTGTGTAGCGTCTGATCGTCTAATAGTGAATCAACATATGTAAAACGCTTCGTCAAAGCATCCACCAGTCAAGGTAGTAACACTTTGTTCTGTATAGTTTTGAGGTAGGAACGATTGTTCCGTCGCCATAAGTGATGCAGGAAGTGTTTCGTAGTGAGAAGTGCCATCCTGTAGGTTCCATCTCTCTCGGATATGTGTTGTGATAGCTGACTTCTCTCTTTCTCATCTGGTGGGGGAATACGTGGGATACTTCTCTGTAGTCTGGCTATAACACCTTTATCAATATGCTCAGAAAAACATGCTCAATGCCTTCTCTGCTCTGTTAGTGTGAAAATGAGGCCTTATTCTCTCCCATCTGTTGGGAACATGGGGAACTCTCTTTCTCGGGTCTGGATAGAACGGGTAATCCAGTGATGGGGGCCTTATCTCTTGTGAGGTCTCTTCAGCAGTACGAATGAAATTCTTTATTATTATATACATAATTATACAACAATAAGCTAAGCACCACCTTCCTTATAGCATGCTGACTAAATTCCCTCCTTTCAGAATCATATTTGGATTGAAAGCAAACCTATCAATTAATTATACCAGCCAGCTCTCTAATTAATCCCACCCAGCTAGGCAAGCCAGCAAACATAAAGGCGCTCAACCTCCAATCGAATCCATCCTGCCTCTCATAGAGAAACATAAAATGTCCTCTCCCTTTTTGTCGAGCCTGCTGTCGCATCCTAGTTGAGTAAGAAGAAAATCCATTTCAGTGCCCCTATGGTTATCCTCAAATCAGGTTTCAAGAGTCTTTTCCAAAGAGAAAAAAAGTCAATAGAATTTCAATATATAATCCGTATATGTGGATTAGTGCTTATTCTGAGAGAACCTTGTTTCCCACACATTCACTAGTCCAACTAGTTGCATTAGCCTTGGCCTTAGCTGAGCTAAGCATTGCTCTATCTTTAATGCCTCTAGTGCTCAATAGACTTTCTCTAATTAGTATAGAACTATATGCTATTAGTATAGAACTCTTATTTCTGCCTTATTAACCTACTTTAGTAGTTCAATCCGTTGAATCATTTGAAATTCTATTTATCACTATAGTTGTTATTGCTGTAGTTAAACTCTAGTTCTAATAGTTATCATTAGTGCAACTTTGAGTTCAACTCACTGTAGTAGCTAAACTTTGAGCCCCGATAGTTGCAATCAAGAGAAATTAGCTTTCTTTCAACCTTTCTCTAACCCTCTGAGTTTCAATCGTCCGTTCAACTGTTCAAGAAAGAGTCCAACTAGTTTATTAGCCTTTGCCTCTGTTTTTTGTAGTGCCTCCACCAATATATTGGGGATTTAGATCCAAAGCCAGAACCACCAATAGCAAAGGCAGTTGACCTAGCAAAGGCAGAGGCATTATCAGTAGCATATCCTTTAGCAGTTCCAGTACGATATCTATATCCATAGGCAGAAGTAGCTATAGCAGCAGCTTATCCACCACGCCATCATCAGTATGGGTACCAGAGAGAGTAGCTTACCCAGTATACTAAGTAGTTGATAAAGTTGGTTCATCGGTTGCTTATCCACCACGCCACCATAAGCAGAGGCAGATGCAGATCGAGCAGATTCAATTCGAATATACACTGCATCCATTCCAGGTCAAGATGTTTGTGATGAGGGGCATTAGCGTCGAGCCTGGGAGGAAATTCTAGCGGGTACCCACACAGGTATCCCACTGAGTGGATGTTCCCTGGGAGGGCAATTCTGGCCAAAGGCATAGCGCAGCAAGAGCCATTGCATATTTGGGATGGAAAACTCCCAAATAAGCAATGGGAGTTGTGTGGATCACATCATCACATGGCAAAGCTTGAAATGGAGTCAAGGGTTCATTTGATCCAGCCTTGATTTCTCAGATTCAACCTAAATAGGATATCATGGGTAGCAGAATCAAATATATCTTTTCACAAAGTGGTGGGAAGCACCATCTAATTTATGCACAGCATGGATAACAAGTGATGCATATTGAGAACCATAAGTAATGCGTTTGAGAGCCATGGGACTCCGACATTTCCAAAGCATCATTTGTATCCATGGGCAACTTCAGCACCCCAGCATTCCTACACTTTGACCCATATCATTGAAGGGATGATGCGCCTAGACCAACATGCCCCCAGCGGGCTTAGCAATACTACAAGGTCACACAGTTGAACCAAGGCCCAAACAAGGTTTGTCTCATACCTTGGGTCATGGAATGGCTAGCACCATCTTCAGATCCCTAAATGTTCGAGAAGAATCAAGCATTTACACCACCAAGAGACCCATGAGACCCATTTTTTGCCCCAAACCCAAAATTAGGGTCCACTAAATGATTGGTTTGTTTCAAAAGCTAAAATAGGCATTAGTATGTCGTATATAAATTAGAGATTGTGTCATTGTGATCTCCCATCATCACACCTCTTTGAGATACCTTGGCTTCTTGAGCTGAATTCGGACTTGTATCTTTGAGGAGAATTTGGAGTAATCTTGATGTACTTTGATATTTAGAGCTAACTTGTCTATTTTTGGAGTTATTCTCTGGATGAATGGAATGAATTCTTTGCATGTTATCTTGTAAGTGTATGTAGATGTTGAAAATTTATCTCTTACATGTCTAATGTATGGAATTTTGTTGATTCTAGTAGTTGCAATTGTGCCCTAATTTGTGAATATCTATTGAATGCCAATCTAGATGATCTATTGCATACATTACTCGTAAATAATGAGTAAATGAATGTCCTTAGTGGTGAACTCTTAGTAGCTCTCCAATAAAAATCCATCTTCCATTGCATAGGTAATTGTTGAAAATTTGCTTGTTAGGGCTGTTAAAATTGGCACCCAAGGAGAAATTCCCTTAAGATACCCTAAATAGGTTTTATGTTAATGTTATTATTATTGCATGGACAATTGATTATTGAAGGGGATATTTTAGAACGAAATTCAAATTTAAATATAAAACTTTCCCGCCTATATTAAAGTCAGCCTCACATGCAAACCTCTCCACCAAATTATAAAAATTGAGGCCCTCGTATCTCATAAGAGGTCATCAAATAAAAATATATGGATCGTTGTTTTTCTATAACATATTGGATGGTTTGCATTGGTTCATGGAATATAGAAGCTCGCAAGACTTGCACCTCTTTTAGAGGACTCTCGCACCTACAGGGCTTTCGCACCATTTCTACAAGTCTCTCGCACCTACAGGACTTTCGCACAAGACTATCTCTCAAGTCGTATGGTCGAGTTTGTTATAATATCTGGCTTATGGTATAATCACATATATCACAATCTCTAGCTCGTATATGAATAAGTATCTTCACGATCTCTCGCTCATCAATAGGGCTCCCGCTATTTCTGTGGACGGTGTCAATATAACTACAGGCCTTTTGTTATCTTTGGCTCTATCTAAGGTGCAATGTATAGTTTATATAACATCTCTCTATGGTGTGGTGTTCTCTCTGCGACATGGTATGATACTTTGGTATATAGATGGCCTGTCTCTACGTTAATGAGTGTCGCCTCGGATCATTTCTTATGGTCTCGATATAAGACTGATATAAGTTGCTATGCGTCTTGTATGCACAGCTACTTCGCATCATTTCATGTAAAGTTCCATTGCAGTAATATACAATTTCTCTCAGGTATATCGATATTATCTCTTCTATACAAAACATTTGTGTTATCATCTTCATATATACGTAAATCAATAGTATCATATTGTATGCAGAACAATGGAATGGCATTGTACAGAGAACAGGGGTATGTTTTAGAGCAGTCCAGTGTATATGTCTTAAGCTCTAGCAATAGATGAACATGTATGGTCTAGAATCTCTGCTATATAATGCAGAGCATTAGGGGTGTATCTATAAAGGAAATCCTATTCCCTGTATATGCAAAAATGTGGCAGGGTTGGTATTATGTAGCACAGGAGTCTCGACATTATTATTGATTAATGTATGGCATCTCAGAAACCCTAATCATGATAAATGAAGAGATGGGACAACTCTAGTATGTCTCAGAGTATTGATCTTGGCACTCTAGCAGTATCTTGGCATATTTACAGAACAAAAGCAGTGATGGCATCTATTTGTTGCAGCCTTAATTTGATATGACAGGTTATTGATATTCATATTGCATAATTGTTCTGACAATAAGACTTGTTCACAAACGAAGTTGTGAACAAGTCAAGTATAGGCCTTAGGTAGCCTATTGTCCTTTGTACTTTGTATCTTAGCTGAACAATTGATGAAATCTAATAATAGAAGAAGAAGAATTTACGGGTTTTCCCCTTTTGGGGGGTTTTGTCGTTTTGGGGTATTGATGATGTTGTTCTTTCTTCACATTTGCATTTGTAGATAATGATGTTATGGGGTGAATGAATATGTAAATAATGAAAAGTATGCAATTATCAAAGCAAAGAACAATTCAGGTTTCAGAAAATTTAACAAGGGCTTCAAAAATTTGGCTTCCTTAGAATCTCCTTGGTCAATCTAAGGCATTGAGGACTCCATACTCCCAAGGAACAAGGAACTGGTCCATTTGGTTGGTGAACATCTCTCTCTCTCTCTTACCCACAATTCTTCTCTCTATTTTCAGTCCCTCCAGCTTAAGCTTGCCAACTAGGGCTCAATGCAAATCTAGTGAGTTTTGGTGGAATTGGCCTAAGGAATCTCCATAAAAAATGAGAGATTGGAAGCCTATTGAAGACAACTTTCGACATAGACAAAAATGGGAGCAATAGGAAAAAGAAAAAGGCAAAGGCTGCAGCAGTAAAATCCTCTAAATCCTGTATATTTCCATTCTGTGCAGGACAGATTTGAGAGTTCTGGTTCCAGAAACCACCCAAGGTGTTGGAAGCAATTGCTTAAAAATTTCATGTTGTACTAGAGTGCCTCAGCAATTTCCAAACCTCATAAGCGACTAAGGAGTTTCACAGTGGTTACTGGAAACGACCTAAAACAACCAACCAGGAAACACATTTTTCTTTTAGTTTGAGTAAAAGAATGGAAGTAAAGGCAAAAAACCTACAAGCTCAAATGGTAATCTTTTTTAGAGGAAAGCACCTCTCCATAAAAGAACGATATTCTCAAATTATTTTTGGATGATTCTACGGGGGCTGATGAGATTTAAAGGTTCAAAAAAATATAGAGTGGCAACCTAGCACAATCTTCTCAAGGTTGAGCATCCAATGAAATAAATCAGATCTAACCCAAACTTCATAACCTAGAAAACAAGACCCACACACCATTGATGGGATACATAACCTTGGTCCAAAATACCAAAAGGCACAAGGGGCAACCACTTATACAAGTGTGATATTTGTAATCAAGAGTTTTAAGACACATACAAGAATGAAATCCCATTTACTACCTTAACAGGGGTGTACGATTAAAAAATAAATAAGTAAATTAAGTCCATTGCCAAAGACAAGAGTCTAATAGTTATTCAGGCTGCATCCTAAAAATTTAACTACTTCACAATCCATAAAGATGATGTATTTGATCCAAATCAGGGTAATGGGAAAAGCCTAGTTGCAATAATTGCATCACAGACAAAAACTGATAAACATAAAGGGTCTCATTCTTAGTTGAACTTGTATAATATCCCAAGTTTGAATGGGTAAAATATGCAAATACTGATGTCTTTTAAAGAGAAATGGAACTTTTTTCTGCTCACCCCACCATTACAAAATGTTGAAAGCAGGCATTGAAGTTCCAAAAAGCTTCAACCACCTCATTATAATAAACCAACAACCAACCTTGACTGATGGGACTTTGAGTAGAATGGGACAAAAAAATGGTTCAGCATTAGTAGACATGGATTAAGTTTGGTTGTTAAAACTTAAATCACAATTGATGTTGGATGGATTGGAGCCATCCTTCCATGTCATTCCAGGATTGATGGTGCAAAACCATTTTGAGAATTGTTTTGGGCAACAAATTAGTGCATCCATTGAATAATTTATTCAAAGTTGTGGTGAAGTTGTCATCTGTAAGAAAGTGGACTGCAGAATTAACACAAACACAGCACAAATTATGGTACTAGACTTCATTCATACACAGTCTTGACCCTTTGTACTTGCAGACATTTTAACTTAACAAACTTAGACACAAACTAAGCATTCACTACACATATATTGACATGATGAATTGGGCAGCAAATCAACTCCAGATTTTGTATTAACAGAGTGAATTGTACAACAAGAATATGAACAGCGAGATGGTAATCTTTTTTAGAGGAGGAAAGCACATCTCCATAAAATAGCAGTATTCTCAAAATATTTTTGGATGATTCTGCTGGGGCTGATAAGATTCAAAGGTTTAAAAAAAAAAGTGGGGCAACCTGGCACAATCTTCTCAAGGTTGAGCATCCAATGAAATGAATCAGCTCTAACCCAAACTTCATAACCTGGAGAATAGGACGCACACACCTTTGATGGGATACATCACCTTGGTCCAAAATGCCAAAGGCACAAGGGCCAACCACTTATACAAGTGTGATATTTGTAATCAAGAGTTTTAAGACAGACAAGAATGAAATCCCATTTACTACATTAACAGAGGTGTACAATTAAAAAAAAAAATTAATTAAGTTCATTGCCAAAGACGAGAATCTAATAGTTATTTGGGTTGCATCCTAAAAAATTAAAAATTTAACTACTTCACAATCCAAACTAAATAAAGATTATTTATTTGATCCAAAGCAGGGTGATGGGAAAAGCCAAGTTGCAATAATTGCATCACTCACAAGAACTGATAAACATATAGGGTCTCATTCTTAGTTGGACTTTTATGATATCCCAAATTTGAATGGGTAAAAGATGCAAATACTGATGTTTTTTAAAGAGAAATGGAACTTTTCTATGCTCACCCCACCGTGAGAAAATGTTGAAAGCAAGCATTGAAGTTCCAAAAAGCTTCAAACCACCTCATCATAATAAACCTACATCCAACCTTGACCGATGGGACTTTGAGTAGAATGAGACAAAAAAAAGGTTCAGCATAAGTAGACATGGATTAAGTTTGGTTGTTAAAACTTAAATCCAGGATTGATGGTGCATAACCATTTTGAGAATTGTTTGGGCAATAAATTAGTGCATCCATTGAATAATTGATTCACCAATTTTTTGTCATCTGTAAGAAAGTGGACTACAGAATTAACACAGACACAACACAAACTACAGTACTAGATTTCATTCAGACACAGTCTTAACTGTTTGCACTTGCGACACAGTCTTCACTGTTTGCACTTGCAGACATTTTCACTTAGCAAACTCGAACACAAACCACACATTCATTACACATATATTGACATGATGAATTGGGCAGCAAATCAACCCCAGATTTTGTATTAACAAAGTAAAATGTACAGCAAAAATATGAACAGCAAGACGCTATAGCAACTATCCAACCGACTAATCAAACTCTTTACGTAGTCATGAAGAGTAAAATAATCTAGCTAAGTGTGGGCAAAGCATTCACATTGTTCATATTCTTTAGGTTATGATAATAGTATGAAATATTAGGGGAAGAACAATAAATGGAAGGGAACAAATTTTAAGTAGCTGAGCTGCAATCTGCAACATATTCTAGAACAGCTAATTTTTCTACCTACAAGACCATGTTGCCAAGTTGGACCAAAAAAGTCACAAGAAAATTTAGATAACCGTTACAAGAAAATACCAGGGAGTATCTTGAGGTCAATTGTATCCGGGTCAAAGCCGTCTTGGAAGACAATTGTATCCACATGAGTGCCTGTACGGATACACATCTTCATCTCAAAATTGTTTGCAATGGAGTCCGAAACACGCATATCTTCTCAGTAATGCATGAGATGTCTAAAATTTTGACATGGTCTCTTGAAGCAGATATACCCACATCACATTTTCCCGAAAACCCCATTAGGAGCACATAAACATTATGTATCAAGTATCAACATGGTTACATGGTTTCTCTATAGCTTGACTCATGAATATATTAACTAGAGAATGTAAACTATGAAAAAAATATATTTAACACAATATATGCAGAAGTACATCCTATGTTAAAACAAAAGATCTTCCTTAGCCTTACCCTGCTCCCACTGAGCATGAGAAATCTGAAATCTTCCACAGATGGCTTGGTATAACTAAACTTAAGTTCCTCACTCGTTGAATCTAAAAACAAAACCGAAAATATTATAAAAGATATAAAACAAAAGCAAAACCAAAAATATTATGAAAAATACAAAACATATTCCAAAAAACTGATAAGTAAACCTGATGAGTCTCAGGCACCAAATCCAAAACTTTGATTCTGGTATGAGTTTACTCCTGATGTACTAGCTCTTAGTTGAGAAGACAAGCGGTTAGGGCACTTTTCCTGATTCTGAAATTTGGGGCTATCCCTTCTGAAATTTGGGGCTATGTTCATTCTCAATTGCCTAGTGCTTGCAAATTTAGCACATCTAGAACCCTAAATAGGTAAGAAGGAAAGATATTAATGGTCTCTGCAACTATTTTATGAAAAATACAAAATAGATACAAAAAAATCTGATAAGTAAACCTGATGTGTCTTGTCACATATAATAAATTATATTAAAAAGACATCTAGAACCCTAAATAGGTAAGGAGGAAATATATTAATAGTCTCTGCAACTATATTATTTAAAATACAAAATAGATACAAAAAAATCTGATAAATAATTCTGATGTGTCTCAGCCATCGAGTCCGGAACCTTGATTCTCATATGAGTTTACTCCTGGTGTACTAGCTCCTAGTTGAGAAGAGGAGCGGTTACGGCACTTTTCCCGATTCTGAAAATTGGGGCTATCCCTCCTCCGGATCTGTTCATTCAAATTTGGTGCTGCGATCAAATTTGCCAACCCCTGACCTCTGATAAATTTAGTAGGCTAATAATAAAGAGCCTGTCACATATTATATAAACATATAAAAACACGTCTAGAACCCTAAATAGGTAAGCAGGAAATAAATTAATGGACTCTGCAACGAAAATGATCGCATAGTTTTTGAACGAGAAAAAAGACTCTCAAGCAGAAATTAAACAGATCATTCAACTTCATTATTCTAAACCTTAAAACAAATCGCATTTTAATTTAAAAAATAAAAATAAACCAAAGATACCTGACTTCCTTTGTGCTTTGTTCCATGGTATCGGTGGCATTTGCGTCCGTGCTTAATTTCTCAGCAATTAAACCAAAAAAAACCATGAAAACACAAGAGAGAACTATGAAAACATGGGAAGACAAAATACCAAAACTCAAAATCGCACGGCCATGCTAACAACCAAAGAAAAAAAATCCAAGAATGGCAACATGGAAAAAATAAAGAAAAGTAAAGAAAAAAAATACTACAGACACAAATAGCACTCTGTAAATCCAACAGACAACTCTAACATCCAACTCTGAGAACATAGGCAGTGAATTGATCTCAAACTTGTATCAAATTCTGCTCGTCCGTGCGTCCATGTCCTGAATCCATATCAAACCCTGCTGCTGGTCCATGCGTCCATGTCCTGAATCACCATTCGTCCATGTCTGAATCCATATCAAACCCTGGTGCTGGTCCATGCGTCCATGTCCTGAATCTGCTGCTCAGACCCTCCTCCTGGCCAACTGAGGACATTCACATCACCCCAACCTGCCTCTCCTCTCCCCGCCAAACTCAACTTCCAAAGTCTCATCGCCATAAATGAGGAGCGGGCGATTTTATAGTTGTACAATGTTTTGAATTTCATAAATCTTATGTTTTTTTTTTATTTTCAACGGCCATATTTTAAATCGTGGCTTAATAGCAATAGTGTATTACTCTGTTTTCGCTAGTGTTGTGTCGATGTATTATGAATAATGGGTTGTGTGGTGTCATTTCTAAATTTGAATTTGAATGGTGATGATGCGTCGAATTGTTTTAAGTTGTGTCTCTGTATTATGAATAATGGGTTGTGCGGTGTCATTTCTAAAATTTGAATTTGAATATGATGATGCGTCGAATTGAATTGTTTTATCTTACCATTTAAGATTGTATGGAAAGAAACAATAACCGATTTTAAAAAAAATACTAATAATAATAAGTTTAATACATTAATTTTTTTTAAATAAAAACAAATTATTAGTTTATTGCAACAATTTTTTAGATTATATTTTATGAAATTCAACTAAATTGAAAGTAAATTATTAAATATATTATAAATGTTTTAAAATTTTATTTTTTCAGAAAAGAATTATGATATAATGTTTTAAATTATTTTAAATATATATAGAAATAATTTAATAGATAATATATATTAAAAATAATTTAATAGATATTGTCTTTATAATAATAAAATTATTAATTAACTTTCACAGGGTTGGTTTCATTAGTCTCGTTTTTTTAGTCAAAGTATTTTGATATTGAGAATTGGGTTCAATTCTCTCGAGACCATCGAGGTTATAAGCTATAGTTAAGTAGTGAAGATGATCTCTTCATGGAAATATTTTTAGTAGTTACCGATAGTTTGTGAACCACATTTTTAAAAAATAACAAAATTACTAATTAAATTTTGTTTAAATTATCATAAATCTTCTGAAAAATCACATTATCTTAAAATCACATTATCATTTGAAGATAATGTGATTTTTCGAAAGATTTATGATAATTTGGATATGGATCACATAAGTTTAAACTCTCAAATAAATTTTGTTTGTTTTAAAAAATAATAATAATAACAAAAAAATATATATGATATATTAATTTATTTAAGAAACATCTAAAATTGAAATTATATAAAAAATTGTTTATATAAAGGTGGATTTATGTAATTTTGTAGTATTTTTCTTTTTAATTATCAAAGCTCCCATTTATTTAAATTTTTGATAATTTTAATTTCATAAACAACTTGCAACGTAACGAATGGTACATGCTAGAAAGATTGGCCACTATGCAGTGGCGACAATGGTGCATGTATGAGAAATTGGACAATGGCTCACATGGAGAAGCATGTTCATTGCGCCTTTAGCCCCCCTCCGTCTCCAAGTATTGGACCGGTGAATCCCACTCCGTTCAATTCATATGATCCAAGATGATCCTTGGGTGTATTAAGATCCTTGGGACCTTTTGGTTCTATTGGGCTACCATCATGCGACTATTTAGGTTGTCTGCTCTTTAATGTCTTGGTTCTATTATCTCCTTTTGGCCAAAAAATATGGTAGGAGTGAGGCTGGAAGACCGCAAAGATCATGCTCATCGCGATATAATTCTCTTTTAAACTAATGAAAATTTTTGACTTACTAAAAAAAATTATAATTTTAGTCAATTTAGAATTGACCAAAATCTCTAAGGACATTGTTCCATCATGTAAAGATTTTGGATTGTTCATAAAACTTTTCTCATGTTTGAAATTTCCACTATATTCGCGTAAATTTATGGTTATAAATGAGGTCATTTTGTCAAATGGGTTTAGCTCAAGTGGTTGGGTAGGAAAATTTATTATTATATCTACCCAAATTCAATTCCCACAATTGTGACATGACAATTTTAGTCAATTTACAATTGATCATAATCTTTAAGGACATTGTTCCATCATGTAAAAATTTTGGATTGTTCATAAAACTTTTCTCATGTTTGAAATTTCTACTAGATTCGTGTCAATTTATGGTTAGAAATTAGGTCATTTCGTCAAGTGGGCTTAGTTCAAGTGGTTGGGTAGGAAAAGTTATTATTATATCTACCTAAGTTCAAATCCCACAATTGTGACATGTCCCTCCTCAAAATGATGGGAAGTACGTTGGGGGTTTTCCCTAAGCACCTATTTCCTAGAAAGAAGAAAAGGTAATTTTGCTACAAGATTAGCTTACTTCTACAAAAGCTTTAACAAGTCTTAAGCACCAAACAAACATGCCATAAAATATGTTTTCCCTAGAACCTTGATATCAAAACATCGGGATTCATGTGGCATGTTTGTTAATGCTTAAAACTTGGGGTTGCATGTTTGGGGGGAGAGATCATTCTTCATCCTAGAGGAAACATGGAAACAAACTTTGCATGTGGTCTTGGAAAATCTTTGTATAATCGGGTTGAAGGTAGCACCCTTCTTTAGGGCCCACTCCTTGAATTTGAAATGGGAGTAAGGAGTCTAGTGGTTATTGAAGATTTGAGCTTAGTAATCAATCTATGTTGGGTGTGTTTTATATTCTTTGCATGACTAATATGCAACACGAACATAGGGTGGTTTTGTTGAGAAGTCTAAAGCATGGCAAGTTAACTGATTTCTCTTATTATGACATTATCTTGTGATGTTTTCATTATTATTATTCTTTCTTTCGATTTATCTTTTTTTATCATTAAGACTAATTTCAATCAACAAATAGAAGAGGACACAAGATGTAGGCACATAGCCAAGGCAAAACCCCACTCTAGGGGAAAACCCAATCAAAATTCTTCCTTCAATAGATTCAAAACAAGATGAGACAACCAAGACCCTTACAACTTAGACTAGAGACTCCCTCCATCAAGTCAGCCTTGTATTTTCTTCTTCAGCTTGTATTATTGTGAGTAGTAGCAGCTTAATCTTCAATATGTACATCTTCCTTGCAACAATGAGATAACCCTTTCAGTCATCATCGGTTCTTAGTACTGTGAGATAGCCTCATCCTAGGTCTTGTAGTAGTTATTATCATATTTCCACAAATAGTTGTACCAAGCCCATAGACATATCATTGCTTTAGCCCATAAATGTATCATTGAATTAGCCAACGGACATATCTTTGAACTTGTATCAGTTCAATCTAAATTCTTCTATGCAATTATAGTGGAAGTACATCTTCATATTACTGTGAACCTAATCTCTTAAGATGGTCTGAATGGTCTTACTGTGGAATCTATCTGAACTTCTTTACTGTAATATCGGAGATGCCTATTGATATTTGCCCCGAAATAATCCTTGTAATATTCGTACTCACTTCATAGATCTTCACGAATTCTTATACGTGTTGTACCAAAATTATATCTTTTGTCACTCCTAAAACTTCTTTAAAAATATTTTCACTTGTATCTCTGATAGATATGCTGAAAATCTGTCTATTGTTTTGAGCGAAGTGGACATGCCTATATATAGTAGTTTCCTTTTGAAATAAATTGACATGAGTTCCTTGAGGGAAATTGACTTGATGATGATTTCTTTTGAGGCTGACTTGAAGGAGACTTGATGAAGGAGCCTTTGACTAAACATAAATTGACTTTGACTTAATTAAACAATCCTAAAGACTGCAATGGAGGCTTGACCTAAGACAATTGACCCAAGCATGAAACCCATGCTTTAACAAGTCAATTAAATTAATAAAAAAATATTTTTTCTTTCTTTTGACAAATATATTACATTTTGACTTCAAGTACAATGTATGAAGATCGAACCCACACCAAACCTAGTTACATTCTTCAACGGGTTTTGAGGTGGTGCTTGGCAGCCACCCCTAGTTGGGGGGTATGTGAGAGGGGTGTTAGCCCCCCTTGTGTGAGGTTTGAGGCAGTGGGCCGAAAGAATTTTTTTGGGTGGTTTTGTCCACAGTTCTGCACATGGTTTATTTATTTAAAATTTTTATAATTTTAGTCAATTCAGAATTGGCCAAAATCTTTAAGGACATTGTTCCATCACGTAAAGATTTTGGATTGTTCATTAAAAAAAAAAAAATCTTGTGTTTGAAATTTGTACTAGATTAATGTCAATTTATGGTTAGAAATTAGGTCATTTCATCAAGTGGGCTTAGCTCAAGTGGTTGGGCAGGGAAAATAATTATTCTATCTACCTAAGTTCAAATCCCACAATTGTGACATGTTGCTCCTCGAAATGATGGGAAGTACATTGGGGGTTTTACCTAAGCACTTGTTTCTTAGAAAGAAGAAGTCATTTTGATACAAGAATGGCTTACTTTTACAAAAGCTATAACAACTCTTAAGTGTCAAACAAACATGCCATAAAATATGTTTTCCCTGGAACCTTGACATCAAAGCATCAAGATTAATGTGGCATGTTTGTTAGTGCTTAAAACTTGGGGTCGCATGTTTGGGGCAAAATATCATTCTTGATATGAACTTAAACATGAACGCAACATGATACAAATATAACCATAAATACAGAGATGCAACTGAAATAACACTTCATTTCATTAATGTCAAAGAACTTAAATATGCTTACATACAAAATGGAAATAAACTATCTCGGGCGATGGTAGATTATCTTTGAGAAGAGACGTGGTGGCTACAAGCCTCTGAATTGTGTTACAATGAGGCTCAAGGTCAAATTTATTATTGAACAACAAGGGGGAAACCCTAAACAACCAAAACCCTAATCCCATGAGATGGAATGCCAAGAGTTTGTGGGCCCCATTTGGTTTAGTTGGGTAGCCAACTTCCCAGGGTCGTAACTTGGTCATATTATCTTCGTTTGGCACATACGATACCTGTTGGAAATATCTCTTCGAGTACTATACGATTTACTGTAAATTCTTTCTTGTTGAGAAACTAAAAAAAACGTCGTTTAGGGGGTCAAAACTACTTCGAAAGTTCAAGACCTGAAAAACTTCTCAAAATAGTAAATGTTACTATAAACAAGGAAACTGATGAAACCGACTAGAGGTCTAGGTGGAATAGGCAAGTAGCCACCAATATCCACCTGGATCAGTCCTTCCTCCGTAGGAAGTAATGATCCCCATTGCATGTAGAGCCTCCATGAGGTGAGGAATTTTTTGTTGAAACTGGTCGCTATTGAACCACTTTCCCTGGTGAAGGAGTTGGTCTACTTTGACAACTCGATATAGTTGAATCCTCTGTTGGTGAGTGTTCTTGATCTGCGTGTCCATGATCCAATCAATGGTGGCATGTTCCATGCAGTTTGGGTTTAACTCTATTGGCGTGAGTTGTTCTGAAATGTCAGATGTGTCCAGTAATGGTGTAAAGTATGGTCGAAGGAAATCCACATTAAACATTGGGTGCAGGGCAAGGAAGGGTGGAATGCTAAGCTCGAAGGAATTGTCCCCTACAACCTTGGTGATGGTGTATGAACCATATCGGAGCGGATGAAGCTTGCGATGGGGCCCAGCAAGGTGCTCCTTTTACAAATATAGCCAAACTTTTTCGCCCACCTAATACTTGTGTGGCACTCGATGTTAATCATGTCATTGTTTGTACTTAGCATTGAGTCTATCTAATATGTCATGGACCTGCTGGCGGATGTGTTGATTGTGCTCAATGAAGTTGTTAACCCTGTCAGCTTTGGACTGGACATGATTTTAATATGATGGAGTGGTTGGAAATGGTATGGCCACATCAATGAGACATAGTGGCTGGAATCCCAACCCTGCCTGAAAGGGGTTGTGGTCAGTTTAGTTATGGAGAGCTTTGTTGTAGTTGTGTTGGAAATATGGGAGGCTTTCATCCCATGTGTGTGGATGCTTCGAGTTGTACATGCACAAAATGTGTACGATCATCCTGTTGACGACCTATGTTTGGCCATTAGTTTGGGGGTGAAAAGTTGTGGACTCAGTGAGCTTGGTATCCATCATTGACTAGAGACTTTACCAAAACATACTTAGGAACCTGTTGTCCTGATCTGAGATAATGGACCGTGGGATCCCAAAGTGTACCCACACTCTTTCAAATAAGAGCTTAGCAATGGCTTTTATTGTGACACTCTTCTTGTAGGCTGCCAAAATAGCCATCTCAGAGAATCTGTCGACGACCACGAAAACGAAGTCATTGCCGTGCTTAGTAAAAGGAAGGCCCGACATGCAATCCATGGAGATGGACTCCCAAGGTCAACTAGTAGTAGGCATAGGAGTATATATTAATTGCTTTCTAATGGTCAGTTTAACAATGGTGCAGACAGTGCAGGATCTGATGTACTTCCCAACATCCTATCGAAGGTTCGCCCAAAAAAAATATGTTTGTATTCTCTACTCTGAAATGTCCAGCGACCTGATTGTAGTGTGCCACCCAAATAATCATGGCATGGTCGGTTGAGGGAACTCAAAGTTGTTCTAGGTGGCACAACAATGCATCCTATAGGTGAAAATTTGGAACTTGCTTGCCTTCTAGGAGCAACGTTTGGTATGTGTTGTTGAATTTAGGGTCGCTCTTGTAAAAATGTGACCACCCCTAATTCTCATTCCCACAATAATCGAGTATAGTGGTAAGTGATGAGGCTTGTAAATAGGTACATTATAAAGGGTCACAATGCCATCCTCCAGCTTTATAATTATTTGTTTCTCACATTTATCAACATTTTTTGTCATATTATGCTCAGGAGAAGGGTGAAATATGTTTGTCATATCATGTTGCCTAATATGGTTTAATTCTAGGAAATCGAGTGATTTTTGAGACAATTTCTATGTATGGGCTCGAAGTAGACAACAAGGAGATATTATAGGGGGTTTTCCACCTCCTTAAATCCCTCAATCAACCCAAGATCGCATCAAGATATCTCTCATCAACTCGAGGTCATTGGAAGCCATGAAGTGAAAGTCATGAGGAGTCAAGCTCCATTATTCTCGAGTTTCAAGAGACAATATTCCTATTTTATAGGGATCTATTGGTAGATACCGTCTTGTATAAATGAGCATGTAGAAGATCTCATTATGATTTGAGATTTGTTTTTAGCTAGGTACTTATTGAGCTCGGGAATTGTTATCTTTTGACCGTTATGTGATGTATTAGACCTTGATTCAATGACAATGAGAAGTTGCTATTTGATTCATTATTGAGTTAGTTTCAAAGGGTTGAGGCTCTTGGGTTTGGGCCCAACCCAATGGATTAGGTTCCTCTTGTGCAATTGTATCTTTCTTTTAGTTTCGAAGTTTTGTTTAGTTCCTTGCATCTCAGTAGAACAATACTCCATTAAACTTTGTGATTACAGCCTTTGCCTTATCTCTCTCATGGGAGCATGAGTAGAAGAACCTCCAACCACATCCAAAAAACATATTTTTTATGATTTCTTGGAAACATGGTTATGATAGTTGTCTTGTATTGCATTACAGGGCTTCCTGTAACAATGCGGGGCTCCTATAGCAACCTCTTGTAGCATAGTTGTAGGTCCTCATTATTGGTCCAGTTTTGATCTTAAATTAAGATGTTATTGACCCTTAGTTGTGGTTTCATGACGAGTAGAGACTCTTATTCCACTCCAAACCCTCCTTTTTCTTGCTATACAAATAGAAATATCATTAGTATTTTATCACATAATTCATAGAACAATGTTTTATATGCAAGTGTGAGTTAGTTAAATAGTAGATAGAATCTTGATTTTTGGTTTGATAGGTTATGCAAGAGAAAGTAGTTCCTTTACTGCAAATAGGTTTGATAACTAGATAGATGATTGCAAGATAGTGTAATTTTCCTTCAGTAAAGTAGGTTAGATTTTGCTTATTCATGATTTGTTTTAATAACATTTGTAAGTTGAAATTGATAGCATTCCCTTTTTTTAGTTAGGAGTATTTATATGTTGCATCTACATCTAGTTTTTACTCTAATTCAAAAGAAGGAATGGCCTGTAAGAACTATTGATCAAAAGACCTAGTTGAGGGTGGCATGAGAGGAATCCCTATGTTGTGCATATAACACTGTCACCTCTAAGTTTGTATTAACCTTGGGTTGATAAATAGAGTTGAGTAGCCCTTGAGAGTTGCAGAACTCTTGGTGCAATACCAGGGCTCATGACTTTTTGGCATCGTTGTTGTGGACGTATCTAAGTAGATGAATGTTTATGCTTAAGCAATGTTTTCCACTTTTTGTTTTGCATGCAATTTTGAAAAAAAAATTTGTCTTGCATGCCTCGTAGGAGTAAAAGGGATAACTAAGGAAGTTTCTACCAAAAACCCCCACATCCTCCTACGGTCAACCTTCCACTCTTATTTAGTGATTGTGAGCTTCTCTATTGTGAGCTTCCCTCTGTGACTACATGGGAGTTAGAATACCCTCTAGGTGAGCACCCTGAAATTTTTTAAGAACCTATTAGCGAAGAAAAAGAAACTACTTCACCTATCTAAGCTATGGATGAGAACAAAAAAATGAGATATTTCCCATCAGAGAAACAAATGTGGAGGCTGAGATGAATAACATCAACCCTGATACCCCCCACACTTCCATGGTCTAACCTCTGAAGACCCTGATACCTTCATGTTTGTAGGACCTATGACTATGCCTCATATGAACAAAAGTTGAAGTTGTTCCCCTTTACCCTTAAGGATGCAACCTTGCGGTGGTTCATGGGTATGCATGGGGGAAACATCACTACCTGGGCCCAAATGCAATATTCCTTCAATAACAAGTACAAATATTATTTTAGGTCCAAAGAAAATAAGGAATAAATCTTTAGGATGACCCCAGGGCCTGATGAATCTTTAGAAGACTATGAGGAAAGGTTTCAACTTAACTATAAGAGGGCCAACTCCACCCTTGATATTGGATCACTCAAGTTAGTTCTTCTCTGAGGGATCAAGGAGGAAGTGTTGGAGACCCTCAATATGCTATTTGGAGGGGATATCTATCAGTTTTCCTATGTTGAGATCGAAATTGTGTTAAAAAACCACTCTAGGGCAGCCAAAAAGAAGTGTAGAAGTAACCAAGGCTTTTCCAGTACCTCTTCCTCAACCTCATTCATCAAAAGTGAGAGAGGGAAGATGTTGGAGGATTTCAAGAGTGAAATTTTGCATACATTTTCATTTGAAATGGATACCATGAAAATCAAGAGGAAATAATAGGTGGCAAAGAGAGCCCTAGTTATCTTTTGCCCTATGCACACTGGGAGACACCCTAGGAATGAATGCCCAATGAATGTCATAGAAGTTTGCTCAATTTGCGAGGAAAACCATTCAATAGATAAATTCTCTTCATTACCAGGGCTAAAATTTGTATACCAAGGGGTGGAACTTGGGCCAAAGCAACTATGCTTCGTCAATCAAAGGAGGCCTCAAGGACCTCGACCATACCAACAAGGCATGCAAGGTGTTCCTTATTATTATTACAATTCAAATCAAAATGCACCTTTGCAACCTTGTTACTCCCCCACTCATCCATCATGGCCCACACCTCCTTCCTAGCCTTATGCTCCTCCATATCGTCCTCAACCTATCAACCATCCTTTTCAACTATATCCTTCCCAACCTCCTCAATGGAGCAACCCATCACAAGGTTGGAGGCCTCATCATAATCAACCTCTTACTCTCCTACCTCCACCCGAACCTCAACCATAACTCACTCATCCTGCTCCACCTAAGAAAAATCATATGCCTGCTCAACCCAATCTAAACCTAAATAACAAAAAGGCACTACATGTCTACAGAGTAGAAATGTCTTACCTTGCCTATGCTGTGGAGATCCAAGAGATTAACCTTAGGTCTTGGAGAGTGCTCCCAAATAACCATCCACCATCTCCACCTGAAGAGCTTGAAGAGGGAAAGGAGAGTGCTCCTCAAGTAAATCCACTTCCTTTTCCTAAGAGATTGATCCACCCTAGCCATCACAAACCATAAGAGATTGAACTTCTAGGAGAATTGAAGAATTTTTGTGTCAAGATACCCCTTCTCTAGGCTATTAAGGACACTCCCATCTATAATCATCTTATCAAGGATAAATTTTTCAAAAATTTGGGAGAAAGAAGACATAAACCCCCACCATCAATGTTGTTGGTCAATTATTTGATTTGATGTTGGGGAGAGAGATTTTCCCGAAATACCTAGACCCTAGAAGTCTAGTAGTGGATGTGCACATTGATGGTATCATTGTCCCTCATACATTGATTGATCTTGGGGTTTCCATCGATGTAATAACTAAATAAACTATGTTGAAACTCAACCTCCAAGGAGCCTTTAGAAAGACCACTACAATGGTGCAACCTACAGACAGATGTACAATAGCTCTTAGGGGAGTTGTTGAGGATGTCTGGTCTCCATTGACTCTTGGGAGTATCCCATTGACTTCCTGGTGCTTCAACACAAAACAAAGTTTAATGGTTATCCTCTTATCTTAAGAAGACCTTGGTTGGCCACTGTTGATGCCTATATCATTTGTAGGCCTGGGAACATGACCATCGGGTGGCTTATCAATAATGATGTATTATATCTGCTTGTACTTTTGACTGGAACATGATATACCTTTGTGGCTAGAGGATGAGGAAGAATATGAAGTGTATCATACAACACCATACCCAATATGTACCTTAGATTATGTTATAGGACGAGGGAAAACTGATGAAGGTGACCTCATTGACCATATGCTTCAGAACCAACACCCCAATACCATTCCAGTTAATGAACTGGTGAGAGAATTTGGAAGAAATCTTTGTACTATGTTATGCTTAGTTAAATCAAGCCCTTAACATGTCAAAACTATAGAGTTTGTCCCATTAACTTTAAATATCTATCCCTCTCTATCCTCCAAATAAGAAGAACAATTGTGCAAGATTCTGAGAGAACACCTAGATGATTTTTCTTGGGACTATAAAGAAATGAAAGGGGTGCATCCCTCAGTCTGTACTCACCATATTTACACCAAATAAGGATGTAAGCCTGTGCTCCAACCCTAGAGGAGAATGAACCCAACCCTTAAGGACATAGTGAAGTAAGAATTACAAAAGTTGTTGGATGCATGGTTTGTATACCCCATCTTAGATAGTGAATGGGTGTCACCTCTAGTCTCAGTCCCAAAGATGAATGGGAATCAGAGGAAATGTGTTGATTACAAAGAACTGAACAAGGCCACAAAGAAAGACCATTTCCCTTTACTCTTCACTGACCAAGTCTTAGATGGTATTGTAGGAAAAAAATTCTTCTCTTTCTTGGATGGATTCAATGGTTACAATCAGATCCAGATCCGCCCTGGAGACCAAGACAAGACTACATTTACATGTCCTTGGGGTACCTTTGCTTATAGTGTTCTCCCATTTGGCCTATGCATTTCCCCCGCAACCTTTCAAAGAGTAGTTCTAAGCATCTATGTTGAGATTTCCCATGACTTTGTGGAAATCTACATGGATGATTTCACTCCCTATGGATGTGATTTCCAAGAGACCCTCTATAATATGGGCAAAGTCTTGAGAAAATGCATTAAAATTCATCTCTCCTTCAGCCTCGAGAAATGTGAATTCTTGATGAAGGCAGGGACTATCCTTGGCCACTCCACATCTCATGAAGGAATACAAGTAGGCACAAACAAGATTTTTATCATAAAAAGGGTCCCTACCCCTCAGAAACAGAGAGATTTTAGGAGTTTATTGGGCTTGGATAGTTATTATAGAATATTCATCAAGGATTTTAGTAAAGTGGATTTGACATTGTTTGGATTGTTGGCCAAGGATTAAGATTTTTGTTGGACAAGTAGTTGTTAATAGGACCTTGAGATCTTAAAATATAATTTGACCATTGCACCCATACTTAGGGGTTCCAATTGGGCTCTGCCTTTCCATATTCATACTGATGCATCAAAAAAAAATTTGGGGGCAAAATTGGGACAAGTAGATGACAAGTTGCCCTATGCCATTTACTTCATTAGTAAAAATATGTTTAAGGTTGAATTGAGCTACACCATCACTAAGAAAGAGCTCTCAGCTGTTGTACACTCCCTAAACAAATTCAAACACTATATCACTAGATCCCAAACTTTTGTGCATATTGATCATGCAATTATTAAATATTTAATGGAATGCTATAATAATTAGATGGTTTTTATTATTACAACAATTTGATTTAACTATCATTGACAAGCCAAGAAAGGAAAATGTAGTTGCAGATTTTTTGTCTAGACTCACTTTGTCTACAGATGATGCAGGGATATTCGATTATCAACTTCCAAATGAGCACCTATTTGTTATTTTAGTGCTCTCTCCCTAGTTTTTGACATAGCCAACCACTTGGTTGCTGGGAATTTTCCTCCAAACCTGTCATCTAGGAAGAAGAGCATAATTGTGAGAAAGAGTGCCCCTTTCACTTGGATTGGTGGCAATATTTTCAAGTTGGGACCAAATCATATTTTAAGGACATGTATCAGGGAAGAGGAGGTCTTTGACATCCTCTTATCACTCCATGATGAGCCTTGTGGGGTTCATTTTGATGCTAAGAGGACAACCTTCAAAGTTCTACAAGTTGGCTACTATTAGCCCACTCTCTGTCAAGATGCAAGAAGTTATACCAACAGATGTGATCAATGCTAGAGGATGGGGAAGCCCACACCTAGGGATGAGATGCCTCTACAACCTCAAGTGTCCTTAGAGTCATTTGACAAGTGGGGCATGGATTTAATTGGGCCAATTGATCCACCATCAGGACAAAGAAGATACATTATTGTGTGCACTGACTATTTGACAAAGTGGGCTGAGACAAAGGATGTCAAAGTAGCAACAGAGGAAAAAATGGTTGAGTTTTTGAAGGAAAAATTTTCTACAAATTTGGGTATCCAAGGGATATATTCACTAATCAAGGAGCTCAATTCACATCACATTTTATTGAGAATCTCTTGAGGCAACATAATATCAAGCACAAAACATCTACTGCCTATCACCTTCAAGCCAATGGGAAAGTAGAGGTTACCAATAGAGAATTGGAGAGCATCCTCATCAAGGTGGTGAGCAGCAATTGTAACAACATTGTGAATATTCCATGTAATAAAGTTAAAAATAATAACCAAGGTTGATGGGACACTTGTTCCAAGCTGAATGTTGGAAAAAACATCCTAGGGGGTGTTCATTTGGTTTAATATGGCTAAGGAAATTGGCAAAGGCAAAGGAAAGGAAAAATGGCATATTTGGCACATTTGTTTATGAAAATAATGGGAATTAGGAGAAAAGGGAGATGAAAGGTCACAGGTTTCATGTGAGGAGGAAATTGAAGGAAAATAATGGAAAATGAAGAAAATAGAGGTCTCTTCTAAAAAAAGGATTATGAGGATCATCTGGTACCTTTTGTCACTGCATTTTTTGGAGCTCTGTCATTATTCTCTCTCTCTCTCCCTTGGACACTTAGAGTTTTTGGAGAATTTTGGCATTGGACCAAGAAAGGAAAGAAACCAGGAAGAAGGAGGAAGCAAGCAAGGAGGAGCAAGAATCAAGCACCTACAACGGGATTCTTTGCAGGTATTGATTTTCATGTATGATTTCATTGCTAGATCTGGAATGCATGGTATCACATGTTGGTTCTTTGTTGTCTTGGCATGGGTTTTCCAAGTGTGGCAGTGTATTTATCCCAGCCTTGCCATTTTCAGATAGCCATGGGGTTGTGGAGTTCTCATTTTTTGGTTTAGCTAGAGTACCAGATGGATTCGAAGCTGAGTGAGGTGGATCTTCAAATGATTATAGAACCGGTTCATTTGTTTCCTCGATTTAGGGCCTATTAATCCGGGTTTGGATTACGGTAAAGCCTAAGGGGTGGTGGTTTCTCTCCATTCAGGCCTAGGAATCTTAGGTTTGGTATTGTGGTAAACCCTAGAGAGTATGTCTCAATTTAGGGCCTAGTGACCCCTGATTTAGATTGTGGGTTACGATAAAGCCTGAGAGATTAGGAGACAGGAAAATTCCTCACGTTTTAGGTGGAGATAATCTGGTGATATCCATGCTTTTGTTGGCCTAGTGATCAAGTGTAGACCACAGTAAACCTTGGTTTATGATTGATGAAGGTGAGGTGGTTTAGCCTTGGGATGCCCTAGTTGGTTCTTTCAATTTGAGTCCTGCATTCATGCTTGGAATATGGCACGGGGATGATTGGCAAAAGAGAGATTTGGCTTAGCCAATCTATGGTCAGGTGGAACGTGGAAGTCCCATCTCTAGTCAATTTTTACACTCATTAATGGGAAGCTCATTCCTTTGGTATTTGATGTATAATTGCACTAGTTATTACATGGATTTTATTGTTGTTGTATCCAAGGTATTTTTTTTGGTATTATGTTGGTTATAAGCATGTATTTTATCAGTGATGATGTATGGATCTATCCATGTTTTTACTTGTAAATGAATGCATAATGTCTCTATGGTCAAATAGATCGTATCACAATGTATGATGTAAGGGATAAATGCTTCTTAGCGATTCTTAGATATGTATGAGAACCCTATGTTTAAATCTGTTGTTTATACCTATAGATGCAATGTTTGTGACATGTTTGAAGAAATGCATGTCATGGCTAGGAGGGGTCTAGATGATTTCACGATGATGTGATTGCTTCCATACCCTGGTTTTAATGTTATTTATCATCTCCTACAATTTCACGAAGTTATGGGCAGTGACTTGGGCTATGGGGCTAAAATGGTGGCACAAATCCTGGAGTTGCAGGCACAAAACTGACCAAATCGGGCCATGGCCGCTACCTTGCCTTGGCATGCCCGTGGCTATAGGATTTTTGCTGCTACCTTTCCTTGGCATGCCCACAGCTAAGGCTCAAAAAGGTCAAAAAGTCAGTCTCCCTCAGGGTTCAGGGGCCTAGAAGGTTGGGTTATCTCCTAAGGATGTTTTTGATGTTGTGTAAGGTGTGTTTCTCTTGTTTCCATTGGTTCCACTTCATCGCATGTTTACCCCAGTTGGATGATTACTTGGGTAGATGTGAGAAGAGGGTGTTACAGAGTGGTATGAGAGCATGATTCAACTCTCGGACTGGATGAGTAATGTGTTGATCATGCATTATGTGTTTCTTATACCTATGGTGTATGTGTTTGTTGCATCTGTGTTTTGTTGGCCTTGGTGATAGTGGTGTCGCCATGGGAGAACTAATGATGTTGTTGTCAATATGTTTTTATGAGTGTATGACTGATTGTTTGTTGTTTATGATTATGTATTGTTCGTGCACACTTGCTTACATATTGTTACATGTTGTATATGCATTGCTTGGTTATGCTAGGTCACATATTGGTCATTCTTGTGTGTTGTTCGTGTATGCTTGCTTGAGTGATGTCATATGCTGAACATGCATTGGTCGTTCATATTGGGTTACATGTTTCTTATGTTGGTGTATGGTATGTGCTTGTGATGGTGTGGTCAAGCTGCATTGGTATGGTTATTCATTAATATACCATGTGTTATGAGTTTATATGTTGTTATTATTATATATATACATGTATTACGCTGACTAGCTGATCTTGCAGGAAGTATCCTCCCCAAATTACACTAAGGTACGTTGGTTTATTGTTATTTGTTTTAGCTGGCATATTATGCCTTGTAGGAGAAAGATCAACATGGATAGAAAGATGGTAGAAAACAAGGCCTCTCCCTATGATTCATATGATCAACATGGGTGGGCACGCTTGTGATTTGGAAGACACATTAAGAAGCTAAAAGGAAGAAATAAGGAGTTGTAAGGTAGATAATGACAGGACCATACAGGCACAAGAGAAACAAGCAGAGCTGAATGCAATACTTCTTCAGAGCTTGTCAAATTTGCAGAAACAAGGGCCACTTAGGATCTGATATGGACAGGAGGACAAAACTAATGGGGCATATGGTTGCTGGTATCCTAGTAGACACAATCCAGATAGAGCTGATATAGTGAGAGATGGAAGGTTGTTGGACACTCCAGATAGGAGGGGTGATGAGTACAGGTACCATCCTAGTTCTGGTTCAGAGAGACATCATGATCATCATTAGTATCATCCTTACAGGAGGAGTGATAGGGGATACATTCCAGATGAATTTAAGAAAGCAAAGCCACCTAATTTTGATGGGGACTTGAAGAAAATGGAAGAGGAAGAAACTTGGATACTTGGGATGAAGAATTTATTTGAGTTGCATGAGTACTCAGATAACTTGAAGGCTAGGATTGCTATCTTCAGTCTTAGAGGTAAAGCAGATATTTGGTGGGAAGATGTGAAACAGGTTAGACACATAAGAATATATGACTTGAGTTGGCATGAGTTCAAAATACTTTTCAGGAAGAAATTATTGTTAGAGAGGTAATATGACAACAAAGCCAAAGAATTTTATGAGCTAAAGATGGGATCATTGAAAAATGAGGAATATACGACACAGTTCTTGGAGCTATTGAGGTATGTATCGTATCTTGAGGACGATAAGGCTAAAGTTCAATGATTTGTCAGTGGTTTCCCAATAGCATTCATAGACCAGATTGAGTATGATGAGCCTCATACACTTGAGGAAGTCATTGGGAAGTTGAAGCATTTCTATGAACAATCAAAGTGCGATAATGAGCCTCAGAGATGATTTAAAGGGAAGGAAAAAGGTAAAGGTAAATGGAAACTGAAAAGAGCAAGGCTTTGTAATTTAGAAGAGAAAGAAAATGTGGCACCGCAAAAGAATTTTAATACAGGTGAATAGGGACATAGGCCACAAAAACAACATAGATCACAATAACAACATGGAGGTAATGGTTTGGGACGGTTGGAGTGTTGGGCATGTGGTGAGGAGCATCTTAAGAGAGATTGTCCACAAAATTAGGGAGGTAGGCCTAATATTTACAATGCACAAGAGGCACATACTATTGGGGATGTTGGGAAGAGCATTCCTCGCATTTATGCAGTAGTGGACAACAAGCAGGAAAATCACCAAGCTTCTATCTTTGAGATGGATAGTGTTAGCCACCTATAATAATTTGTCAAAGCAGACAGGTGGCTAAATTTGTCATCAAGCCTTCAAGTGATAAATTCCCTTGAAAATCTATCATCCTTGAAGCCTTCATGTGTCTTCTATCCTTTAGAGAATCTTCATTGCTGTTTCCATTGATGAACCCTGTTGTTTACCAAAGAAAAAAATGTTCATGAGGCTCCATTTTCCATCATTTCACTTCTCTTTTCACTCACAAAGAATTCCATTTTTCACCCTTATTCCCTTCACAAAAATTCCTCTATAAACCTTCATTTTAACCTCTAAATCATCCTAAACCCCTTTTAAACCTCATATTTCCCCTTTTTGGTTTTAAAAAATCCCTCCTTCCATCTATCGGAACCTCCAAATTCCTCAAAAAAACCTCCAAAATCCCTAAAAATCTTCATTTTAGATAAGACAGCCTTTGTATATCCTAGCCTTTCATGCATGTGACCACGGAGCCACGACAGGAAATTTGGCCCCATGTGCCAATCATGATGAGTTCTCTTTGTTGCTTTATCACCTTTTACTTTTTTAAAATCCACGATGTGATAAACCCTTTCTTTTTTAACCCCGGTCTCCTTACCTTTTTCATGGGACCACACCCCTTCGTCGCATCGAAGAAGAAGCATAAGCCTTCTTTCCCAATGGGTCCTCAATAACCGCGATTTGATCTCGTAGATTAATGTGAATCGAACCAACGTAGAGATTGTGGAATGCTCCGCCCATAACCCTTTGCCATCGCCCCTCCGATCAAGATCCAATCATTCATTCCCCCTAATCCAATAGTCAGGACTTAACCCGATAGCCCATTGAACCCGTCCACCATGTGAAAAAGGTGCTGACGTAACTGTTGGTCCCACCACCCATGCCCCATGCATCTTACCTCCTGCCGCATGCTATCCGCACCGTCGGATTAATACCAAGAGATCCGACGGCTTAAACTCCGTTTCACAAAATTTTTGTACCCAAGAGTTGATGTTTCAAATTTTTACGGAATGGGCGGTTTTGAAGATCCACATGTCGGCCAATATATGGAATCGCATTCCATCTGCTCAAAACCACCTTTCCCCATTTCATTTTGCGAAAACCATCCCTGGTTTCCTGCTATACCGATTCTCTACGCAACGTTGCTCCCGATTTGATCCCAGTCGTCGATCTCTGAGATCGAATGGTCCACATTACATCGCGATCTCTTTCATTTTCTTTTCATCCCTCTCGCGAAATGTTTCATCAAGAGATCTCCACCGTAGATCATCCTGATCCAATGGTCCACGTTACTTGTTGCACTCAAACCCCCATCAGGCCTGGTTAGCTGCTCTACCAGGGTTTTCCTCCCATTTTTCCGCTGCATCGACATTTTTCCTCACTACTCCTCGCTATCCCTGAGCCTCTGAAGCAATCATTCCCACTCCCACAGGTTTTTTATAACGTGTTTATCATGTCTTGCAGGGTTAAAAGGATGATGAATTCATACAGTCTCCATAGTCACAGTTAGGTGACATATAATGCCGAAAGACTATCACAGAGCTGAAGATCGTAGAGGAAGAAATCACTGAGAAGGTTTAAAAGCATCTTTTATTGAAGATCAAGTTTATTGACCCTAACATAAACCCTCCAGCGCCTCTGTAACCTGTATATTCACAAACACGGGCCAACAAAAGTCGAAAGAGTATCAGAAGAGGATTAGAAGGATTAGTGCATGATATTGAAGATTTAAGTATCTAATCCGTAGATAAGGACAATGAAGGAAACTTAATAAAGCTTAGATCATAAATATAAACAAGTCATACCAGTAATTCAAAGCATCAGTGATCTGATATCAGTAGAACGTTTTTTTCTCTAAGAAGGACCAATTCACACGGCCTACTCCTTTCCTCATCAAGCACCAGAACAGTTATTACTCTGACAGAAGTCCTTAAAACTGTCAGTGCATTAGTTATAAAGCATGGAAGACCTGAAAGACAAATCTTCACCTTACTTGTCTCAGAGTATGAACAAGACATCTCAGCCAGGAAAGTACTTCAAGAGCACACCCTAGAAGTTATTATCAACCTAACAAAGACTTCTAAATCAACTATAGGGTACTGAAAGTTAATGTAAATATATTAAACAAAATGGTCTTCGAAGAAATTTCTCCCTTTTTTTTAATGAATCATTTAAATCCTATCTACCACTACTATCACTCATTCACCTATAAGAACCCATGAGAAACACATTGAAAATGTTGGTTGGTTGGGATTTTATTGACTCTTTGAAACATTATTGAGGGAAGTAGCTGAGTAGTTTGTAATATAGTAGGCCGGGAAGAGAAGTTTGGACTATGAAAAGCCATTGGACTCAAAGTATGTGACTGGTTTTTCACATCAATTAAACAAACAGATTCACAGGATCCTGGTCTATATTATTGGTGATGTTTTCCTTACTATAATTTTCTCCTTTAATGTTTTTTCATATTGTCCATTATTCTATGATAAAGAACAACAGGTATAGATTAGGACATACTGGTGGAAGTACCCTAAATCTCACTGATAAGAATTATCTTTATGTTTTCCTCTGATTGTGTATTTTAAGGATAATTCTATAGAGTATAACCAGTCAAGAAATGTTGGTGAGCCCATGTCTTGCTAAGTACAACTTGAAACATTGTTCTTGAAAGATATTTTCATTGCATGCTAAGTAAAGATTGAACTAGGGAAGTCTATGGTTAGCCCTGTCCTCTAGCTTTTTCTCCAACAGTTTGTCTTGAAAGTTTCCTTGTGAGTTGGTGTCAAAAGTAGAGAAGGTTAAAAGTATTTCTTTGATCTTAGGCCTTGCTCTGTGTTAATCTTAAAAAATTTCTACTGTCTGAAAGTGGTCATGAGGACTAATGGATTGTTTCCCTTGAGAGTATGCTGAAATCAAGCTAGGTTAAAAGTCTTTTCTTGATCTTAAGCTACCCTCTGTGTCTTTATTGAGAGTTTCCTTTGAAAGTATGTCAAAAGAAGGATAGGTTAAAAGTCCTTACCCAATCTTAGGCTACACTTTGGTTTCTCTCTTTCACCTCACTTCTTAATGTTCCATCTCACCATCTATCTAAAGAGATCCTATGGTATATATGAATTTCCCTATGGAAACCCTTGGATAGTTGTTATGCAAATAATCCATTTTATGACTCCATAGCCCAATGGATTGACACTTCTCTTGACCTATCTTCCCATGCTGAAACATCCTGCTACTTTGTTCCTTCTTCACTTCACATAACCTTCTCAATTAATGATTTCCAACCAAACAAACAAACCAAACCCCTGTGCTTCATACCTAGCCTAATACCATAAACTGACCTTAAAGATATATCATTCTTTACATTTATAGAGAGATCCCTCTCTGGATCCAGGAGGGCTAGATCCTAGGATCCCAAAGTGGTTTGATGTTGTCTTGTCTTTTGGTTTTTCCAATCTGGCCAAAACACAGGAACCCCAACGAGATGGTAAGCTTTGTGATCAAGTTTTTTCTATTTTGATTGATCCTGGATCTAATTATAGCTATGTTAGTCCTAACTTGGTGGATAAGTGTGGTTTGAATAAGGAAATTCATGCAAAATCTTGGTTAGTGCAGTTGGCCACATGTACGAAGAAAAGAGTTCACCATTGGGTAAGAGATTGTGCATTTGAGTTGAATGGTATGCCTACAACAACACACTTGAACATATTTCCATTAGGTTCTATTGAGGCCTCGAATTCCGTTGCCACAACACGGGAAAATGTAAATTTTAAGTAGATGTTCTATGCTTGATACAACTTTAATTTTATCCCCAATATCAAACAACAATAATTTAAACAAGAAAGTAAAATGTTGATAGAACATACTAGTAGATCAACAGAAGACAAGCCAAAAATATATATGTGTGTTGGTGCATTACGACGGTCAACATGATGCTTCAACCAACAAAGTCTCAATATGGTCAGCCAACCAGAAGTATCACACAAGCCTCTTGGACAACAATATCCGCCAACCCAAGTCAATGAAAGTTAACGTTGTCCCAGTCAATGGTCAATGTAAAACATCATCAGTAAAAAGTCAACGCAACTCGATCAAAGTCAACATCTAGCCTTGATTTCTGTGCCAATAAATGTGGATTCCAGAAATCAAAATTTTGGGAGGGGTTAGGGTCAGTTTGACCAAGTGTTGACTGAAGTCAATGCTGGTCAAATCTACGCTAAAACCCTAGGTCAAAACATAATTTTTCCTTTGCTGAAATTTCCCACGTGTGAGAGAAGAAGAGCCTCCAAGGTGATCAAACCAATTAGATGATGAGAGAGAATGTGTGAGGATGTGATGAGTGAAAATTTCCTCCAACGTTGACCAATATATATCCATCTGTGATGGTGTGTGACACAAATGTTGGGGATTCAAGCCTACATTTCATTTCAGGCCGACCTGCACATATTTTGAATAAATTCAAAATAAATGCTCTTCTCATCAGATCAAGATGATCTTTAGATCGATCTTGCACCTCCTCAAAAGAGGAATTCAATAAAAATATTGGCATCTTAACACAACATCACAACATGGATTTTGGACCTAGTTGTCCAAAATTAACACTCCCTCTCAACTAGGGAGAACTCCATCCACTGAGTGCCATCCAAATATCGCATCATCCCAAAGTAACTTGCTTTGCTGGCTCTCATTCTCAGATAGAACAAAAAGGTGAGTCATAAAGACATCACACTCAATTGACCCAAAATCAGCTTAGAGGTTAAAACCTCTATAGGACTCGAAAGAGTCTCATACCAACCCGAAGTTGGTTTACCTGACCCGAAGTTAGTTGGAGGTCTGAAACCTCACTAGACTTGATCGTAGGTCAAGTGGTTGGACACATGTCATCCTAGACATAGAGAGTACGACAATCTTTGATGCGTCCATCGGTCTTTGCTACTGGTCTCTAGATTTTCCCACCTCATTGGCCAAATGAGAGGTACTTCCCATGAGTCTAGGACTCAATGGGTAGGATGCATACGGGGCACAGATCATGAGAGGTGAACCAACTCAAATATCATAAAGGTGGGGTAGAAGCACCACAAGTTTCAACAAGCCTAGCCCTGTGTGTGCTTATAGCTCCAAGAAGCTATCCCCAAGGTCCCTCTGGAGCTCTCATAGCTCATTGTCCAACAGGACCCTCAGCATAGGTTCGTTCCACGATTCTAAGATTCTCACTGAAGGTTAGGAACTTTACCTTCCCCAGGGGCTTTGTAAGAATATCTATGACCAACTCATCAGTTCCTATATGATCGAGCCTTACGGTGCCTCGCTGTACCATATCCCGGATAAAGTGGTACCTGATATCAACATGCTTGGATCGATCATGGAACACAAGATTCTTTGACAAACAAATCTCACTCTAGTTATCACAAAAGGATAACGGTGATATCTAGCACATGCCCAAACAGCTCACTGAAGAGCTTTCGCAACCAAACTGCTTCACAACTAGCCATACTCGCTACAATGTATTTGGCCTGTGCAGTGCTCAAAGCCACAGACTTCTGCTTCCTGCTCATCCAAGATATCGAAGCAGAACCAAGTGTGAAGCAACATCCATATGTGCTCTTGCGATCCACCACACTACTAGCCCAATCGGCATCAATATATCCATGGAGTCTCAAGCTCCCGATAGTGTATCTCAGCCCATGCTTTATCGTGCCCCGAAGATATCTCAACAGATTCTTGGCACCAACCCAATGAATGTGATGAGGATAAACCATATGTTGACTCAAAGTGTTCACTACAAAACATACGTCTGGATGGGTGTTCACTAAGAACATCAGTGCCCCTACGAGTTGACGATACTCAGTAGGATTTGCTAGCACAGGCCCAACAGTGCTGCCACTCAACTTCTTAAAGTTGAGCTCCATTAGTGTCGACACAGACTTATAATCCACCATTTCAAATCTTTCCAGAAGCTTCACAATATATTTTCCCTAAGAAAGGAAAATCTCGCCAGGTCTCTACCAGACCTCCAGGCCTAGGAAGTAATACATCAGTCCTAGGTCCTTCATCTCGAACTCAGTAGCGAGCTCCCTCTTGCATTGATGAATGAAAGGGTCATCACCTGTCAGGAAGAGGTCGTCCACATATAACACCAGAATGAGAGGCTTTTCTCTAACAACCTTGAAGTAAGGGTTTAGATCAACATTACTACGAGTGAAGGCCAACTTCGTCAGGTAGCTATCTATCCTCTCATACCAAGCTCTGGGTGCTTTCTTCAGCTCATAGAGGGCTTTCTTCAACCTGTAGACATGGGTGTCTCGATCCTGGACTTCGAACCCCAGAGGTTGCTCCACATACACCTCTTCCTTTATCACACTATGCAGAAATGGGGTCTTCACATCCATCTGATGAATATTCCATCCTTGAGTAGCAGCAAGGGCTATGATAGATTGGATGGTGGTATATCGGGCCACAATTGCAAATATATCATCATAGTCTATGCCTTCCTTTTGAGAGAAGCCACGGGCAACAAATCTTGCCTTGAATTTTTCAGCACTACCATCAAATCCATGCTTGATCTTATAGAGCCATTTCAAGGTGACAACTGCCTTGTCCTCTAGTCTTGGAACTACATCCCTGACATCATTCTTCATAATGGACTCATATTATTCATGCATAGCATCCTTCCAGACTTGATGCTTGGCGTCTTCTTCAAAAGATCCAGGATCAGATTGTATGATTGTACTCATGGCTGCTAGATACCCTTGGTATCTATTCGGCTTCTTGCTTTCAAGGAATTTCCTCCTTGGGGCCATATGTCTCTCGGCATCCTTGAGAGTGTCCCTAAGCCATGATGGTCTTTACCTCATTGAAGGAGGTGGTTCAATAGGGTCCATTGGTCCTTCAACATCGGGCATTGTCTCATCCTTCGTTTCTTCTTGATTTCCAGGCCTTGCTTCATGATCTTCCTCAGATCTCGGAATATTGATTACTTTTATGAGGGAAGCATCTTTGTAAAAGGTAACATCTTGGCATATCTCCACTTCCCTTTGACCAGGAACATAGACTCTATAGGCCTTTAAAGTTTCACGCTAGCCCACAAACATTCCATTCTTTCCAGAAGCATCCAACTTGCTCCTCTTCTCCTTTGGTACATGAAAATAAATGGGACATCCAAAAACTCTAAAATGTGAGATGTCAGGTTTCTTACCAGTGAAAACCTCTTCGGGAGTTTTGGAGTCCAATGCGGAATGTGAGCATTGGTTTTGTATGTACACAACAGTGTTCGCAGCTTCTTCCCATAGAAACTTCAAAAGACCTTGGTCACATAGAATGGAATGGGCAGCTTCCACAATGGTCCTGTTCTTTCTTTCAGCAACACCATTTTGCTTGGGAGTATACACAGTTGTGGTCTCCCTCTTGATGCCAGCTTCTCTGCAAAAGTTCTTGAACTCGTTTGTCTCATATTCAGTGCCATTATCGGTCCTCAAAATCTTCATCTTCTTCCATGTTATATTTTCCACCAAGGCTTTGAAAGTACATAATCACATGAAAGACTCATCCTTCTTCTTCAAGAAGTATATCCAAGTTTTACGAGAGAAGTCATCTATGAACGTCATATAATAAGAACATCCTCCAAGGATGTCATGGGCCGCATACCAGACAGATAAGAATGTATCAGTTGCAAGACATCATATGTCTTTGTGACACTTGAGGGGAAAGGTCCCATTGTATGCTTTCCTTCAGCACAACCTTGACATACACCTTCATGGTCATTTTTGAATGTGGGCATCCCTGTCACCACCTTCCTTGCTTCGAGAAGGGCTTTGTAATGAAGGTGTCCAAACCTCTGGTGCCATAGTTCAGTCTGTCGGATAGTATCACACGTCATCGCTCTCAGTGGACTTCCTCCAACTTGGTAGAGTTTATCAGCTCTAAACCCAATCGTGATAGCTTCATTGAAACTCTTATTCTAGATGCGCACATTCCCATCAACGAATGCCACATTGAAACCTTTGTCTTCCATGGCCGAAATAAACACAAGGTTCTTCTTCAAATTAGGTACATATAGTACATCTTGTAAGCGGTGGAATTGACCTTGAGATAAGTGGAGGGTCACAGTCCATGTCCCTTTCACGGGATATGTGGCATTATCTCCAAGGATAATTTATAGATCAGTATCCTTCTCAACGATATTAGAAAGTGCTTCCTTGAACCGAGTGAGGTGCCTTGAGGCACCACAACGAATTAACCAGACATCCATAGTGTCGGGTGGAGATGCAGCAGAGAGGGCAGATACAAGAATACATTCATTTCTTTTATCATCAACAACATTAGATTCCTCATACCTGGAATTTCTCGGTCTTTTGAAAGATGGCCCATTTCCATTGCGACCAGAGGGAGCCTTCCTCTTTCCTTTGAACTTGTTGTTCCTTTGATTTCTATTCCTCCGATTGTTGTTGTTGGTGTCATCATCCCTAGGAGAATCCTTCTTATAAGGGAATTCTCTAGCATAGTGCCTGGTTTTGTGACATGTGTAACATTTACCTTTCTTCCCTTGGGCCCCTGCTCTTCCTTGGTTCCTCGGACCACCATAGTTCTTCTTCTTAGCATGAGCAATGAAGGCAACATTTCCTTAATTTTCATATTCCTTCAATCTTGTTTCCTCTTGAACGCATCTCAACAATACTTCGTCAAAGTCAGGTATCACATTTTTATTGAGAATGGTAGTATTGAATACATGTCAATTAGAGGGGAGACCTCTAAGTGCGGTGAGAACCATTTCTCTATCAACTATTGTCTCCCCAATAGCTAGAATATTATTTCTGATTTCAATCAATTTTAGAAAATATGATTGAATGGATTCATCCCTGCCTTTCTTCAGATTCTTCAGTTGGTTCTTGAAGAAAAGGACTTGATTTGCATTATTGGCCTTGAGAAAGTTGACCAACTTATCATACATCTCCTTGGATGTGCCCAGCTTAGAGATGTAGGCAACCAAACTCTTATGAATTGAGTCCCTGATCATTAGCTTTGATTTGATTTACCCCTTCTTATAATTTGTTTTTGTGGCAGCAGGTGCAGTGGATGGAGGCTCTTAGATTTTACCCTGCACATAGTCCATGACATCTTGGTATTCCAACAGAAGATCCAATTTCATCTTGCAGGCATGGAAGTCTTCCTTCCAACTCAATTTATCATCATATTTGAAGCCATTATAGTTTGAGGTACCCATTCTCTTCTTCATCAATTGCTACAAACTTGGGCTTTGTCTTCACCTCAACTCTGATACCATGTAAATTTTCGTAGATGTTCTACTATGCTTGATGCAACTTTAGTTTTATCCCCAATATCAAACAACAATCACATAAATAAGAAAGTAAAATGCTAATAGAACATACGAGTAGATCGACAGAAGACAAGCCAAAAATATATATGTGTGTTGGTGTGTTACGATGGTCAATAGGATGCTTCAACCAGCAAAGTCTCAATACGGTCAACCAACCAAAAGTGTCAGACAACCCTCTCGAATAGTAATATCAGTCAACCCAAAGTCAACGAAATTCAATGCTATCCTAGTCAACAGTCAACACAAAACAACAACAGCAAAAAGTCAACGCAACCCGGTCAAAGTAAAAAACCAACCTCGATTTCTGTGCCAATAAATTCATACTGCAAAAATCAGAATTATGGCCAAGATTTGGGTCAGTTTTAACATGCGTTGACCAAAGTCAGCTCTGGTCAACTCTGCGCGAAAACCCTAGGTCGAAAAACAAATAAATCTCCTTGCTGCAATTTCCCCCGTGTGAAGAATAAGAGCCTCCAAAGTGATTGAACCAATCAGATGATGAGAGAGAATGTGTGAGGATGTGATGAGTGAAAATGTCCTCCAACATTGACCAATATATATCCATCTGTGAGGGTGTGTGACACAATTGTTGGGGCTTCAAGCCTACATTTCATTTCTGGCCGACCTTGCACACTAGTGGAATAAATTCAAAAAAATGTTATGCTCATCGGATCAAGATGATCTTTAGATCGATCTTACACCTCTTCAAAAGAGGAATCCAATAAAAATATTAGCATATTTATCTTAGCATCACAACATGGATTTTGGGCCTAGTTGTCCAAAATTAACATAAAACCACCCAATCCGAACCTTAGAGCAAGTCATTTTCCGTTTGGTGTGGTGGCTTCGACTGTGGATGAAGGGACCAGTTTCCCAATAAGGATGATTTTGGGGTGTGTTTTGTTTATATAACATGCAATGGGAAATGATTTTAATTTATCACATGCATTTATCTAACACTTATCTATTCTACTATATACCCGGGGTGTTTTTTCCTTTATGCGATCTAAAGAGATATCCTCCAACTATTAGTAATGAAGATTATTTAACAGTTGAAAGAGATGAAAATTATGTAAAGATGATTCTTTTAACAAAATAGTTTGATTAAAAGAATTGTGAAAAGTGTATCACATTCATATGTGTGATTATATATCAGATAAGAAATCCTAGACAAATATTAGTACAGAAGTGCATTTAACATTCATTTATGATGACATTTAAATTATATAAAGCAAGTAAAAGATAATTGTCAATCTAGAAGGCACAAGTTAATAAAAATGAATGGAAGTACCATATGTACGAAGTCCTACTCATATAAACTGACAGTAGATTTTATGCTCCTCTTCACTTTCAAGCAATTTAAAGAGTACAATAGTGCAACATTAGTTAAACGGCTTCAAATGTCAAAAGATAACAAATTATGTTCCATTAATCCATCAAAGCATTTACAAACTTACAGGAGTGCATTCTTTGCAAATGTTTTTGACAAATTTCTGGACCCTTCTATAAATGCATGAGAAGGGTTTAAATACTAAACTATAATATGTTTAAAAATAGATTATTACATAAAAATAGAGGAGGTTTCAAACAACCATCCTCGTAAGACAAAATTCGACTACAATCTAGGAAATTAAAGTAACAATATAACTATGAATGTTGATCCTCCTTTTGGATTTGATCCCAAAGTTGACAAATATCTAGCATAGGTTTAAGCTGAGCTGGCTACGAAATTCTTGATCTGACCTAGCCCTTGAATACTGCATTTGAAAGTGTTGGCTATGACCTTTTTGTTGAATCAGATAACGACTACAGGGTTTGGTACTGATGATAAGGTTTGATAAAAAAATTCCAATAATCTTCTTGATCAAACTTATTTAATTTTTTAATCATTTATTCCTGCATTTCTGTCGTTTGTTTCCACTGTACTTCTAATGGCTTGATTTCTTAGAGCACTTCAGATGTGGACTCTTTGATAAGCTCAACTTTCAAAAGCTAGTCAGAAACATATTCAGTAATTTCCTTTGTTAACCTTGATGCTTTTGTTGCTGCTTTGTCTGCTTACCTTAGTTGTGCTTCCTAATCTTTAAATAAATTTTCCTTGTGAAATTTATCTACCTGGGGTAGATCAACTTTCTTTCTAGAGTCTGATGTTTGCCATTGAATGTATTCATTGATTTTCTTCTCAATTTTCTCACATTCAAGTTTCTTGATAGCCACTTGCTGCATCAGGATATCGCTTGAATCATAATAAGAGCTAGTGATTGAATCTTGTTGGCAAAATACTTCATGCTGCTGCTTTAGCTTAGCATTCACTTCCAATGCTTCTCTCGTGAATTGCTATACTTGTGGCTAGCTTTTTAATTTGTTTATTGTTGCTTCTAGTTGTGTTTTCTTTTCTGTAATTTGCACCTGATGCTGTAAAGTTAATATTTCAAAATCATTTTGAAACTGAGACATTTTAAATTCCATTTTCCTGCTGGAGTTAGACTTTTCTTGCTCTAACAGTCTCTCTAAATCTTGTATTTTGTCTTCTCTCTGTTTCAGTAACAATTGAACTTCGGTGGCCTTATCAATAGTGGCAGTAGCATATGCCCCTGCAAACTGTGACAGCTTGGTTAAATGTTCAGTAGGATCAGCTAGAGGATCCTTCCATAGAACACCAACAAATTCATTTGTAATATTTGACACTGTATCATCCATTCTTGTCCTTTTTATTCTCTTGACTACAACCTTATGACTAAGGTTGTAGAAGAAATCCAGTGAAAGAATTTATTCAATTTTTAAAACTATTTGCTTTGTAGGGTAGGCCAGAATGACCTCTCAATCATGAGTTTTAGGTACTTGTTGTAGCAAAGTTGCAGTTTCCACTAATTTTTGAGAATTTTCTGGCGTCTGAAAACAGGTAGATTGATCAGTATTAGGATTCGGTTGTGACGTTTGTAGTGCCTTAGAAAACTTTTCCCATTCATTCTTAAAATCCTTTGGCTGAGCTTTTTCTGCATGATCAAGTGTATTTTGGCTGTGCTGAATTTCTTGAGAAGACGATTCAGTTCCATTAATTCCTCCTTTCTCTTGCATTTAAATCTCTTCGATTACTTTATCAATTACTTTTTTTGGGCTCTCATTTCTATTTTTGGATTCATTATTAGAATGATCCAAATTCTGAGATTGATGTTCTGATTGCCCTGACTCATCTTCAGACATGTCTTTAGCTTCATTATCCAAGCTAATACTTGGAGTCGGTCTATTGACATCTTCAATAATCAATAAATCCAAAGGAATCCTTTCCAGTCTCTTGTTTCTATATGCTTGGAAGGCTTCAAAGTCATCTTGATTGAGTTGTCTGGATGCCAACTTTAGTACATCTGCAAACTTTTCAATACCTTGAAATAAATCATCAAATCTATCTATCTCTTTCAAAAAAGGCTTCACTTTTAGTTTTGTGGTGAAATTCTTAATCACGTCATTGGGGTCATATGGTCGCTTTGGCATTACAGCCAAATTTAACAAATTAACATTTGAATCTTCCTTGAAGGTATGACCAATATCAAAAAGTGCAAGAGTACCGCACTGCAAAGGCAAATTAGGCCAAATGGCCTTCTTAACATCTTTGAGCTACTTAAAAATACCATTTACCACAAGTTGGTAAGCAATATCTCTAGCAAGTAGCTTGTCAGGAACATAATATGGCATGACGTGAGGAGAAGCATAACTCCCGAAAACTCTAACATGGGTGAAACTTTCTTCAGCAAACCATCTGGCAATGGGCAAGATGTTTGTACTAGCTTCTTTGGAAATCCCAGGGGCTTTCTCATTAAATATAATCTGGTGCATAGGTATAATGACTCTATGACAATTTTTTATAAAAATGTAGATGAAAATTTGACTCCCAAAGGGCTCTATGGTAAATGTGGATTGGAGTGGGGTCTTGGGTCATCCACTTCCATCCCATGCTAGGAAAAATCAAACAAAATAAAATTGCATCCATGACATAGGCACTCATGTAAAAGGGGGGTATTTCCCTAGAGGAAACACTTCTTTTACTTCTATACTCCATGATACTTTTGGCCAAATTATCAGATAGGATATTTGCCCAATTCAGAATTAAATAATTGACGGTTGCGTCAATTAATGAGACCTAATCTATAGAAAACCTAGTAGTATCAGGCTTTGAAAATGATCTACACAACATTCCAGCAGCATAGTAATAAGGGGAAGGAATTTGTGCTATCAGGTACATACCAAGTTTGTCTTGTTTCAGCTTGCCTTGGTCATCCTTCCATTCCTTTATAACTTTCATCAGGTCTGGATGTTTCTTTTTAAAGCTTTGGACAAAAGCTTTGTCATAGTTCTGTTGCAGGGTGGGTAAATGGTACATTGTCCTCACATCTTTTGTTTTGAAAGAAGCAATATTCTCGTCCTTTGAATTCTTAAATGTCCTATATTCTATGTTCAGGTGGTCGATTACCGATTTAACCATATCTGTATAGGGGAGAATCTTAAGCCTTGTTGCTTCTTTATGAATGAATGAGCATGCAACATCAAAATAGGTCGGGTATGAAGAAACTGATGCGCCTGTTGTAGCAATTTTGATTATTACCCTTGGCTGTTCATTCTCGAAAAATTGATACATTGCCTCCCACGAGGAACTGCCACAATCCTTGTTGTAGGTGGTATCTGAGAATAAGGGAGAAATATCCGAGTCTTTAGTAGATGATGCTTGGGCAATTTCCTTGCCTTTCTTGTTCTTCCCTGTTATCCTTGCTCCATTAAGTGGTTTCCTGTATTCAAGTGAATAAAGAAAAATTTAGATAGAGAAGGATAGAGTTAAAACAATATAATCACAAATCCGAATTCAATCATTCAAAACACTCTCGAAGTAGATATCAATCTTTGAAACCTTACTCTCATTAAATGCTATTAATCACCCATAATTCTTCCAATCAGATTTCTTACACACTTTTACGTGAAATGTCTATTCGATCAATTTAAGACGTTAGATCTTATATCCGGTTGATTAGATATGAATCATTTCGCACACTTGAGTAATAACTATATTATCGCATATCTCAACTCAAAATTATTTCTATTAGTTATGTTTTTTGTTACCGATGAATTTCGCGAAATGCGATCTGCACAAATCACAATTTCCATATCGTAATAAAACTTGTGTTTGGTTATTTGATGCGAAATGCGAAGTGTGCTAAGGAATCATGCCGATGCGCTTTTATCAGACATTTGAAGTTTTATGATTGTTGCGTTATTAATTCGTCGGTTCCGATTCATCGCAACCGTTACCGAATTGTCATTAGTTGATCATTTTTAAAAGGTGCGATGCGATTTTATTTTAAAGTGGTGTTTAAAGCATTTGTAACAGGAGTTTTATATGACTTTGAAATTTTTTTAGCACATATCGCAGCTCGCTAGACTTAATATCTTTTGAGTTGTTAGGCTTGTAATCTATGCGATTTGCGATGAGCGCTAAGAAATCAAAGGGAAATAACTTTATTTCCTAAAGTTTTTAGACTTAGGCTAAGATAAAATCAAACAAATAAATTTCCTATTTATTTTAAAGGGTCCCCATTTAGTGAAAATAAATGGGGGGTGTTGTATAACACAACAATTGGTGATTCACTTGGGAGAACCAGCTGTCTCTGATTAGTTTTTTTTGAAATTTCTAAAAACTTTTTCGAAATAAAAATAGTTGCAATAATGAATTTCAATAAATAATATCTCACTAGGCAATAAAATCTTTCTTAATTAGAATTCATAAGAATTCCTCATTAAAAATAAAAGTATGAGTATCTATATCTGTCTTTACTCAATTAAAAAAGATAAAGCAAGTAGCTCTTTCAGATTAGCTTTATAAATATATACTCTTTTATCACAAGTACAGCCTCTGATCCAATAGGAAATTTAAGCTTTTGGCAGGGTTAGCTTTTACCCATCAATGATTCATTGTCCCATATAGTCTCTCTTACAATCTTCAAAAATAAATTCCAATTTTGTATACTTCATCTCTTTTGGAACTTGTTTTTCCTTTTTTTGTAGATATTTTTCTATTGTACTTTTATTTACTTAAAATCCATTGTCTTGGCTTGGTAACCAAATATTGACAATGCCATTCACTGGTTGTAATTAAACGGATCAAGCTGGCTCTTGATGAGACCCCTTGTCCTCTTGATATAATCTCAAGTCATTACCCTGTTTTGGTAGGCAGTAGTGGTAATGTCAGTTCAACTATTTCCCTATGAACATGGTAAACAAGCTCTTGATGAGACTTATTATCTTCTAAGATTTTTAGCATAATTTTTTGAATTTATTTCTAAAAATTGATAAGTTTTCCCGGATGGGGTGAATCATTGGTCCTTTTGAGGATTATGGACGATAACTTTTTTAGTTTTAAATTGCTTCTCTGTAAAAGAGTCTTTACAATGTTAAAGATTCTTTTATTGTCTGACAACATAATAACCATGCTTTATAAAGACGAGAGTTCATCGGAGAACAAATAACTTCAATGAAATTGCATCTTTCAGTAAAATAGAATCTATTTGATTTTCGAATCTTTCGATTGTTTCCTTAACATTTCCTACTTCTATAAGTGATAAATCAAAAATATTTTCTGAGATATTTACTTGAAAAGCCAAAAATACATAGTACAAAATTTTTATTTTCCTAAGGAATAGAAAAGACAATAATATACAGGGAATAGAAGGGGTTACCTCCTATGAAAAGTATTTTTTAAAAATCTTCCCGTTAACAGGAAAAGAATCTCATTTTCCTGATAGATCTTGCAATAAAAATGTTGATGGGCCTATTTCCCCAATGATTTGAAATGGACCTAACCACAGTCCTTGAAATTTGGTGTGTTTACCTTTTTCCTCATGTGCTTTGTCCCATTTCAATACCAGAACACCAATTTGAATTTTTTTTTGAGTGACAGAAGTTGATTCAAATGAAGCTTTTACTATCTGTTGATGATGTGCATGAGTAACTTTAGCTTTTTCTCTTTCTTCTTCAAGCTTAAGAATTTGAAATTGTCTTACTTGCAAGGAAGAAGAAGGAGTTTCATCAATAAATTGAACTAAGGCAAGAGAAGGAATAACTACATTGGTAGGAAGAACAACTTCTTTTCCATAAACAAGATTGAATGGAGAAGTGCCAATGGAGGCCTTATGAGTTATTCGGTCTGCCTAAAGAGAAAAGGTTAATGACTTGTGCCAATTTTGTTGGTTTTGATCAACAGTTCGTTTGATCATTCTAATAAGGTTTTTATTTGTAGATTATGCTCAACCATTTCCTTGTGGATAATAATTTTCAGAATACTTAAGTTTAAAACCTCTTTTGATTTCAAATTCCATCATAGTAGCTCCTGAGAAATAAGATGAATTATCAAACATTAAAGCAGTAGGCAAACCAAACCTAGTTACGATATATTGATTAATGAATTCAATAATATTCTCAGAGTTGGATACCTTTAATGGAATTGCTTCCACCCATTTAGTAAAATAATATGTAGTTGTGAGAATATATTTATGTTATTTGGAAGAGTTAGTAATGATCTCACCAATTATATCTAATCCCCATTGTTCAAATGGTTGCTCGATATTAACTGGTTGTAATGGGAAGGCTAGTTTTCTTTGTCTTCCAGATGCACTTTGGCAAATTTTGGATTTTCTTGCATATTCATGAGCATCTTTGAAAAGTGTAGGCCAATAGTAACCTGCATGCAGGATTTTATGTGTTGTTGTATTTCCTCCAAAATGTCCTCCAGCTGGTCCATCATGGAGTTCCTGCAAAACTTTCTCTGCTTTAGTTTTCTCTAAGCATTTCAATAACACAAAATCAAATTTTCTTCTAAATAGTACATCACTGATTATTTCATATTGCTTGGCCTTTAATCTCAAAGCACGTTTTATTTTATAATTGAGTTGGGTTGGGGCATATCCATTTTTCAAATAAAACTTGAGATCAACGTATTGAGATTGCACATCGTTGAGGCTCACCTCTGATATTTGCACATTATTACCTGAATCTACCTCTGATGATAAATGGGATGCTCTTGTTAGCATTCTGCAAAAACCTTGACCTCTAACAATTTTAGAAGGGCCAATTTCTACATAATATTATTGTAAAGAAGTAACCCAGTTAGCCCTTTTTCTCATAATTATATTTGTATCAATAGTTGTCTCATTGCAGAGAATGGAACTATTATTTTGGTGTGATTTTAAAGGAGAAATGGTCTAAAATTCTTTATAGCTTTAAAGGCAATAAATGCTTGTTTCTCAAAAGATGAATAATTTAGTTTTGCGTCTTGTAAATTGGAACTGAAAAATGATATTGGTGCTTCAATTTGTTGGTGATTAAGCTGTGTTAGAACAACAACGTAAGATGTATCTAATGAGAAGGTGTATAAAGTAAAAGGATTAAGAAAATTGGGGGTAGTCAGGAATGGAGCATCGATAATGGATTGTTTGATTAAATCAAATGCTTCTCTTTCATTATGTTCCCATTTAAAGACTGAATTTTTCTTAATCATGGTTTGCAAAGGTAAAATTATTTGCGAAAAGTCAGGGACAAATCTTTTTACAAAATTTATTTGTCCAAGAAACGACTGCATAGTTTTCTTGTTATGAAGAAAAGGAATCCTTTTAATCTCTTCATTCTTTCAGGATCAATATAGATACCTCTCTTTGACACAATGAATCCTAAAAATTTTCCTTCATCTAAAGCAAAATATGACTTATTTGGGTTTAATGAAATTCCATACTTTTTACATAGCTCAAAAACTTGCTTTAGGTCATTCACATGATTGGTTGCTTATCTATAAAAGACTGTAATGTCATCTAAATAAGTAACCACTGATTTGTTGATGAGTCCTCTGAAATCTGTGTCCATGGCTCTTTGAAAAGTGTCACTTGCATTACTTAACCCAAATTGCATTTTTTAATAGGCGTAAGTTCCCCACTTAGTCCTAAATGTAGTCTTTAATCTGTCATCTAGATGTACGAGGATTTGGTTATATCCTGAAAATCTATCTAGGAAAGTCATAAGTTCAGAACCAACTACTGTTTGCAGTACTTGTTCCATGGTTGGTAATGGAAAATTGTCCTTTTGACATGCTTTGTTTAAATTCCTAATATCAATACAAATCCTAATATCACCATTTTTATTCCTGACAAGAACCAAATTTGAAACTCATTTAGAATGTCTAAGTGGAAAGATGATCTTTGCTTTGAGGAGTTTATTCAACTCCGTTTTGATTTGATTTTCAAGATTCAGGTGAATTTTCCTCAACTTTTGCTGTATAGGCTTCCCATTTGAAATCATAGGAATAGTGTGTTGAATAACATAAGTATCATATGTTTTAAGATCAGTGTAATCCCAAGCAAAAACACTTTTGTACATCCTTAATAACTTGACAAATGATAATCTTTCATCAGAAGATATACCAAGACCTAAATTGACATTTTGAGGTTTATCATCAGTTCCAAGATTTACTAACTCAAATCTTAAGTTAGAACTTTGAAATTTAGAGTTTGTAACTCTTTTAAACCTATCTTTTAGATCATAAAGGTCTTCTAATTTGAAAATTGACTTAGGAATCGGATTTTCTTCGAGTTTATCATTTATCTAAGTGTCATGTTCATTTTCATCTAAAATTTGACTATCATAAGATCCTTCAGATGTAAGGAAATCTATAATTTCTGAATCATTATTAAATACTCTCCAATTGGTAATATTGTTAGGAACAGATGGTCTAAAAATCAATTCAGTGGAAAATCTATCGGGACTAAATTCTTGAGATGGAATTAATTTCGATGCTACATTAGCCAATAAATCTGCACTAGAATTTTGTATTCTAGGTACGAAAGAAATATTGAAGGCTAAGAAATGAATGGTCAATTCTTGGAATAGTGATTGGTAATGCTTTAAATGTCCAGAATAACAATGGATGGTATTTCTTACCTGTTTAACAATGATTTCCGAATCTCCTGGGACTTCCAAATATTTTATGTCGAGATCAATTGCTTTGTATAAACCTTGGATTAATGCTTCTTATTTTGCTATATTGTTTGTGCAATCAAATTCAAGTCTGCAGGCTAACATGGTTTTTTCTCCTTCTGGGATTATTAAAATACAGCCAGCTCCTGCACCACATTTAGATTTAGAGCCATCAAAATAAAGAATCCAAAATAAATAATTAACTACTGGTTTATCTACAATTTTTTTACATTTAGAAGTGTATGTCTGGGAAAAATTCTTGATTTGAGAGATAACTTCAGTATCGAAAAAGGGTGATAGTTGAGCATTAAAATTTCCATGAAATGATTCTTTTGAGTAGTTTCCAATGATATTATTATTGAATGCTACTGGCTCGTTTATTCCTTCAAGATGTGTGACTGTATGTTTCATGAATTTCTCTTGGTCTGCTCAGATTTGATTTGGCTTTCCATTGTGTGGTAGCCACATATGTGACCAGTTTGTTGCAAAATATCTATGAATTTTTTCAAACCAGTCTCTACTTAACACTAAACCGTAAAACTCAGGAATATTAGCCGCCAATATATCAATTATCTGAGCAACCTTGCGGTTTGATGACGATCTGATAGAGACAAATTTTATTTCTCCTATAATCTCTACTTTAGTTCTATCAAGTTGCACTATATGAATAGGGGAACTCTGAGGATTTATGTTCAACTTAGCACATACTGATTTTGGCATGATATTAGAGGAAGCCCCTGAGTCTATTAAACAATTATGGACATTTTTTATTATATATCTCATAGGTTAAAAGAAATGGAGGAGTATGAGAGATGGATCGGACACCTATCATAATCAAATATGTATCATCTATTTTAGTTGAAGGGGAAGTAGGTTTACCCATTTGGTTAGCAGCTTGGGCTACTACTAGAGAAGGTAAGGCTGAAGTAGGAACTGTATTTAAGTCTCTAAGTAAGATTTTATGTTGTTGCTTTAACTTAGTAAGTTCGTGAATTGAAATATTGGTCCTGGTATTTTTCATATCTTCAACTACATTATACTCAATAGTGCCAGAGACTACCATTGTCTTTGATGTAGGTGGAACATCTGAAGTAGTAGGGTTTGTTTGTGTAGCCTTAGATGTAGAATTTTTACTTACTATTTTATATTTAGCAGATGTTGAATTACTCTGTTTATGATTTGGCCACATTGATTCAGTAGTATTTTTGCTCCTTGTACTCACAGGCAAAGCTTCTTGTTGTTCCTCATTTGGTAGGATAAAATCCCACATTACATTTGGTTCAACTTCTTCTTCTTCTTCATTTTCTTCTTCCTCTATTTTCACTTCATCTGTATCTTGATAAAACTCAACATTAGATATGATATTCGGTGGTTGAGAATTAGAAGATTGATTTTTCTTGAAGGGTCTGAAAGTCTTTTTTGAACTAGAACTTTCAACAACTTGTTTCTTGATAATTGCCATTTCATTTGTCATAGCCTTTAAAAATTTATGAAGACCTTCTACATCAAAAGGGTCTTTGGATGGCTTCTTTTTTGAATCATCTTTGAAGGATACTTTCTTTTATTTCCTATCTTCTTGGGAATTCTTCTTTTCAAGAGAGATTATGTGTTTCTCTACAGATAAATATTCCTTCATATTTTCCGCCAATGTAGGTAATTTTTCTCTCTAAAAAAATGGAAATTAAATATACCATTCAATTTGAACTTCTCCACCAGGAACTGTTGTAGCAGGAATTTTATTGAGCAATTTATTAAACCTTGAATTAAAATCTTTTATTTTTCTCATGTTTTAGCCTTTAGATTTGATAAATCATTGATGAGCGATGTAGTGGTTCTGTCATCTCTAAACTTAGCTAAAAATTGTTCTTCGAACATATTCCAGCTAGTTATAGAGCGGGCATGTAATGAAAAATACCAGGATCCTGCAGATCCTATGAGAGTATATGGAAATAATATTACAACACAATATTCTTCAACTAGCTCCTTTAAATTAATTGTTAACATGTAATTATGAATGTGTTCTTCAGCTGGAAGACCACCATCAAGATTAAATTTAGGTAACCATCTTTCATGGTATTTTGGTAGAGGATGAAGAGGAGCAGGAATTTTTACAACCCCAGGATTTTTCCATGGTTGTACATTTGGTGGAGGTACTTGGCCTGCCATTGGACCTTGGGTGGATGTGATGGATTGAGTTTGAGTTGAAGACAAGGTAGGTTGAGTTCTAGAACTAGTTGAAGTAATAGTAGTATGAGTACTGGAACTAGTTAAAGTAACATTGATTGTTGGAATGGAAGTTGTGGAAGTGAGTGGAGGTAATGGAGGTGAATGGGGTGGATTATTAGATAACACCTCATTGGTGATGGACTCTGATTCAGTCATCTTTATATTCCTTCGAGAAGTATCGATGGGAAATTCAAAAGGAGGAATTCTTGTATTTTGAGTTTCTAATCGAGTTAATATTATTCTGGGTTGTAAAGAGGATGAAACACTAATCTCAAATGATTGAGAAGTTTCAGAATTTTCAGCAGAAATGGATACTTTCTTTAACGTTTCTATCAAAGGCTGAAATTTAGGGGAATTTTGATGAAAATCATGAGATAGTATGGGTTGAGTATCACTAAGATACTTAGGAGAAGGATGTTCAACTTCAAATCTTAAATATTTAGATCTAATTAATTTTCTGGAAGTTGAATGGGATCTAGAGGGCGAGAGACTCTTAGATTGACTTTTAGATTGATCATATTTTTTTTTTCCATTAATAATTGGCCCTCCTTCTAGCGCCAAAATGTTGAGGCCTCGGAATTCCGTTGCCACAACTTGGGGAAAAACCACCTAGTCCAGACCTTAGAGCAAGTCCTTTTTCATTTGGTGTGGTGGCTCCGACTAGGGATGAAGGGACCAATTTACCAATAAGGATGATTTTGGGGTGTGTTTTGTTTTTATAACATGCAATGGGAAATGATTTTAATCTATCACATGCATTTATCTAACACTTATCTATTCTACTATATGCTCGGGGTGTTTTTTCCTTTCTGCGATCTAAAGAGATATCCTCCAACTATTAGTAATGAAGACTATTTAACAGTTGAAAGAGATGAAAATTATGTAAAGATGATTCTTTTAACAAAATAGTTTGATTAAAAGCATTGTGAAAAGTGTATTGCATTCATATGTGTGATTATATATCAGATAAGAAATCATAGACAAATATTAGTACAAAAGTGCATCTAACATTCATTTATGATGACATTTCAAATATATAGTGCAAGTAAAAGATAAATGTCAATCTATAAGGAAAAACTTAATACAAATGAATATAAGTACCATATCTACGAAGTCCTATTCATATAAACTGACAATAGATTTTATGCTTCTCTTCACTTTCAATCAATTTAAAGAGTACAATAATGTAACATCAGTTAAAAAGATTCAAATGTCAAAAGATAACAGATTCTGTTCCATTAATCCATCAAAGCATTTACAAACTTACAGAAGTGCATTCTTTGCAAATTTTTTTGACAAATATCTGGACCCTTCTCTAAATGCATGAGAAGGGTTTAAATACTAAACTATAATATGTTTAAAAATAGATTATTACATAAAAATAGAGGAGGTTTCAAACAACCATCCTCGTAAGACAAACTTCGACTACAATCTACGAAAATAAAGTAACAGTATAAATATGAATGTTGATCCTCCTTTTGGATTTGATCCCGAAGTTGACAAATATCTAGTATAGGTTTAAGCCGAGATGGTTGCAAAATTCTTGATCTGACTTGGCCCTTGAATACTGCATTTGAAAGTGTTGGCTACGACCTTTGTGTTGAATCAATTAATGACTGCAGGGTTTGGTACTGATGATAAGTTTTGATCAGAAAATTCCAATAATTTTCTTGGTCAAAATTATTTACTTTTTTAATCATTTCTTCATGCATTTTTGTCCTTTGTTTCCACTGTGCTTCTAATGGCTTGATTTCTGAGAGCACTTCAGATGTGGACTCTTTGATAAGCTAAGCTTTCAAAAGCTGGTCACAAAAAGATTCAGTAATTTCCTTTATTAACCTTGATGCTTTTGCTGCTGCTTTGTCTGCTTGCCTTAACTGTGATTCCCAATATTTAAATAAATTTTCCTTGTGAAATTTATCAAGGAAAATTTATCTACCTGGGGTAGTTCAGGTTTCTTTCTCGAGTCTGATGTTTGCCATTGAATGTATTCATTGATTTTCTTCTCTTTTTCTCACACTCAAGTTTCTTGATAGCCACTTGCTGGATCAGGATTTCACTTGAATCATAATAAGAGCTAGTGATTGAAGCTTGTTGGAAAAATACTTCTTGTTGTTGATTTAGCTTAGCATTGACTTCCAATGCTTCTCTCATGAATTGCTCTACTTGTGGGTGGATTTTTAATTTGTTTATTGCTGCTTCCAATTGTGTTTTCTTTTTTTTTAAGTTACACATGATGCTGTAAAGTTAATCTTTCAAAATCCTTTTGAAACTGAGACATTTTCAATTCCATTTGCTTGTTGGAGTTAGAATTTTCTTGCTCTAACAATATCTCTAAATCTTTTATTTTGTCTTATCTCTGTTTCAGTAATAATTAAACTTCAGTGGCCTTATCAATAGTGGCAGTAGCATATGCCCCTGCAAACTGTGATAGCTTGGTTAAATGTTCAATAGGATCGACTAGAGGATCCTTCCATAGAACGTAAACAGATTCATTTGTAAGATTTAAGACTGTATCATCCACTCTTCTCCTTTTTCTTATCTTGACTAAAACCTTATGAATAGGACTATAGAAGACATATAGTGAAGGTATTTCTTCAATTTGTAAAACTATTTGCTTTGTAGGGTAGGTTGGAATGATCTCTCAATCATGAGTTTCAGGTACTTGTTGTAGCGGAGTTGCAGTTTCCACTAATTTATGAGAATGTTCTGGGATCTAAAAACTAGTAGATTGATCAGTATTAGGTCTGAAAACTTGTAGATTGATCAGTATTAGGATTTGGTTGTGATTTTTGCAGTGCTTTAGAAAAATTTTCACATTCATTCTTCAAATCATTTGGCTGAGCTTTTTCTGCCTGATCAGGTGTATTTTGGCTGTGCTAAATTTCTTGAGAAGACGATCGAGTTACATTAATTCCTCTTTTCTCTTGCATTTCAATTTCTTTGATTACTTTATCAATTAATTTTTTCTGGGCTCTCATTTCTGTTTTCAGATTCCTTATTAGAATGATCTGAATTATGAGATTGACGTGACCCATATTCATCTTTAGCTTCATTATCCAAGCTAATACTTGGATTCGGTCTATTGACATCTTCAATAATCAATAAATCCAAAGGAATCCTTTCCAGTCTCTTGTTTCTGTATGCTTGGAAGGCTTCAAATTCATCTTGATTGAGCTGACTAGATGCAAACTTTATTAGATCTGTAAAATTTTCAATATCTTGAAAGAGATCATCAAATATATCTATCTCTTTCAAAAAAGGCTTCACTTTCAGTTCTGTGGTGAAATTCTTAATCACGTCATTGGGGTCATATGGCCTCTTTGGCATTACAACAAAATTTAACAAATTAACTTTTGAAACTTCCTTGAATGTATGACCAATATCAAAAAGTGCAAAAGTATCGCATTGCAAAGGGAAATAATTAGGCCAAATGGCCTTCTTAGGATCTTTGAGCTGCTTCAAAATACCATTTACCACAAGTTGGTAAGAAATCTCTCTAGAAAGTAGCATGTCAGGAACATAATATGGGAGGACGTGGGGAGAAGCATAACTCCCAAAAAATCTTCCATAGGTGAAACTTTCTTCGGCAAACTATCTGGCAACGGGAAAGATGTCTGTACTAGCCTCTTTGGAAATCCTAGGGGATTTCTCATTGAATATAATCTGGTGTATTGGTAGAATGACTCTATGACAAATTTTGTAAAAATGTAGATGAAAATTTGACTCCCAAAGGGCTCTGTGGTAAATTTGGATTGGAGTGGGGTCTTGGGTCATCCACTTCCATCCCATGGTAGGAAAACTCGAAAAAAAGCAAATTGCATCCATGACATAGGCACTCATGTAAAAGGGGGGTATTTCCCTAGAGGAAACACTTCTTTTTCTTCTATACTCCATGATACTTCTTGATCTAAAAATGGGTGGATAACTTGAAATGCTTATGCGCAAGCACCTCCCACTCAGTTAAACAAATGAATGATCGTTCTTATACTTGACTGTGCATAATTTTATGCTTGAAAACAAGTGTATTCTTTTTTAACTATTTAAGTGACTTAAGAACATTTATTTTTGGTGATATTAAGCATGTGCAACCACCATAAAGTGCAACAAATAAGCATCAACACATAACAACAAATTTAATAAAGGAGTTCACTCGAATATCGCTGGCTACGTCTCCTTCAGCCTTTGTCAACTGACTTGGCTCTTTGGGATTATGATGTGAAATTTCTTTTACAAGTTAATAACTCAAATCCAATGGTTATTAATGCTGTACCATTGGGTTTAGAACATCATCATACCCCTGGAATGGTTGTCATCACTATGAAGAAAGAACTAGGCTTCCTTTGACTTGACCTCATCTTTCGGTGCCCTTAAGCTTCCTTGAGCTTCTCTTTGGCACCAAATCCCTAGAAGTCCTTTTATATCCTTTAAACCTCACTTACTATCTCCAACATATATCATACCTCCAAAATAGGCTGATTGTTTGCTCAAAATGAGCGTTGGCTCCCTAATTTAGGCCTCCATCCACTATTGGCCCTGGGCTGCCCGAAACTTCACTGTGGATTATCGAGCTCTAGAAGTATCCAAATGACTTTGAAAATCCTTTCATTGGATTCAAAATGTCTGAAATAGTCAGAATAGACTATTCATTTGCATAAATTGGCCTCTAGCTGCTCTGGTTACGCCTCCAACACCTGGTGGCACCCCCTGGCTATGTGTTCACTGAAAACTTATCTGAAGCATCTTGGCCTTAAAATACAGTAAAAAATGACTATTGGTTTGCTGAGAATGGATACTGGCTACTCTAGATAGGCATCATTTTGCTGCTGGTACCTAGTAGCCCTAGTGGCCCCTAGAACTTCTCTGAAGCAACTTGGGGTTCAAAATTCCTTTGATGGCTATGAAAACCACACCATTAGTTCCAGAATGTCTGAAACATCCAAAAATTACTATTGGTTCACTGAATAAGGCCTCTATCTACACTGGCTAGGCCTCAAATTGCTACTGGCCCCTAGAACTTCTATGAAGCAGAAACCTGCTCAAAATTCCTCTAATGACTCTGAAACCCTTGCCAATGAGTCTGGAATCTCCAAGAAAGTCGAAATTGACTATTCACACTCCAAAATTGGTCGAATCTAGCTCAAGATAGAGCCTAATTTTTTTTTGTCCAGTGTCAGCCTAATTAGCTCCACTAAATCTGGAGAAATTGTAGTTAACAATCTAATTTTAGACTTTCTGCCAGAAATGGCGTGCTGGCTGGATTACCGCCCAGGATAACCACTAGCACTAAATGTGGGAGGTTAGTGTTGGGCACATGACCCCAAAAACTCCGCGGTGACGTAAAAGTTAGCGGAACCGTCGGCTTAACGTTATGAGAAATGTTGCATGTGACAACCTCTGGCTTGGATGGTGGGTGTAACCATGGTGGTTAGGGCTTAAGCCCTTGGCCATAGGCGACGACCATATGGGGAGGGGCTGGCCCCTCCGAACCCCCAAATGCATTTCTATTAAACTATAAATTAAACCGGTCACCAATACATTTTAAGACACACGGTAGAGTGAGCGGTTAAGTCGTTGGCTTTACGGGCAGGAGGTTGCGTGATCAAATCCAGTGGAGTCCAAACAAAATTTTTATTATGCCAAACCTGGGCCATGTGGCGGCCTCCTGGCCTGCCTCTGTAATATTCCAAAATTAGCATGCAGCTAATTGGAATATTAAATTTTGCTGATTTCACTTAGGAGAAGAATAAATGGGTAAGGAGGCCCAAACATTTCAGAAATAAGAATAAAATCCCTCATAATGTGAAAAGGGATCATAATGCTAGCTGGATTTTACAGTCTCATGTGTGAATAGAGACAAATGCATGTGGACAAGGTCAAGTTTGACCAAGTCAACAATGCTGGAATGAGAGGAAGAGATCATCCATAGAGACAACACAATGCAAGAGGGAGGAAGATTCCTTGGTGAAGGAAACCCTAATGAGTGGGGCCTAAGGCAAGAAGGCTCACACATGTTTAAAAAGGGGGGGAAAGGTAGCCATAGGGGGACATCTTATGAATGATATTTTGGTTTGTCTGCTAGACTATTATGCTTTCTTCAACTGTTTAGTTGAGATTGCTATGCTGCTTAGCACAAGGCATTCCTGTTTAGGAATTCCTTCTCCTTTCTTGGGAGGCCTCTTGAAGGAGCTTGTACTGATTTTCCCCACATCCAAGCTTGAGGCCAAGCATCCTCCTTTAGCTACATCATTATTTCTGTAGTAGTATAATGTTGTGTTGCAGTGGGAGTTCACAACACCACTTCCTTCAGTCATTTTTCAAAGGAGGGAGCCTCCATTCCTTTGGGAGATCAGTAAGGAAGGCTCAGGAGCATATTTTCATATCTTGGCATTTGGCCAAAGCACTTCCATCATCTACAGCGCAGTCCCTTGCAGGAACTACGTCCTTTCTTGCAGAGATGCAGTGTGAGGGTCAATCCCCTCAATCTTGAGCTTGTTTCTTAGGGAAAGGGCCAACCCTTCTCCCAGAAGGCTTGTAAGAAGGATCTTCCTTCAATTCTTGTATTATTTAGTAGTATGTATAAAAATATTTAGTTAGACTGCGTTTTTTAGATCCAGATCTGCAGATATAACGTTTTGTGCTAGTGCTTTCATGAAACCCTTGCCGTGTTATCTTTCTGATGTGTAAAAGGAGCTAGATCTCCATTTTTCTCCATGATTTGATATAATAAAATATATATTTTGTATATACCATATTGTATCAGAAACCCTCTTGAAATTACGTTGTGCATGCTTTAGAAAACTCTGCATAAGTCAAGTCCCGGGATTTGGGCCTTTTTGAGCCATATTGGGACTGGGAGATATGTTTAAACCATCAAAAGGGATTTTTTTCAGAATATTATCTAGATATAAGTCCCATAATACATGATATAAGGGATCCCAACATTATTTCTTCCTATTATAAGACAATTCTTTGGGAATAACGTTTTTAGGGCATATATTGCTGCATTTCCCCACTTTGGGCTGATATAATGTAACATATTTCTTGCTGCTGTACATGTAATTGATGGCTATGTGTTCTAAACAAATTTTATGAGTTATTTCTCATTTCTATTCCAATTTTGTGTTCATGTATTGCTGCTTCCCAATTTTTGGATATTACAGCCTCTGATTGGCTGAAAAAACACGTACAATCAACCAACAAATAGGATCATGCCACTTGTCAAAATATGATTGGTTCAGAAGAAATATTCCAGGGAATATTCCAAGAATATTCCCTAGAATATTCTCTTTAAAAAAATAAAATAAATAAAAAACCCAGTCAAACTTGGCCAAAGGCCAAAAATTGCAATTTACTAGACTTTTCAAATCGCGATAACTTCTTCATATGGTGCCGATTTTTTGAACCGTTCACGGCGCCGGAATCAGGAAGATGAGATATATCCAGTCGCTCAGGTTTGACACACTTCTGAACACTTTGAAATTTGAGCTATCACTTAGGTCCTTTATCCAAATCTGATCACTTCTGGCCAAATTATCAGATAGGATATTTTCCTAATTCAAAATTAAAGAATTGACGATTACGTCAATTAATGGGACCCAATCTATAGAAAACCTAGTAGTATCAGGCTTTGCATACAATATACACAACATTCCAGCAACATATCAATAAGGGGAAGGAATTTGTGCTATCGGGTACATACCAAGTTTGTCCCGTTTCAACGTTCCTTAGTCATCCTTCCATTCCTTTATAACTTTCATCAGGTCTGGATGTTTCTTTGTAAAGATTTGGATAAAATTCATAGTTCTGTTGTGGGGGTGGATAAATGGTACATTGTCCTCACATCTTCTGCTGTGAATGAACCAATATTCTCGTCCTTTGAATTTTTAAATGTCCTATCTTCTATGTTCAGGTGGTCGATTACCCATTTAACCTTACCTGTATAGGGGAGAATATTTGGCCTTGTTGCTACTTTATGAATGAATGAGCATGCAACATTGAAATAGGTTGGGTATGAATAAACTGACGTGCCTACTGTAGCAATTTTGATTATTCCCCTTGGCTGTTCAGTCTCGAAGAATTGATACATTGCCTCCCAAGGGGAACTGCCGCAATCCTTGTTGCAGGTGGTATCTGAGAATAAGGGAGACATATATGAGTCTTCACTAGATGATGCTTGGGAAATTTCCTTGCCTTTATTGTTCATCCCTGTTATCCTTTCTCCGTTAAGTGGTTTCCTGTATTCAAGTGAATAGAGAAAACTTTAGATCTAAGGTAAATGGAGAGAAGGATAGAGTTAAAATGATATAATCACAAATCCGGCGTTCAATAATACAAAACATGCTCGAAGTAGATATCAATCTTTCAAACCTTACTTTCATAAAATGCCGTTAATCACCCATAATTCTTCCAATCAAATTTCTTACACACTTTTATGTGAAATGTCTATTCGATCAATTTAATATGTTAGATTTTATATCCGGTTGATTAGATATGAATCATTTCGCGTACTTTAATAATAACTATCATTATCGCATATCGCAACTCAAAATTATTTCTATTAGTTATGTTTTCTGTTACCGATGAATTTCACGAATTGTGATCTGCGCAAGTCGCAGATCATAATTTCCATAAGGTAATAAAATTTTCATTTGGTTATTTGCTGCAAAACGCGAAGTGCGCTAAGGAATCACACTGATGAGCTTTTATCAGACATTTGACGTTTTCTGATTGTTTCTTTATTAATTTTTCGGGTCCGATTCATCGCAACCGTTACCGAATTGTCATTAGTTGATCATTTTTAAAAGGTGCGGTGCGATTTTATTTTAAAGAAGTGTTTAAAGCTTTTGTAACGGGAGTTTTATATGACTTTGAAAAATGTTTAGCGCATATCGTAGCTCGCAAGACTTAATATGTTTTAAGTTGTTAGGCTTGTAAGCTATGCGATTTGCGATGAGCGCTAAGAAATCAAAAGGAAATAATTTTATTTCCTAAATTTTTTAGACTTAGGTTAAGATAAAATCAAACAATTAAATTTCCTATTTATTTTAAAGGGTCCCCATTTAGTGAACATAAATGTGGTGTGTTGTACAATACAACAGGTTCCTAGTGTATGCTATGGGTATGGATTGGTTATATCTCCATAGGACCAAGGTAGATTGCTATGAAAAAGCTATTAAATGCTCAGATGACAATGGGGAACCAAGGGTTTTACAAGGAAATAAGAAAGCTACATCAGTTAGTATGGTGACAATTATGCACGCCAAGAGCAATCGCATGAAAGGTTGTGTGATGTTTGCAGTTCCTATCTCTAGTGACAAAGGTAAGGAGGTTCAAGATGTAGATGTTTTGAGTAGGTATCTAGTTTTGCAGTAGTTTTAGGATGTGTTTCCAGCATAGATTTCAAATTTTCCACCTCACAGGGAGGTAGACTTTTCTAATGAGTTGGTGTCAGGGGCAGCTCAAGCATCAAAAGCACCATACAAGATGAGCACACCTGAGTTGGTATAGTTAAATTGTAGTTGAAGTAAATGTTGGACAAAGGGTACATTAGACCAAGTGTATATCCATGGGGCGCACCGATATTGTTCATAAAGGAGAAGATGGCACTCTTAGACTATGCATTGACTACATGCAGCTAAAAAAATGTGACTATCAAGAATAGGTACCCACTACCAAGGATCGATTATTTGTTTGAACAACTGAAGGGAGAAACACTGTTCTATAAGATCGGCTTGAGATCAGGCTATCATCAGGTACACATCAAAGAGCATGACATCTACAAGACTACATTCAGGACCAGGTACAGGAATTATGAGTTTGTTGTAGTTCCATTCGGTTTGAACAATGCCCCAACTACATTTATGTGTTTGATGAACAATTTGTTGCGTCCTTATTTCGACAAGTTTGTGATTTTGTTCATTGATTACATATTGGTGTACTCTAAAAATGAGGAAGAGCATGCCAAGCATTTGGTAGTAGTGTTGAGGTTGTTGAGAGAGCATCAGTTGTATGCTAAGCTCAACAAATGCAGCTTCTTCCAGACTAAGGTACAATACTTGGGACATTTTGTCTCCAAGGAAGGCATTGTAGTAGATAAGAAAAAAATAAAGGCCATCATGGAGTGGGTAGCTCCTAAGAGTGTATATGAGATTAGATCATTCATGGGATTGGCAGGTTATTACAAAAGGTTCATCAGGATCTTCTCGCGAATTTCTTATCCTATTACATCATTTCAGAGGAAAGGTAAGAAGTTTGATTTGAAAAAGGAGTGTGAGGCTAGTTTTGAGCAACTTAAGCAATTTTTGACACATGCTCCAGTTCTAAATATTACATATCTATACAAGGAGTTTGTAGTGTGTAAAGATGCTTGCAAGAGAGGACTTGGGGGGGTCCTTATACAGGATGGACATGCGATATGCTATGAGTCAAGGAAGCTAAATTAACATGAGGAGAACTACCAAACACATGATCTTGAGCTAGAAGCGATCATTCATGCATTGAAGATGTGGAGGCACTATCTTCTTGGCAGACGGATTGTATTGATGACTAACCACATTGAGTTGAGGTACTTATTTGACCAGCCGAATTTGAATGCTAGGCAGGATAGATGGTTCGACATGATCAACGAGTTTGAATTTGAGATCAGGTACATCAAGGGAAAAGAGAACAGGGTCACATATGCTCTTAGCAGGACGATATAAGTAAACTGTATAACAACTATGATCCCTTATGGGACAGACTTACAAGATAGGATATTGTAGGTAGGTCAACAAGATAATAGGTATATGGAGATTGTGCACAGGTTGTAGCACAATACATGTATAGGTATAGATGTTGGTACAAGTACATGTGTAGGTGTTGGTACAGGTACAGGTACATGTGTTGGCATAGGTACATGTACACATGGTACAAGTACAGGTACACATGTTGGACATTGGATAAACCAACGCTCCCTGTGTGTTTCATGAGATGAACTAACCGCCTCTCATGGATCCTTATCTCTAGCGATGCGATTTTTGAATAACACCTACAAGTTTTGGTCTGATGGAAATCGTGATTCCCAACAAGTGGTATCAGAGCGTAGGTCACGACTTCGATACACACCCGGCTCGCATTGGGGGGGGGGGGAGATTGTTGGAAATTCGATAAACCAACACTCCCTGCGTGTTTCGTGACATGGAATAATTGCCTCTCATGGATCCTTATATCTGGCGATGCGATCGTTGACTAACACCTACAAGTTTCGGTCTAATGGAAATTGTGATTCCCAACAACACATGTACATGATTTGGACATCATATCACAACAAATGGATTTGTTAGATTTAGAGACATGATATATTTACCAGACAACAATGAGCTCAAGAAGGTGATATTGACATAGTTTCATGCGAAACGATATTCGAGTCACCCAAGCTACCATAAAACATTGACTGCAGTAAATAGGTTCTACTATTGGTCAAATATAAAGAGGGATGTGGAAAATTTTATAGCCAGATGTTTAGATTGTCAGATGGTTAAGGCAGAGTGTAAGCATCCAGGTGGACTAGTACAACCGATTGTGATACCAGAGTGGAAATGGGAGGTCATTTCCATGGAATTTATCATAGGTTTGCCATGGTTTGCTGACATAGCCAACCACTTGGTTGCTGGGAAGTTTCCTCCAAAATTTCCATCCAAAGAGAAGACCAGAATTGTGAGAAAGAGCACCCCTTTCACTTGGATTGGTGGCAATCTTATCAAGCTGGGACCAAATTAGATTTAAAGGATATGTATCAGGGAAGAGGAGGTCTTTGACATCCTCTAAGAATGCCATTATGGGCCCTCTGGGGTCATTTTTCTGCTAAGAGAAAAACATTCAAAGTTATACAAGCTTACTACTATTGCCCACTCTCCATCAATAAGCAAGAAGGTATACCAACAAATGGGATCAGTGCTAGAGGACGAGGAAACCCACACCCAGGGATGAGATTGTTGTGTAGGTAAATCCCCTCTGCGGACAAAGACGATCCCTCTAGCCCTAGGGTGGATCTAGCAATAAGAGGACATGCTAATGTGTTGGTTCCTAGTTAATGAATGAAATGAGTTGGGATAGAATGTCCTACCTGTAATCCAACGCGATCATTGTAGCTGCAGCAGAGGTCTCCCGATCCTTTTCCTGACACGTCGCGATCCTTCAGCAATGGTATTCAGGTGTTTACACAAAGGTCAAAGGACAAAAGCATCATACATAATAATAATTGCATTCATAACTAGCTAATCAGTCAAGGAAGATTAAACATATTGCATAATGTAAATCACATTGACACAAGATGGGAACCAAAACATCAGTCACGTATATATTAAGAGAAATAAAGAGATTACAACTGGATCCTTGATGTTGCAGCCTCCTTCAGCGGGTCCAGTCGAAGTGCATCTCGAGCATTCATCAGGGAATTTGGATGTAGCAAGGCAAAAGACTAAGCTCTCTCTCAACAAGGGTCTCTCTATCTACTCTATCTCAACTATCAAAATGTTCAGCAATTCCTCTTTAGCTATTCAGCTACAATCGTTCAGCTAGCTACATCAATATGAGACAAATTTATTTATAGAGGGAGAGGAGGAGGTTGGTATCCTTCAATTGGTGGAAGGGAGGCCTTATCCTTTGGGATTTTCCCCCAAAATGTGGAAACAAGAGGCCAAAGGAAGGTGTTCTTGGTTATGCAGTCGAACAACCCAAGCTGACTCGCTCACGAAGCAGTTAGCATGGAAAATTTGCCTCTATATTTAAAAAACATTGCAAAAGCAACTCGGCGCAGGTAGCTCACTGGGACAGAGCGCCAATGGGTGCAGGGCCCAGTGTTAATTTCCTTCATCGGTGTGAGGGCATAATGGTCTACTAGCGCCAACCCAAAAACATGTGTTTTTGATGGTCTCCTCAAGGAAACGTCAAGAGAGGAAATGTTCTCCTCATGGCAAGGGATGAAATGATAGTCTTTGCAAGGCATGAAACTTCATATAAGTCACACAAATGGTCCTCCAATGTGCGGGACGGGGATTGCAGGGATGGTGACAAAATGTTGTGTAACATATGCCCCCTAAATCATGAGGTCCGAGAGAGAGGGAGGGGTGAAATGCTTTACGAGAATGCATTCGAACCAAACACCACTGTCAGAATACCTGCAAGTACAAATACAACTGATATCTCTGATACATGAACATGTGGCATGGGCACAACCAACCATAATAGAGTACATGCATACAGTCATGATAAACCAAATTATCCCACAGCCTGGATTTTATTAGACAAAATCTAGGGTCTTGCGGTCCATTTCGACTTGAACAAGTACAAATTCAAGCATGTGAATATGTGAGCTGAAGTCGAACATGAAATAAAGTCACCTGATTACCAGCCAATGATGAAATCTATTAACAAGCACGAGAGAAACCACCAATAATGAAAATGGCTCTCAAGGTACAACAAGTACAATCCATGGAATGTGAAGAGTGATATGGTGTTGAACACCCGCAGAGTCACTCGATCGAAGGCCAATGATGTGGACTTGTCGTCAAATGCGAAGAACTTGCCATTGAGGCATGCAAGCTCCAAGGTACCAGAAGGGAGTCTCTAGATCAATTTCCTGGATAATGAGCTGAAGTCGACAGGAAGTGAACCGGTTGAAGGAGGGCCATAGTGTTTCCCACATCATAGACACGAGACAGAGGAACAAGATGATAGGGAATAACGACTAAACAGAGGATCAGAGGGAGGTTGAAAACTGCAATTGGAAACTTCTCTTGAACATATCAGTGACATGACTCCAGATTTGGTAGTATTTGACATCAAGGGATTTGAGGTCATGATGACGTGGCAAAGAGAAGATGAGAGGTCAAAATAGATTACCCAAACCCATGGAGGCAACAATGAAGAAATGAGATTTCCCCAACCTAACACGAATGCAAATGAGTGTCATGTTCAAGAGCGACATACTGCCGACACAACTGACAATTGGTTCCATTTCCCCCCACCATTGTTGGCGAGTACCCCAATTATTTTTGGAAAACAAGCTTGAAGGGGATAACATATGCTTGTCATGTAAATTTGTCCTTCGGAAAAATCCATCCTAGTACATTTTATGAGCCCTAGGAAGGAGGAACTCGGTGAACGTCATGATGATGATTTCCGATGTCATTTAGGGTTTAACGAGTCTGAAAAAGGGAGAGCTCGACATATTTTCATGTTTAGAGAGTTTGAAAAGAAGCGAAAAAGAAACTCCAACAATCCCTTTTCGTAGATAGTCTCATAGATCTGAAAGGGTAGAAAACCGTTTCTGAGAGAACCTATTAGTTGCGATAGGCTAAGGTATTCCTTTTTCGTAAATAATCTATCCCAGTCTAAAAAAGGGGTAAATGTATACTGGGTAGATATCGTTTCGCAGCCATTTAACGAGTTCAAAATGACAAGAGTCTCGACAATATTTTCATGTTTAGAGAGTCTGAAAAGAGCTGAAAGATGACTCCAACAACGACTTTTTTGTGTTTTTACCGAGTCCGAAAAAGTATAAAATACAACTCGTTACTTCATCACTGTTATGTTAAAAACTTGTCGCTACACAAGAGACAAACGTAAAACCCATTTCTCGAAATAACATGGCGAAATAATAAAAAAATATGCTTTAAAACCTATTTAGGGTTCTGAAAAGTATTAATGTGCCAAAAATGGTAAACAAATAAATTACTTTTCACTTTTACCTCTTGTGAGCAATTGTTGCCCTTTTTTACAATGTGATTTTGTGGTGGCGATAGCAGGCAATCCGGAAGACCAATCTCGAATCTGTTAGTTCCAGGCAAGAGCCAACATCCTTTCCTGCATTTTGATTGTAGTTTCATTACTTGCAACCCCAAATTTGGAAATCTATGGGGGAAATTGCAAAAACTAGGGCACGGTGGTTGGTGCGGGTATCAAGCACAGACCCGCGCCAATCGTGCTAAAATCTGAACTAGGGCGCGCCAGTTGGCGCGACTGTTTCCAAAAAAGTTGCGCCAACCGCGATAGTCAATATTAGCTTGTAACTGTAGATAAGGAGGCCCAAATTAATGTTTCAGAAGCTTGGAATTTGGCTAATGACAGTCATATGAATGTTTTTGTAGGTGTGAAGTAGTAAAATAGTGACTGAATGGAAAGAACGAGAACACAGTGAAGAAGATGAACTTGCCATGAAAAATGAAAGATGCATGGAAGCTCTTAGAGATTGCGGGCTTAAGAAATTCTTTATGACACCATGTCTTAGAGCTCAACCGGAGCTGTTTCAGTACTTGATCAGTGTCTGGGACATTGATTAGGAAAAGTTCATCATTCATGACCAAGAACTCGAGATTGAAGTTTCAAACATTTATTTCATAACTGGACTGTCGCGGAGGGGGGCAGTACTAATCCTGACCAGCACTCGGCCCTCAATGGAGAACATGAGTATGGTAATCGATAGGGTGTGTCCATGGGCAAGGAAAGGATCGGGAAGTGGAGAAGTGGACATCCAAACTATTCTGGACTTGGCACTAGAGGTAGTGCTGCACACCATCACACTAGCTGTAGGATCCCAAGCACCGCACGAGGCCACAAAGACACAACTACTTCTTACTGTAGATTGCATGGCACCGACCCTCTACAACTGGGCAGAGGCAGTGACAATCAACATGAAGCGTCAACTGACAAAGTGCAAGAAAACCAAGTTGAAGGAGTTCGGTTATGGGTCCATTTTGGTATCGTTCATCTTGGAACAACTACCAATATTTCAGCGACAGGAGGTGATAGTTCCGACACTACCAGCACAGGAGCCACGGATGGTTCATTGGGCTGCAATGATGCCAAGGGCTGGGGGCGGTCAATAGATGTCCTGGAGACCGAAGTTCTTTGAGTGGCTCCGCTGACAGCTGATCGTCGTGGAGGATTGGCTCTACTGTAATATCCCAAAATAGGGAAAATCTACGAGATTGGGAATATCTTATAATATCCAAGATTGGAGATACAACAATATGTAAACACAATAATGGAGTAGAAGTGATACATTAACACATAGAATGCTAGAAGATCCAAATAGCCATCATATTAGATCATAGCAGCAAAATTTATACAAGATCTTGAGGAAAGAGCTACTCAAGATAGGCAAAATCAGCCTCAAGAAACATGTACATAAAATATGATAAAACACTGCTACAAAAGAATGCCCAAGGCTATGAATACATAGTTTTATAAGAGCAACTACTGCTAGCATATGTAAATAAGTGGATATACAAATGTATGGCTCATAAAATATGGGGAGCAAAGATAAACACTCCCAATGGCATTTCTAGACAATCCTGGAAGGATTGGCTGAAATATGCAAAAATGCCAAAATTCCGGAGTTGCAGGGTAGCAGCTGCAACTCAAGAACTAGAAATGGATGGAGATAACTGAAGATGCTGCATATGATACATGAATCTCATCCAAAGGATCCTTCAGGTGAAAGGCTGATCCAATCACTGAAGATCTCACCCTCCAAACTAACAATGCAACCCCATTGCAAATATACTCAGAAATAACGCAGTCAAGGAGATGGACTGCGCTGTAGGAGATGGGAAGTTCTTGGGCCTACTGCCAAGATGTTAAATGTGCTTAGAAATCTTCCTAGCTGATCTCTCAAGAGAAGGAAGGCACCCTCTACTGAGAAACAGACCCGGAAGTGGTGTTAACAAACGTCCACTGCAACACCCTGCAACACAACAATATTCTGCTATAGAAATAACGTTGGGGCTGAAGAATGGTGCTTGAACTCAAGCTTGGATGTGGAGAAATGAAGTAAAATCCCTCAAGAGGCCTCTCAAGAAGGGATAAGGATTCCTAAACAAGAAATCCTTGTGCTAAGCAGCCCAACAATCTCAGTTAAACAACTGGAGAAAGCAAATAGTCATGCAGACCAAAATCCAATACTCAATAACATATCCATCTATGGCTGCCTTGTCCTCCCTTTATACAAAATGAAAGCCTTCTTGCCTTGGCCCCCACACATTAGGGTTTCCCCCACCAAATGATCTCTCCCCCATTCACACTGCGCTGTCTTTCAAAGTGATCCACTCCCTCCATGGCAACGCTATTGACTTGGTCAAACTTGACCTTGTCCTCATGCATTTGCCCCTTTTCACACTTGAGGGTGAAAAATATAGCTAATCTGATGATCCATTTCACATTATGAGGGGTTTTATTTCTACTCATGGGCCTCCTCGCCCATTTATTCACCTCCTAGATGATATAAGCAAAATTAATGTTCCAATTAACTTCATGCTAATTTTGGGAACATTATAGTCCTCCCCTCCCAAATGTTGCTTGTCCTCAAGCAATTGCAAGGATAGAACTGAAGGGCCTTCTTGAGGCATGTGGGCTGAAATGAATTGGGATTTTCCATCCCTTTATGAATCTTCCATCCCCAAGCAATCATCCATACAAAATGAATTACCCTCCAACATGGCAACTCCTGAAAGTCTTCCTCCACCTTTGGCTCATGCAAAGTATGTGGGCTGAAAATATAATCATGGCAGACAGGGTAGTCTACCCCACGCTGTCCTTCTCTCCACTCATGATAAGTTTAGAGTTATTGATGATCTTGGGCTGCAATAATATTTCCATTAAGTGGAAAAATGAAGAACAATCCTCCAAGGATTCCCTCTCCAACATTGAAGAAAAAGCTGGCCCAAAACATCTCATCCATGATGAATAGGACATGATCATCATAGGGTATCCAAATGAGAAGTTTGTTGAAGGTTTTACATGATGCTGCATGATACAAATAATGTCTCAAGTGGACACAACACAGTTTCTCCCACTGCAACTTCAGAAAATAGCATGGCAAGTGATGTTTTGAAAAATGGCTAGTTGTGTGAATCATCACATCTACTAGTGAATAGTAAATGGGTGAATGTATCAACTAAGCATACAGGAAATAATCAAACACTTGCCCATGGTTATACAAAGGATGGCTATCTCCATCATAATAGTTGGTAAAATTTTGTTTATGGGGCTCAACAATAAAATTTCCTCTTGTGGAGCAATGCACTGTATGATAATGGTAAGAAGATGCAAATACTGTGTTACATAATCAATAGATGCAAAAACAACATTCTCACCATGTGCTAAAATTAAAGTGATGCATGAATACATGAATAAGTCCATGCTCCAAAATAACAACGCTGCTGGCTTATGCAAATAGGCTCCTGCTAACCCATAGCTCAATTCTTTGACATGATTATTGTCAAAGACTCCTCCAATAATGTTGCTGCAATTAGGAAATTCCTCCCAAGATGGAAGTAATTCTTGTTCATCTAAGGCCAAGGAGTAGCCCCTTTTCACCATGATAGTGCCATCTCCTACTCCTGCAACATCATACAACATGTGAGAGCAAATCTACCCTTGCTCTCTTAAGTACAACCCAAGCAACAAAAGTGTTTGCTGCCTCCTCATGCTCTCATCATACAAGTCATGTGATGAAGACATAATGAATGATATGAATGTCACATCAACACCATGCATCCATACTCTTTGTGGCTCAATGATGCAAGCATCCTGCCACATATTATCCATTCCCATACCCTTAGGAAGTGTGTATGCCAAGTGATTGCCAAACTCCTTCAAGAGTAACCAGCGCAGCCAAGCCTACTGCTGCCTGGTGTCATAGATCTGCAAGTGGCTTACTAGCCTCTTGCTCTTCATCCACACCCACTCAATCATTTGTGGATGTCTCCTCCCATCCTCCATTTTGGTACTCCTCCCATGAAGGCTACCATCCTCCATGTGTTGATGAACTTTGCACTTCATGACATGTTGAAGTGCCTCTCTAATGGGATCTCTCCATGAGACCTTCTCTTCATCAATGGCCTTCCAAAACCAATAAGGTCTTGGATCTGCTATAAGTAGAAGTCTCTCTTTGAGCTGTGGCATGCTCATTGAGAGAGTGTCATCTAGAGAGAAGAAAGAGTTTCTTATCTCAAGATGTCTACTCCTTCTTAGTGCTTCCTTCATTGCTTCCTGAGTAAAGCTGCCATTTGAATGTCCCCATGAGGAATGGGTCCTCTCTTCTTCATCACTGCTCTTGTACATCGCAGTGAAATTCTACTACTCTAAATCAATAGCATGCAATGATGTGGATCCATCCATAATGTTTTCTGAAATGATAAGAGATGGAAATTCCGGCATACCTTTGGGAAACTTGGAAGCATCTTGTATGGCTGTAAGGGCTTCCTCCTTCAATGTGTTGGCTTACCCAACTGTTGAAGATGAAGGCTGCTCCTCCATGAATGTGACAATGCTGGTATATGCCTCTTCAACTGGTGGTGAGGACTCCTCCCTCCTTTTGCCAAATCTCCTGATCATCCTTTGAGAAAACTCAGCAAGAGTAGATACCCTTGCATGGTTCTAATGGCTGAACCACCAAATATTTGCTTCACCTTCAAGGTGTAGCACTGCAATTTCTATAGCCTTCCTATCTAGTAAAGGATGTAGTAGGAAGAAAGCCTCTAGCTTCATCACCCAAGCCTCTGCTACACATGTGAGTGGTCCATCAAAGGTGGACAATAGAAATCTATTGCCTCTCATCATCCCATATCTGCAGGGTCTTCTCTCTTCCTTCAATTGAATAAATTGTGGTAAAGATAGAGTCTCTTTGAAGGCTCTAGGTTTAGCTCAGTATTCAACAAGGTGTTCACTTAGAACTTCAGATTCCAAGTGTTCTTCATGCTTCATGTCTTCTTCTTTGTGAGAGTAGTAAGTGCATGGTCCTTCCTCTTCTCCTTCTTCCATCTTCTTAACCTCCTTGGAGAGGTCCTTCCTGGATCTGAAAACTGATGAGAGCAAGCTCATCCTTTTCATCATCTTTATCTCTTATATCTTCTTATGGCTGAAACTCACAGGCTGAGCCAAAGATCATGCTTTGATACCTCTGTAATATCCCAAAATAGGGAAAATCTACAAGATTAGGAATGTCTTATAATATCCCAAGATTGGAGATACAAAAATATGTAAACACAATAATGGAGTAGCAGTGATACATTAACACATAGAATGCCAAAAGATCCAAATAGCCATCATATTATATCATAGCAGCAAAATTTATACAAGATCTTGAGGGAAGAGCTACTTAAGATAGGCAAATCAGCCTCAAGAAACATGTACATAAAATATGATAAAACACTGCTACACAAGAATGCCCAAGGCCATGACTACGCAGTTTTATAAGAGAAACTGATGCTAGCATATGTCAATACATGGATATACAAATTTATGGCTCATACAATATGGGGAGCAAAGATAAACACTCCCAAAGGTAATTTCTAGACAATCCTGGAAGGATTGGCTGAAATATGCAAAACTACCAAAATGCTGGAGTTGCAGGGTAGCAGCTGCAACTCAAGAACTAGAAATGGATGGAGATAACTGAATATGCTTCATATGATACATGAATCTCATCCAAAGGATCCTTAAGGTGAAAGTCTGATCCAATCACTGAAGATCTCACCCTAAAAACTAGCAATGCGACCCTCACTGCAAATATACTTAGAAATAATGCATTCAAGTAGATGGACTGCGCTGTAGGAGATGGGAAGTGCTTAGGCTTGCTGCCAAGATGTGAAATGTGCTCAGAAATCTTCCTATATGATCTCTCAAGAGAAGGAAGGCACCCTCTATTGAGAAACAGACCTGGAAGTGGTGTTAACAAACCTCCACTGCAACACCCTGTAACATAGCAATATTCTGCTACAGAAATAACGTTGGGGCTGAAGAATGGTGCTTGGCCTCAAGCGTGGATGTGGAGCAATGAATTACAATCGCTCAAGATGCCTCTCAAGAAGGGAGAAGGATTCGTAAATAGGAAATCCTTATGCTAAGCAGCACAACAATCTCAGTTAAACAACTGGAGAAAGAAATAGTCATGCTGACCAAAATCCAATACTCAATAACATATCCATCTATGGCTACCTTGTCCTCCCTTTATACAAAATTAAAGCCTTCTTGCCTTGGCCCCCACACATTAGGGTTTCCCCCACCAAATTATCTCTACCCCATTCACACTGCACTGTCTTTCAAAGTGATCCAATCCCTCCATGGCAGCGCTGTTGACTTGGCCAAACTTGGCCTTTTCCTCATGCATTTGCCCCTTTTCACATTTGAGGGTGCAAAATATAGCTACTCTAATGATCCCTTTCACATTATGAGGGATTTTATTTCTACTCATGGGCCTCCTCACCCATTTATTCACCTCCTAGATGATATAAGAAAAATTAATGTTCCAATTAGCTTCATGCTAATTTTGGGAACATTACACCTACTCCGACATAGATTTCACCGGTGATGGAGATCTACTGCTCCCAGAAGGAGAGGATTGGGATGAAGTACTAGGTAAAACTCATTTTTATTTTGAGTATTATGATTTTTTTTGTTACGCATGTTCTGACATTAATCCATGTAATTGTAGATGTTGGCCCAGAGAGACCTGCAGGTATGTCCCTGATAGCAAGGTAGATTCCTCACGATTTTGACATAGCCCTTCATGGTGAGGGAGGCGAAGAGGAGGAAATCATACGCAATTTGGAGGGAATCTCCCGTGGGATCTTGGACTATGCGCGATTCGACGATGTTCATCGTGCATACCAGAGACACAATGTAGGGTGTCAAATTGTGTTCACCGCTTGCTGAGGTGAGTTGTACGGGCAGTGATGTGCTATCATGAACGTCATGTTGAGTAGACACCTAGGTTTTATTTCCAAATATTTTTTAGAGACATGATGTCTCAGGATGTAACTAAAACATACATGTTTTTTGAACTTATGATGCACATTGATGCAAACATTTGATATATATATATATATATATATACACACATCTATTTTCCTGTATGGATACTGTCATGTGATGATGATTTTTACAAATTACGCAAATGTCTATCTAATACAATTTTAGCTACTGTATTAGTTAATGCGTTCATTTTTCTAGGAATATGTTGGTATGTAATTGTTACAGGAAAAATGACCTCCTCATCAGCTCAAAGGAGAAGGTAACATGGAAGGAAGAAAATGACCTAGACAAGACTCATTTTTTCCAAGGTAACGCACCCCAGAAACAGCTAGACAGAGTTATAACGCACCTGAGCCATGCAAAGGGAGTGTTAATGCCTAGGGTAACACTCTGTCTTGCTCAAGGGGTAGTGTTAACTGTGTTTGAGTGTGAAAAGGGAAATATCTTGCGGAAAAATGACTGGCATTTCCAGCTTTCTCTGAAAAGGGAATCAATTCAAAATAGAAACTAAATGGCACAAACATTTTATTAGGCATTGCCAAACATAACTGAACTTCTATGGAAAGAAAAAGCAAGGAAAAGCAAGGACACATCTAGATCTTTCCCGATTTGAACAGGTTGAAAGAGTTGGCAAAGTTTGTCCTTTACATCTCCTATAAATTGGAGCTGTGGGCTCGTGGTCTAAGGTTGAAGGTTTGATTTTATGTGGAGCAGAATTTCATTGTTGTAGTGTGAGGCTTGAAGATTGGCGAAGTTCAATGAGAGCTTTCTGCCTTGAGCATCATCACACTCGGAGATAAGGAAAGAGAGAGAGGAATTGGAAGATTGAGGAGGGCTTGGTGCAACTGACGGTTGTAATCCTCCTTTTCATAAATCAATAGAACTGTATCTGTTTTTCCCATTCGATGCATCAATGTCACAATTGTTGTTCAATCTTCTATGTAGCATGATATGAATGGCTTATATATGTATTGTTTTATGTTTCTTATATGCTAGTTTAATTGATAAGAAGCTATACTGTTGTAGAGATTACACGAGTGCTTTGATTGATTGCAGGATCTGGATTTGGAGCCGGCAAATAAGGACCTCTATTTTGCTGCTTGGAGTTCTCCATAGGATTTGCTGTCCACAAAGAGGTAATCTCTCCATCTTGCTTTGTCGATTATATATATTAGTATGAACATGCGTACAATATCTTTGTGAACTTTACAGTTAATTTGACTGTCTGCCTCGGGCACCGGAAAGCCCTGAGAGGGATATTTAATAACCACCACCCAAGCATATTACCCTATAGCAGAATTGGCGACTCCGCTGGGGATTCAACCCTAATTTTCTGGGTTGTTCCTATGACTTTACCTTTTTCCTTCTGTTCACATATCCTTCTGAGCTGTTTATATGCTCAGTAAACATCTCAAAATCTCACAGAGTCTAGATTAGACCCTGCTTAGCCATATGTACAACTTCACCCTAACTAAAACTTCCCATTTAAGTGTTTCAGTGCGTTATAACACTGCTTCTACTCAGATACAGTGCGTTAGTCTCAATATTATCGCTCTGTAGCCTCTGCTTTCCAGCGTTACTGAGACAAAATCTGCTGTTTACACCTCTGTTGTGTTTCCCTTTGGCTGTGGAGTTATTAGCCACCAGATTAGCTTCTTTTGCTGGATCCATGTGCTTGTTTACCAGTTAGGATTTCTGTCTTTTATTATTGTTTAAAAAGTTAATGTTAATTGCATCTACTTTTTGAAGAAGAAATTTTCTTTTAGTTTTCTGAACTTAGCTGAATTAATTCTGAAAATTTTTGGTTTAAAAACTGTTAAGAGAAGATATATAGATGTCTGAATATTTGAAGTTGAACTGTGTTATTTGAATGTTTGGTGCAAGGATGTTGAAATAAATCTCTCCTTGTAGAAAACCTCTTCATTTGAATTGAAAATTTAGAGCATATTTCTACATGGTTTTTGAGTCAGAGTCTCATCACATTTCATACGTCCACTCCCCCTCTGCAAGACTAATTATCAAGTACACTAAGAATCAAGCGATAATAAAATTAATCATATAGATTTTTTTGAGCTCACACCAATAGTAGTTCAGGCTAGGATCTTGGGGTAGGAGAAGTGAGAAAATCACCCAAGATCTCAAAACTTGAGACTAGAGTCATTAATAAGTGAAATCCTACTGCACTCATATTATTGGGACCACTCCACTACCACCAGATTTAAGCGCGAGACAACACCAGGGTGCATGAGAAGGTAGCCCACCTTCGAGTGCATTCAGTGGGCATGCTATATATTGGGGTTCCCTTCGGGGATGTCGAAATTAGATTGAGGATCTAGGTGTTCCACCCATATAGCGTGCTGTTTACGACTGTGACCCCCCTGATGATGTCTGTGATTTGAGGTATCTTTAGTTGCCAAAATTTTTAGGGACTTACACGAGGTGACTGGGACGGGCTATCATAGTACCTAAAACAGATGAAACTACTATGTCTTTGGTCTTTGGGAGGGTACTCTTCTTCACGAGAGAACTTACACCTATTGTCTAAGGTTCAGGCGAAGCTCTAGAGTAACTGTAACTATGTTTACGACTAAACCTCTCTGTATGCTATTGTGATATTGAGTTTCATCTCTAGCAAATGGTAGTACTCAGACGGGGCCATCCCGTTCTGGCTGCTTGTTGATTGATTTTAGAAAGTCCTTTTTTTTTTTTTTTTTTTTAAAGGTGTGTGGTTACTATCACTGAGACTTTATAATACATCACAAATAATTAAAATTTGCTAAAAATAAATAGGTCACCGTGGCGTCCTTCGACCCTCGCCGTATGTTTCGATGATAGCGAGGTCTCCCTCCATTAACATCGGAGGAGGAGTCGACTCTCAGTGAACCCGTGTCTTCTTCGGAAGAGAAATCTCCAGTGACAACCCCTGATATTCACATAGCCCCATATCACATGGAGTTTATAGAGGATCCTTTTATGGAAGAAGTTGTACCTCCTTGAAATCCTCCACTCACTGATATGTCGGTGCCAGTGTTAGTTCAGGTTACACCAAGCCAAGATATGTCTTCGGCTGCACCAACATCCGTTTCACAACTGGCACCCATGGGGTCGATGCCAATGGAAAACAACCTAGGTTCGCCACCATCTTCCCCGTTGGCAGTCAGTTCTACGCTAATGATTGGCAGCCCCAGTATCCAACCTATGCCTGGTCCCAGCACTACAGTCACCATAACTGTTAGTGGATCTCTGAATCCTTCGGGATCTACTCCTACGGTGACTACACCGAGACCCACGGTTCCCGCTCCCACGAGCGGGGCTACTTCGGTTCCTTTTAGCAACCCTTTCGGTTGGAACCCTTTACTGTGTTCAAACCCCTTAGCCACCATGCTAGGGCGCAATGTCACCAACACGCAAACGACAAGGGGCACTTCGATACCCCTGCAGTCATTAGGACAAACATGACAACCTATTGTTAACAATGTTCCTTTGGGTGGTCAAACTTTCGGTGTAGGGTCTATGCTGTTGCTTAACTATGCGAATAGCAGCATGCCTTTGGCTAACTCTATTACGTCCATATGGGAAAACCAACCCCAAAATCCATTTGGACAAGCGGGTAACTTTTACACTAGGGGCAACCAACCGTTAGCCCCCCAGTATAATATACCCTACAGACAACAACCATACATCCCTACACCCCCACCCACAGGGAACTTTTATCAACAAAGTCCTACTTATTTTATTGGTAACACATTGATGGGCAGACCCTATGGTCCAAATAGTTAGCCAATACTTCCTTGGCTAGATCTAGGGGCAAACACGTAATTGCCATTTTTGGCAGGTCTAGACATCCCCGACATCTACAAACTGACCAATGATCCCCATCAACCAAAACCCACTCTGGCCTCCAATACCGCACAAGATTCTGTCTGACATCCCTAAATTCGACGGGAAACAAGGGGACAATCCAGCTATGCACGTCACCACCTTTCATCTATGGTCTGTTTCTAACTCCATGGTGGATGATAGTATCTAGCTTCGACTTTTCCCTTGCACTCTCACAGACAATGCTGCCAAATGGTACATTGAGTTACCACACAGAGCTGTCAACACTTTTGGCACCTTAGCTACAGAATTTCTTAAGAATTTCCAATTACCTATTAGATACGAAACCGGCACAAAGCTCTTAACCTCGTTGTGCCAAGACACCGCCACCCACATCTTCGATCACATTCATGAATGGAGACATCGGAGGAGGCTGGTCAAAGTGCCAATCCCGGATCATCTCTCATCTAACTGGTTTTGTAAGTCACTCTTACCAACCCTAGCTAAGGACATTTGTCTGTTCAATGTGGTCACGAAAGATCAATCCATTCTTCGTGAACAACATTTAGATTCGATCTATTTACAATCTAGCACGCTATATGATTTACTACCCCATGCCCCTGGTAATCTGAATCCTCCCGCTACTCAGAAACCTGGAGCACATGCCGACGGTCTCGTTGGTGCAATCTCCGGCATAGCCATAAAACAACCTAGTGGGAAAACCTCCCAACCATCTTCGGCTGCCACCGCCCCTAACCAATCGACTACTCTTCCTACCGCTGAGGTAAATTCTGTGCAATTTTCACAAAAACCTAGTGGCAAGAACAAGAAGAACAAGAAAAATACCTCTTCTTCAAAAGAGTAGTCAGATCATCAAAATAATCCCAATCATAAAAATGTTGCTAAGACCGAAAAAGGAAAGGAGAAACCCATGAAGTTTCCTTGCAGAATATGTGCAGAGGGCCACTTGACATACAAATGTCCTCAGTTGCAGGAATGCACAGATTTTATCGCAAACAAGGACACTAGGAGAACACCTACCATTCTTCATAATCCCTTCCCTAATCCACAACAGCAAAAACAACACATGGTTTTAAACCCACCATAACTCCCGTCAAGGGGCAACGGTGGTACACATCCTTCTGGTGAAGGATCATCCGCCATTTATGGCGTAGAATGTGTTGAACTCCAAACTTGAGCCAAAATATATGGAAATCCTATCAATGATACTCAGGAACCTAGTACTAGTTCGAATCCAATGCCACCCAACGATTTGCATATCGAAAGGCCTGCTGCTGATTCCGCGATTCGTCCCCCGAAAGGGACACTTCGACGCACGACTCATAACACCTCTGCACGTGTTGCCAAAAACTACAACATTGTAGAATATTTGGCACAAGCACCATCAGCTATGTCTACTCTCGAAGTATTGTAAACTTTCCTAGCGCAAAGGAAAGCCTTACTTTCGGCCATTGGTGGAATTGACCCCCAGGATTCTACGCTAGCTATCTTTGACATGGAAAAATCTAAACCTCGCCTCTCACACCAACTTGCATTCTAGGTGTAGGTTGTGTCGAAAGGGAGACCAATCCATCATACTGTCATAGACGAAGGTGCTTCAACCTTCGTTATGTCAACTAATTGCTGGCTTGCTTTGGGTTCTCCTACTTTGTCTCTGCCGTCGAATTCCCTTAAATATTTCGATGGCCACACTTTCCTCCCAAAATGCTACCTTGGTAGATTTCCCATTTTTCTTAGTGGGAAAATGATAATGGTGGACATAGAAGTCGTAGATCGTCATCTCGACTATAATCTGTTGCTGGGTTGCAGTTGGTCTTACATAATGACTGCCATTGTTTCTTCAGTTTTCCGACTCATGCTCTTTCCATTGGATGGGAAAATAGTCAAAGTGGATCAGTTACCCTTTTTCACCCTCGATTATTCCACGTTACCAAGTAGCACTGTACCCCTAGTAGGAGGCATTCCTGACTCGTCTGTCAAGATTGGTACCGGTCTTCTGAAGGCATCTTCCTTGATGGGTTGGTTTCCTCTCCCGCCGCCTGAGGTTCCACATATGATTGCAATGATATCCACCACTTTGGATGGCTCTATCGATCCATGGATCCTACCGTCGCCTTCAGACATTGATTTTTACGGAGATCAGATTCCACTCTCACTAGCTGAGTTGGCTTATCAAGCCATCCACATCAAATCTGAACCCTCCACAGCTTTGGTTTCGACTAATGGTACAAACCTCCCACCCATCACGGTTCTTTCTAAAGATATCCTCAAAGAAATCCTGCCTATGGACGAAGCTATTCGAGAGGTCATGTCTCTAGAAGAACGACCCTGGGGAGAGTTCCATCATCATGCTTCGATGTTCGATTCAGACATGATAGCTACTCAAATCCCATCTTTTGACCCATCTGAGATCGTCCCCTCCATTTACACGACTGTTAAAACTATCGATTTGGAAGGGAACATGGGAAATATTTCTAAGACTATGGTCAATGATATCTCGGTCAAAACGGGTATCGTGGAAAACATTCAGATTGGAGCCGATTTTAATCTCGAGGAAATTGCACGCTTCACATCCCCTTTTAAGGAATTCTGCGATGTGTTTGCTTGGTCCTACGATGAAATGCCTGGCATAGATCCATCTATAGTCGAGCATGAAATCAAAGTTTATGACAATGCCAAACCTTTTCGGCAGAGACTCCGACCTGTCCACCCCCGTAAAGCAACCGCCATTAAGACTGAAGTTGAAAAACTTTTAAACGCTGGTTTCATCTATCTCATTCCTTTGAGGGAATGGGTTTCCAATTTGGTTCCCGTAGAAAAAAATAAGGCACCATCTGGGTCTGTGTTGATTATCGCGATTTGAACGCTGCTTGTCCGAAAGACAATTATCCTATGTCGTTCATGTTGGGGTTCCCATGTTTTGGCCAGGTTGGCAAGACCAAAAGATGAGACAACATAGAACCACTTTCAGACCTTAGGATCTAGCCCTCCTAGGTCCAAAGAGGGATCTCTCTAAATGAGTCAAAGGATATGTCTTTGAAGCTCTAAGTTATGATTTTAGGCTAGTTATAGGCTTAGGGTTGTTTGTTTGATTGTTTGTGTTTGGTTGTTGGGAATCAGGAAAGAAGGGTCCAACATAAGACAAGGATGAGCAAAGAGAAAACTAGGCAAAGATAGATAACTCAGGGAACATCAAGGCCTTTGGGCAATGGAGTCAAGAAAGGATTTACTTGTGTTCAATGTGCAAGCTTTCAGTTGGGCTAGTCATCTAGAGCATTTGGATCTTAAGATGATATTTGGAATGGGACATTAAGGACTGAAAATGAAAGGAGGAGAACCATCCAATTATATCTATAGATCAGGTCAGAGGTCATTTAACTCCAGACCTGCTTGGAAAAAATCAGAGGCAAAACAAGGGATCTTGGAGAGGCTCAATGGGATGGAAAGATCCTAGTGAGGCAGAGACAGGGTTCTAGACCTCCCAATGTTCTCAACTCATCCAACTAAATCCTAACAAGAACATCTAAACATAGGTTTCATTAATTCATACATCATAGAGCAGGCAATAACATCCACTACACTGGTTAAATCAATTGAAATCAATATTCAGATACACATGTAAGCAGAAAACATTAAAGGCTGGGAGAGCAGCAACATAAGGTACCTATCAAGGGTAAATCTTATGCCAAACATTTGATGCGAGCCTGTAGAAATGGAATGAAATGGAATCAAACATAGAGATAAGAAAACATCACCAGCTGCTTTAGATCAGGATCCAAAGAAACGTGCTTGTCATATTAAAAACAACACCAATCAGGTACAATATTGCCCATAGCTTGAACATTCAGTTTGAATACATCAAATCTCAACCTATCTCACACTATTACACAGAGAACTTGTCTCAAGAGGAAAAATGCTTGCATTTCTCCGATATCTCATCAACAACCATTACAATAATTTCCTTCTGCATTTTATAGCAAAGGATGAACAAAAGATCGACTGAGGAGGTGGGTGAACGCTAAATGTAACATTAAACACAGAAATGAATGCAGGGCCGAAACCCATTCTGTTTGACTGCTGAGTATTTGATTTCTGTCACCTCCCCTGTGAAAGAGTGATCTTCTCCGGATATGATTTTGACATCTTTTGGCTGTAGTACTCCTAGTGTTTTAAACAGAAATAAAATAGTCTGCTGAGAGGTCTGCCATATAAATGCTCTGGTTGCTTTATACTGCTGCCTGGCTGGAAAAATCTTCAAGGACAAGGTGTATAATAAAGAATGCATGGACACTCTGTCCTTTGGAGAAACATTATGCTGCAATAGAAAACCCTTGTGGTATGGTTTCCCGTGTATTGAATTTTTGTTTGGTCTTCGGGGTCTTTAAACTGGTGCTTAGCCTCTAATCAATTGGATCAAGCCTTTGAGAACTTCAACTTAACTGCTTCACCTCTCTGATCACCTTGTTGATTGCTCTTTGCCTGCTCCCATAAATGCTTCTGATTGCGAAATCCATATTTTAAATAGTTCTGAAGAAGGTTGATAGAGCTTTAACCCTATCCTCCGCTCTCTGTCACGTCAACATTTTCTTGGGCCTCTCCTTCATTAAATGGGTCTTTGTACACGACCCTTTTCTTCATTTTCTGCCTGTGTGATAGAGATGGTGAGCTATGGCGGCTTTTTGCGTTTGAAACCCTGCAAAACAACAAACCTGTTAAGAAAACGTGGACGGGGTGGCGGATGATGTGGACGAGGAGAATGGTCATGCAGATGATGATGTGGAGGAGGCAAATTGCAGAAGAATGGAGCAACAAACTCTGGTGGATGGTTGGCGGTCTGCAGAGCGAACAACGAATGAAAACATTAAAAAAAAAACACGAAATGAACCACTTATATGTAATGAAATGGGCGAAGGTACGGAGGGTGCACGTGGAGATGACGTGGCGGGTGAACTAATCCAGACCGTCGATCTTGGCGGAGATCAACGGCGGAGGACGACAGACGGCGGGCCAGGACATGGACTACAGTGTGTGCAAATTCATTAAACGTCATGCACCTTGGACGAGCGATAGCCGTCGGATGGGCTGCTCCAGATCAGACGGTCTTTGGTAATTTCGCTGGGCATCCGTGGTCGGGAGATAACGCGCAGGGGATGACTTTAACGGGCGGGAAAAGTGGTTTTGGAATCGTACAGGAGGACAGGTGGCGGGCGGTGAGTGGAATCGCTGGTCGTCGGGGAAAAAAAATCATATGGTTTATGAACAGTGGAAGCTGGGGCCACAGGGCGGATGGACTCCGCACCGTTGATCTGTCGGGCAAATGGACGGCGGAGATGCGATCTAGGATTTGAACGGGGAGACAACGGAGGCAGCGGGGTTAACGAGGATCGTCTAATTTATGAAGATCGACAGTCAGGAACGACGCCGACATGGATGAACCGCGAACCGTCGATTTTGCGGATTTGATTGGACGGACGAGATGAACTGCGGGGGATCAAGGTGTACGGACATGAGAATTTTGAAGCGAACCCCCGCAGAAACGCCTTTCCGCCTAGCGCTCAGTCACGGCGTTGGGTTATATGGGGAGAAAAGGCGCGGGGCTAGCGGAGAAAGGGGATGAGGCCTATTATATGGTCGGAAGTGGGTTTTTAACCTCATTTTAATGTATTTTGAAGCCTCTAAAGGGTAACGATAGGGAGATGGAGGGGGAATTTGGGACAACAAAGGGTGTAGGGTTTTTTGGAGGGGATTTAGAGGGTGAATAGGGGGATGATAGGGGGAAATAGAGGGGAACCGAAACACTTTGACAGAAGGTGGAAAAAAGGGGAAAAAGGGACATTTTGCAGGGGTACAAGGGGTAAATGCAAGCCTTAGGGAAAGGAACCAGCAGAGGAGACTTATATAAGGCAAAGCACTGAGAGACCTCAAGGATGATGTGTCTTCAGGGGAGATGCATTCCTTGAAGGTCTCCAAAATGACATAGCCCCCAGCTTGCTTGTCAAGAATTTCGTAGGGGGGCTAACAGTGGCTCCACATGGGGATGGCTTCTTCTTGAAGGAGTCAAGAAACCAGAAATGATCTTTAGAGTGGGCCAGTTGCCCGCTGTTTGGCACATCCATTTCTTTGATCAGCTGCCATAATACAAATATGTTACATCAGCAAAAAACATTTTCCCAATCAAATCTACCTACCCACACTACAATCCTAGCATTTTTTCTTCTTTAGGGTGCATTTGAGCTAGCCGACCCTTTACATTTTATTTTTAAAACAAAAACAACCTATTCTAAATCTACCCTTATTGCTCCATGAGACCATATTAGATTGTTGGTATCATATGTTTCTCTACCTAATCTAATTTCTGATGGGATTAAACTGTCCAGTAGACTTCTCCTCTACATTCTAAGACAGGAAATTGAAAAACAGCCAAGCTAGGATTAAACTGTCTAACTTGATGTGGAGTGAAACAAAACTTTGAAGGCTTGAAATTTGAACTTTTGAAGTATCCTTCCCTGTTTGTGACTCAGATTTTGAGCATATTAGAGTCACCCTTTCTTCTTCATTTTCAGCTCTGGTTTTAGGCATGTTAGGGCTAATTCTTCCTTTTCCTTTGCTGGTCCAGATTTTGGGCGTGTTAGGACCATCTGTCTTTCTTTATTTGGCTCAGGTTTTGATCATATTAGAGCCAATATTTTGCACTTTTCAGAGGTCCATGTTTTGAGCATGCTTGAACCTCTACCTTCTCTATTTTTTGGAAACATTTTCTCTGTTTTCTTGAAAGTAAAACTGCAATGGTATGTACAATGGAAATGGAACTGGAAATGGAAATTGGCAGAAGTAGTGTTTGAGCATCCTGCCATTGACAGGACTCCCAAATAGCTCTGTACCATCAATTTCTTGTAAGAAAAAGGCATTAGGACCCACAATGGCCTGGATGATGTATGGACCTTGCCACAAGCTGTCAAAATTTCCATGTTTACCCTTTTCCTCTCTTCTTGAGTCCCACTTCAGAACCTTGTCACCAATTTTGAAATCAGCAGCTTTGGTTCTTTTGTCAGATAATTTCTTTATATTCTCATGAACTCTGACAGATCTGTTATACACCTCCTCTCTTGCTTGCTGAAGATGAATTGTCTGATTTATTCTTCTTATCATGCAGTCTTCCTCTGTCTGGATCTCCTGGACAAGTTTGATTACTGGAACTCCAAGGCTAGTAGGAAAAACTGCTTCTGTTCCATAAATCAGCTGGAATGGTGACATGCCAATAGATTTCTTCGTGGTGAGCCTGTCAGCCCACAAAGCATGTACCAACTTTTTATGCCGTGGCTTTTTGTTCTCTTCCAGCAGCTTCTTGATGATTGTAACCAGGCTTTTATTTGATTATTCAGCTAAGACATTACCTTAGGGGTAATAGGCAGTTGAATGACCAAGTGCTATTCCGTACCTGTGACATAAATCAACCATTCTCTTGGATCCAAAAGCAGCCACATTGTCAGTGATTATTTTCCTTGGACAGCCAAACCGAGATAGGATGAAGTCTTCTAGGAACCTAATGATGACAGAATCAGTGGCATTCCTAGTGGGTATGGCTTCTATCCATTTAGTGAAGTAATCTGTAGCAGTTAGGATCCATTTGTGTTGTCCAGAGGAAGTAGGATGAATTTCTCCTACAAAGTATAGGGCCCATTGCATGAAGGGACCTTCTACAGTGATGGGTTGCAACGGGAGGGGGAGAAGCTTTCTTCTGCCTTCAAATATCTGGCATTTGTGGCAGGAAAGAATCATTTTATGGACATCATTGAAGAGTGTAGGCCAATAGTAACCAGCCTTGAGTATCTTATTTGCAGTGGCTTTCCAACTCAGGTGGCCTCCACACTCTCTAGCATGAAATTCTTGTTTAACATTTTCAGCTTAAGTTTCAGACAGACATTTCAGCAACATGCCATTTGGATTTTTCCAATATAAGTTTTCATTCAAGATGTAGTAGTTTCTGGCTTTGAGTTTTATGAATTTGGCCTTAGTTTTGGACAGTTCTAGAGGGGCACTGAGGTTGGTGAGCACGTAAAGGATATCAGAATACCAGGGAGAGTTTTGAAACTGCTCCTCAACAGTTAGATGGGGCAATCCTTCCTGCTCATCTAAGGCATTTATCATGTTAATGTCAAGGGCCTGCAAGTTTGATTCAACCATTAATTGGGTCAGGCCTTGACCTTTGATAAGCTTGGTGGGTTTTATTTCGAGGTCGTATTCCAATATTGTAGCAATCCATTTGCCCCTTTTCCCATCAGGGTCCTGGGACAAGATATCTTTAACCACTATATTTGGCACATAAGCAATGGTGTGAGAATGCAAAATGTACACCCTAAAGTCTTTTAAGGCCTTTACCAGGGCATAGGCCTATTTTTCCATAATGTTGTACTTCAAGGGCGCATCCCTAAAGGCTTTGCTGAAAAAGGCAATTGGCTGTTCATTACCTTTTGTGTTTTTCTGCAGCAAAATTGCAGCTATGGTGTGCTCTGAGGCAAACGAAAATATCAGAAAATATTTTGAGAAGTTTGGGTTGATAAGGACAGGGGCCTGAGTGAGTGCAAGTTTTACTGACTCAAAATATTTCTTGCCTTCAACAGTCCACTTAATTCCTGCACCTTTCTTTAGCATGTCAGTCATTTTTCTAAGGTGCTCAGCAAGATTGGGAATGAATCTCGTAAGGAAATTGATCTTCCCAATGAAGGACTGTAACTCCTTGATGTTTCTTGGGTGTGTGATTTGAAGTATTCCTCAACTCTTTGAGGGTCTATCCTAATCCCTTTCTCAGATATAATGTGGTCAAGAAGTTTACCTTCTTGCAGCCCAAAAACAGTTTTCTTAGGGTTTAAGGACAGACCGTACCTTCTACATTTTTCAAAAACTTTTCTCAGATGTTTCAGGTGTTATTCTTCAGTTTTAGAGAAGACAGTCAAGTCATCCAGGTAGATAACTATGAAGTGTCCTATCTCATCTGAGAAAGCTATATCCATCGCTCTCTGGAAGGTGGCACCAACATTCATCAATCCAAAAGGCATCTTCACATACATAAAGGTGCCCCATGGAGTGGCAAATGCTGTTTTGAGCTGATCTTCTGGGAGTACCAACACTTGGTTATATCCTGAAAAACCATCTAACAGGGAAATCCTTTTAGAGCCCACTACCTTCTGTAGGATATGCTCCATTCTGGGCAAGGGGTAGTTGTCTTTCAGGGAGGCTCTGTTGAGGTTTATGAAGTCTATGCACAGTCTGATTTCCCCTATTTTCTTTCTCACAACCAATAAGTTTGACACCCGCTCAGAAAACCTCACAGGAACTATTATGCCTACATCATACATATTTTTGATCTCTTTCTCTACTGCAGGCAATTGTTTTGGATTGATCCTACGAAGTTTTTGTCTGAAAGGCTTCTGATTTTCTTTCAGGGGTATCCTGTGTTGTATGATGTTGGTATCATAGGCCTTTAAGTCTTCATAGCTCCATGCAAACACATCAACGAATTCCCTAAACAGGTCAATGTATTTCTTCTTCATGTTTGCAGGTATAGACTTAGCCAGCTTGATCATTTTGGGTCTATCTTCAGTGCCTATGTTGCATTCTTCAACATCAGAGTCTACATGTTCTAGAGTGGGCCTTTTTGCTACGTCATCAAAGTTAAAAAGGTCCTCTAAGGGTGCTAGGCCTCTGGGTATATTCTTGTCTTTGGCCTGTAGCACTTCTACTTCTTCACTATCCGTGTTTTCACATTTTTCGGTTGGATTTCCAGTTTCTTCAGAAAAGGTGTTTATTTCTATGTTATAGGGTGTTTCTCGTTCATCTGGGGCATCCTCACTTGGGCAGCTGTCATCAGATTTTGAGTCAGAATTAGAAAATTCAAACTCATTTCTGCCCACCAGGAAATCTTCAATCTGTTTGTCTCCTTCAAAGACCTGCCAATATTTTTCATTGTCTGGCACTACAGGTCTGAACTTGGTCTGAATGATGATTTGTTGGTCAGGGGGAGTCTTAGGATATGAAATAGCTAGGCAAGCTAATCCATTTGCAATGAAATTTTGACTCCTGGGAACAAACACCAATTCATATTCCATGAAAGTTTTCAATATATCCATGGCATCGTTCCTATATGCTCTTAATCGAGGATGTTTTGCTGCGTATTCACCATTCACTTGTTTGACAACTAACTCAGAGTCTCCTAGCACAGTTACCCTACGGGCTCCTAATTTTTTCAACAGATTTAAGCCCAGGATAAGAGCCTCATACTCTGCAATGTTATTTGTGCATTTGAAGTGCAGATTGACAGCGTGGCTCTCTGCATGGTCATTTTCTGTGTGGCGTAGCCACACCCCTGCTCCAGCAGTTTGCCTAGTACAGGACCCATCGAAATTCATTTCCCACAGGGGTTCGCCATTATGTTGTGTTGTGGGGTCTGTACTAGGTTGTGGGTTGTCTTGTTCTTCACGTAGTGTGTTAGTTTGCGGGGTGTGACTAATAGGCCGACTGCGTTGCGTTTCTGGTTCATTCTGAGTTTCGTTTTCATCATCCTGCCCATGGTTTTCTTCATCGTATTCTTCTAGGGTGGCCATTATGCTAAAGTCCATGGGTTCTGCGTCCTTGCTTGTATTTCTGCATTCAGATTCTGGCTCTCCTAAGGATTGGTCGTTATAAAGAATGAAAGAATCCAGCTCTGTGTGCACAGAGTATAATGGTGAATTTTCAGGTTTCTCGGGGCTACTGACTAGGAATTTCATCTGGGACTCTCTATACATTCTTCTAAGTTGCCCAAAGATAGGGATAGTGGCATATGAGCCATCCATATTCATCGTTCCTTGCAGTTTGGCTCCCCATGATCTTGACAATAACATGCCATACTTAGGTGGCACATCTGCCACCACAACATCCATGACCATACACTTGGCAGGAATCTTGGTCAAGCTCACACATAGGTCTTTGATTAGGCCTAGGCATTTTACTCTGCTAGAGTCAAATGAATATAGATCTTTGTAAGGTCGTGTTATCTCTAGGCCTAGCTTTTCCATCACTACCTTAGGCATCAAATTGTGTGATGCTCCAGAATCATGCATGGCGTTGTGAAGTATCTTGTCATGAACGTTGAGATTGATATAGAAAGGTGGAACTACCCCTTCCTGAAATTTTCCCTCAATATTTGGACCAAACAGGAGGGCAGGTTGATCATCATTCAAATTTACAGTGTCATTGTTTTCCCCCAGGTTCAATGCTTTCAAAATTTGGCCTTTATATACATTATGAGTGGCCAGCTCAGAGAGGGGGACGGAGATTTTGATTTTTGCAATCTCACTCTCTAAATTGAAAGTGGACTGTGTCTTTGGAGTGCTCAATTCTGTTTGATTTGCTACTGCCTTGGTGACCGAATCAGTTTGTAAATTATCACTATGTACAGGGTTAGTAACAATCGTTTTAGGAGTACTAACTGAAGTGCTAGTACTGCTAGTGGGCTGAATTTGTTTTTCAGTGTTTTGGTTGTATTTTTCCTTGTGTTTACCGGAACTTTCAGCTGCTGATTTTTCATTTGCAGCAGATGCTTTAGAAGTTTTATCAGGTCTTTTCTTGATGGTTACCTCAGGAGCCTTTGTTTTGGAATTTTCTTGGTTCTTTTTGCTCCTAAGTTCATATTTTTCTCTGACCTGCATCATGGCATTTTCAAATCCTAATATGTAATCTTCAGTTTCTAACCATTCCTCATCCCAGTGTGAAGGTGAGGGCTGATCTTCCCCTGAATCACAGTTAAGGACTGAGTCTTCTGTTTCGAACATGTTTATTGTATTCCCTTCAGACTCTTCTATGATTCCCTCATCTTCATCTAAAAAGTCTTGGAATGGGGGAATAACTTGTTGATCTGATTCTTTTTGTCTGTTGGGAGCATTGTTGTTTCTTCTAAAGTTTTGGTTCTGATTCTGGTTCTGGTTTCTGTTCTGACTGCTAGCTGTGACAACCATATTTTCCATCATTTGTTGTAACTTTTCTACATTCTTAGATAATCTATCATAATTTGGGTCTGAAGTGGAAGCTACAGTGTCATCCCTATATGTTACCCTCTTCTCAGCTCTCAGTCTCGCTCTCTTTTCAATCAGGTTTGCCTCTATGTTCACTGCTCCTTTTTGCATGTCCTCCATTGTGGTGTACTCTTTATCCCTAAGCTCATAGGCCATGTCAGCATCAAACCCATCGGGGTATTTGGCCAGGGCCATACCTTGTGGAGGTTTCATGTGTGGAGGAAGAGCATTGTAAATGCTGTTGAATCTAGTGGTGTAATCATGGACACTCTCTCCCATGTTCCTCTTAAGGGTCATGTAGTCTGCTAGGAGCTGGCGAGGGTTTGCCCTAACTTCCCATTTGTTTATGAATGTCTGATATAAGGCAGGGAGGTCATTAATGCTAACAGGAGGCAGATTCTTGAACCATTTCTTCACATCACCCCCTAAGCTTTGGGCAAAGATTCTCATTTTGATTGTTTCATCATCAATTTCCATATAGTCAAAAGAATCCTCCATCTTATCTACATGTTGTTGGGCTGTGATGGATTCTTTAGCAGTGAAGTGTGGGATTTTTGACTGATAATCATTGGGTAAGGGTAACAAGGGCTGAGGTAAAACTAAAGGTGCATACCAAGCTGCCATGATAATGTTATGATGAGGTATAGGGTTGGCTTGAGCAGCTGGTATTTGGATAACAGGGATATTAGGACCAGCAGAAGTTTGTTGAGCAGATCTAGGTTGGGAGAGCCCCAAGTTTTGAATGAAGTGGATATCAGGTGGTGTAGATGGAGGGGTTCCTCTGTCCCTAGTGTGCTGACCACTATGAGATGTTGAATTGTGACACTCGGGGTCTGGCTGGTCTAGATGATTGAATGACCTAGTTCTTGGTAGTCTATTGGGTAGCTCTAGGTCAGGGTGAAAGTGTGACAGAGCTGTTAGGTTTTCTGGTGCAAAATTAGCTCTGTGAATATGGCTGGAAATAGTTGATCTTTTAGGTGTAGGAGCTCCCTTGAGGATACTCTCCGGATTATCAACTATTTCAGGTGGGTTTGGGTTAGGGAAAGCTCTTGTGTGAATGGTCCTGAAAGCCAGAATGTTATATTTCTACCCAAGCAGCTCAACCCTACTTGTTACTTCTATTGTGGTTGATGTTGTCTCAGAGGCTGGTCTCCCAGTGGAGTCTTATGTGAAACCAAGTTAATCAACAGACCTACTGATCACCAGTGGAGTCTTTTCGTTTAGGAAAAATGGAGTCGCCAGGTGGAGGGTTTTAGGGTATATCTAAGGGGTTACACTATCCACCACAGTGCTCAGGCACTATCACCTTTTAGGGATAACCTCAGAACACAACAAACTCTAACCGAAGATTGACTGGGAGGGCATTTATCGGATGCGACCTCCCAAAGAGGATGAGATCCAGAGGCTACCTGGCCCTGTCTAGGCTCTGTCTAAGAGTGCAATAGAACACAACAAATGACACTGACGCTGTCCGGGAAGAGGTGTGACTAACTGCCAACCTAACTAGAGATTCTGGGTTTTGAATGCCTAGGGATGTTCAAATTGTAATGCACTCAATATTCCCCAGCGGAGTCGCCATTATGTTGGGGTTCCCATGTTTTGGCCAGGTTGGCAAGACCAAAAGATGAGACAACATAGAACCACTTTCAGACCTTAGGATCTAGCCCTCCTAGGTCCAAAGAGGGATCTCTCTAAATGAGTCAAAGGATATGTCTTTGAAGCTCTAAGTTATGATTTTTGGCTAGTTATAGGCTCAGGTTTGTTTGTTTGATTGTTTGTGTTTGGTTGTTGGGAATCAGGAAAGAAGGGTCCAACATAAGACAAGGATGAGCAAAGAGGAAACTAGGCAAAGACAGATAACTCAGGGAACATCAAGGCCATTGGGCAATGGAGTCAAGAAAGGATTTACTTGTGTTCAATGTGCACGCTTTCAGTTGGGCTAGTCATCTAGAGCATTTGGATCTTAAGATGATATTTGGAATGGGACATTAAGGACTGAAAATAAATGAAGGAGAACCATCCAATTCTATCTATAGATCAGGTCAGAGGTCATTTAACTCCAGACCTGCTTGGACAAAATCAGAGGCAAAACAAGGGATCTTGGAGAGGCTCAATGGGATGGAAAGATCCTAGTGAGGTAGAGACAGGGTTCTAGACCTCCCAGTGTCCTCAACTCATCCAACTAAATCCTAACAAGAACATCTAAACATAGGTTTCATTAATTCATACATCAGAGAGCAGGAAATAACATCCACTACACTGGTTAAATCAATTGAAATCAATATTCAGATACACATGTAAGCAGAAAACATTAAAGGCTGGGAGAGCAGCAACATAAGGTACCTATCAAGGGTAAATCTTATGCCAAACTTCTGATGCAAGCCTGTATAAATGGAATGAAATGGAATCAAACACAAAGACAAGAAAACATCACCAGCTTCTTTAGATCAGGATCCAAAGAAACGTGCTTGTCATATTAAAAACAACACCAATCAGGTACAATATTGCCCACGGCTTGAACATTCAGTTTGAATACATCAAATCTCAGCCTATCTCACACTATTACACAGAGAACTTGTCTCAAGAGGAAAAATGCTTGCATTTCTCTGATATCTCATCAACGACCATTACAATAATTTCCTTCTGCGTTTTATAGCAGAGGATGAACAGAAGATCAACTGAGGAGGTGGGTGAACACTAAATGTAACATTAAACACAGAAATGAATGCAGGGCCAAAACCCATTCTGTTTGACTGCTGAGTATTTGATTTCTGTCACCTCCCCTGTGAAAGAGTGATCTTCTTCGGATATGATTTTGACATATTTTGGCTATAGTACTCCTGGTGTTTTAAACAGAAATAAAATAGTTTGCTGAGAGGTCTGCCATATAAATGCTTTGGTTGCTTTGAACTGCTGCCTGGCTGGAAAAATCTTCAGGGACAAGGTGTATAATAAAGACTGCATGGACACTCTGTCCTTTGGAGAAACATTTTGCTGCAATAGAAAACCCTGGTGGTACGATTTCCCGTGTGTTGAATTTTTGTTTGGACTTCGGGGTCTTTAAACTGGTGCTTAGCCTCTAATCAATTGGATCAAGCCTTTGAGAACTTCAACTTAACTACTTCGTCTCTCTGATCGCCTTGTTGATTTCTCTTTGCCTGCTCCCATAAATGCTTCTGACTGCGAACTCCGTATTTTAAATAGTTCTGAAGAAGGTTGATAGAGCTTTAACCCTATCCTCCGCTCTCTGTCACGTCAACATTTTCTTGGGCCTCTCCTTCATTAAATGGGTCTTTGTACACGACCCTTTTCTGCATTTTCTGCCTGCGTGACAGAGATGGTGAGCTATGGCGGTTTTCCGTGTTTGAAACCCTACAAAACAACAAACCTGTTAAGAAAACGTGGACGGGGTGGAGGATGATGTGGATGAGGAGAATGGTCGTGCAAATGACGATGTGGAGAAGGCAAATTGCAGAAGAATGGAGCAACAAATTCTGGTGGATGGTTGGCAGTCTGCAGAGCGAACAACGAATGAAAACATTAAAAAAAAAACACGAAATGAACCACTTATACGTAATGAAATGGGCGAAGGTACAGAGGGTGCACGTGGAGATGACGTGGCGGGTGAACTACTCCGGACCGTCGATCTTGGCGGAGATCAACGGCAGAGGATGACGGACGACGGGCTAGGACATTGACTATCGCGTGTGAAAATTCATTAAACTTCGTGCACCTTGGACGAGCGATAGCCGTCGGATGGGCTGCTCCAGATCAGACAGTCTTTGGTAATTTTGCTAGGCATCCGTGGTCGGGAGATAACGCGCGGGGGATGACTTTAACGGGCGGGAAAAGTGGTTTTGGAATCGTACAGGAGGACAGGTGGCGAGCGGTGAGTGGAATTGCTAGTCGTCGGGGAAAAACCGCCCAGCGCCCAAAGGCGGTGCGAAAAAAAACCATATGGTTTCTGAACAGTGGAAGCTGGGGCCACAGGGCGGATGGGCTCCGCACCGTTGATCTGTCGGAAAAATGGACGGCGGAGATGCGATCTAGGATTTGAACGGGGAGACGACGGAGGTAGCGGGGTTAACGAGGATCATCTGATTTATGAAGATCGACAGTCAGGAACGACCCCGACATGGATGAACCGTGAACCGTTGATTTCGCGGATTTGATTGGACGGCGGAGATGAACTGCGGGGGATCAATGTGTATGGACATGAGAATTTTGGAGCGAACCCCTGCATAAAAGCCTTTCCACCTAGCGCTCAGTCACGACGTTGGGTTATATTGGGAGAAAAGGCGCGGGGCTAGCGGAGAAAGGGGCTGAGGCCTATTATATGGTCGGAAGTGGGTTTTTAACCCATTTTAATGTATTTTGAAGCCTCTAAAGGGTAACGATAGGGAGATGGAGGGGGAATTTGGGACAACAAAGGGTGTAGGGGTTTTTGGAGGGGATTTAGAGGGTGAATAGGGGGCTGATAGGGGGAAATAGAGGGGAACCAAAACACTTTGACAGAAGGTGGAAAAAAGGGGAAAAGGGACATTTTGCAGGGGTACAAGGGGTAAATGCAAGCCTTAGGTAAAGGAACCAGCATAGGAGACTTATTTAAGGCAAAGCACTGAGAGACCTCAAGGATGATATGTCTTCAGGGGAGATGCATTCCTTGAAGGTCTCCAAAATGACATAGCCCCCAGCTTGCTTGTCAAGAATTTCGTAGGGGGGCTAACAGTTCATAGATCAGATTCTTGACAATTGCGTTGGATGTGAATATTTTTCCTTTATGGATGGTTTCTTGGGTTATAACCAGATTGCGATTAAAAAAAATGACCAACATAAAACCACCTTCATCTGTCCTTAGGGCACATTTGCGTATTGTAAACTCCCGTTCGATCTGAAGAATGCAGGAGCCACTTTTCAAAGGGCTATGGACTATGCCTTTCATGACATTAGGCATATTGTACAGGCTTACTTAGATGACCTTCCAGCTCATTCCAAGAAGTGATCCCATCACCTTGCACATCTGAAACAAATCTTCGCTCGATGTAGGTTCTACAATATAAGTCTAAATCCACATAAGTGAAATCATTGAATTACCCGCACCACAATCCATTCTACAACTCCAATGTTTGCAAGGGAAGGCAAAATTTTTACGTCATTTAATAGTAAACTATGCCGAGATGACGAAAGGCTTTATGAGTTTATTAAATAAAGGACCACTATATTTGTGGGATGACCAAGCTCAATTGTCATTTGATGCCTTGAAATGAGCACTCGTTTCTGCCCCACTTCTTAGTGCGCCCATCTACTCACACGACTTTCTCCTCTACCTGGCAGCCTCTCCATCCTCGCTTGGAATGGTTTTGGTTCAATTTCACGATGACGATGGTGAACATGTGATATATTAATTTTCAAAAGGTCTGATTGGACCCGAACTATGATATTCACATGTGGAGAAACTCTCTCTCGCGATGGTCTTCGCTGTCACCCGACTTCGACATTATATATTACTGCGGCAGACTATCGTCATTGCTTTAGAGAATCCCAGGCGACACATTTTGTCTCGACAAGTTATTGGAGGAAAATATTCCAAATGGATTGTAGTCCTCCAAAAATTTGATTTTGGTGTTCACTACTGCCAAAGCAAAGAAATATCTAGTCTTCGCTAAATTACTGTCGGACCTTCCCAGAATTGACCCAGAAGATGTAGCTCATGATCCATATCCTGATGAATTTGTCTACCTAGTCGATTCTTCTGATCCTTGGAATGGAGACATTTTGGTCTGCCTCCAAACTCAACGTTTCCGCCCAACTCTCACGTCAGACGACTGCCTTCGTATTCTCCGCCAAGCGAAACACTACCTCGTGCTAAATGATGCTCTATATCGTCGTAGTGTAGATACCATTATTCGACGTTGTCTCACTCTTAACGAGGCGAAACCCATTTTAAATGAATGCCACGCAGGGGGCGTGTGGTGGTCATCTTTCTGGCATAGCTACTGCCCAGAAAATGTTTTGTGCAGGATATTATTGGCCCACTTTGTTTAAATACTGCATCACGACGGTCCAGAAGTGCCATCTGTGTCAAATTTTCACGAAGAAAATGTGCGCCCACCTCGCCCCTCTTCATCCGGTTGTCTCGATTGGTCCTTTCGCTAAATGGGGAATTGACTTCGTTACATGCAATCCCACTTCTGTGGATGGACACAACTACATTGTAGTTTCGGTCGACTACTTCACGAAATGGGCAGAAGCCATTCCCACATTTTCAGAACCATATGTTGACGAAATTAACTTCCATGCTAGGCTTTCGACAAGATCAGTCTTCGTCCTACTATCCACAAGTGAATGGTCAAGTCGAAGCCGTAAATGGCATCCTCAAAACCATGATTCGTTGGTTAGTCGACAACCATAAATCTACATGGCATCGGAAGTTATATTCCACGTTATGGGCATACCGCACGTCAGTCAAAGCTGCTACAGGCTTCACACCACTCCAACTTGCATTCGGCTTGGAAGTAGTACTCCCAATCGAGTGTGAGATTCCATCACTCAAGCTCGCTATTGAACTCCTACCAGGCACCACTGCCACAGAAGAGTGCTTTCTCTCGCTTGATCACTTGGACGAAACTCGTCGAGATGCCACACTAGCACTCAAAGCTCACCAACGCCGAGTCAAAGCTCAATATGACAAATCTGTCAAGCCTCATTCTTTCCAAGATGGTGATCTTGTTCTACTCTATGATCAGAGACACGACCTCTTGGGGGTAGGAACACTTCAAAAATTATGGCTTGATCCTTACATAGTCACCAAATTCCTCTCAAAAGGAGCTTATGAACTTCAGGACTATAATAGAATTCCACTCGCGGAGCCCTGCAACAGGCTCTATTTGAAGAATAATTTCGCCTAGTTCTCCACTAGGCATATGCTTTGTAATTTTGTGTATATCAGTTTTGTCTTTGTTTGATGTGTCTGGATATTTTAGGGTTGTGAGTGTTTTTCTCATAAACACTTTTTATTTTACACAGATGCCTTTGTTATCCTTATCATACGTTGGATATGCGGATGGTGCGAATCGTCATACTTGGCACATTGCGTCAGCTGATTAGGTCCTCTGCACACTTGAGTCGGAACTCCTTGGTTCCGAGGGAATATTCCTGGGTAATTCCACCAACAATATTGATGAGTACATGTTGGTGATACAACTCCTTACGGAAGCTGCATCTCGCGGCATCTCCAATCTGGTGGTCAGGTTAGATTCCCAACTCGTCGTTATGCAGTTAAACAATCATTATCGCGTCCGTCATCTAGTATTATTACATTATTTCTTAAGGGTACGACTTCTAGAACGTCAATTTCAAACCATTGCGTTTGAGCACATTCCTCGAGAATTTAATACATTAGCCGATTCATTGGAAAATTATGTGTTACATTGGCATTTTTCAGATTTGTTATAGAAAGAGTTATACATGATTGTATATTTTTTAACACAGAAAATACATAAACATTAAAAAACAAAAGGAAACAAAATCGCAAATATATATATATATATATATATATATATATATATATATATATATATATATATATATATATGTCATGTCTAGTTAAATTTACATAAAAAAACTTCTCAAAACTTGGGTGTTTTACAAAAATTGGCTCCGCTAACCCTCGCTCTGACTTTTACACATCTATCCACTACTCCTGCTAAGCCTGCTGCTCAAAATAGCAGACAACTGCTCTGGATATCCTCCTTAGAGGCACCAAATATCTCTCCGTCACATCCGTTGTATGCTGCTGTAGAAGAATCAGGATCTCCCTCATGGGAAGAGGTGACACACCCATACTTAAACCCTCAAGGTTCCTAGTAAGCTCACGCAAAATCTATGTGCCATCGCCCTCTTCGGCGGCTACTACAGCCTCTGCTACTGCACCAGCCCCAGGTAGCTGCATTCCTCACCTTGCATAGCGAGGGGCTCTAGCTGGACGGACGGGTGCCACATCTGTGTCAAGCAATAAGCTTCATGTCAAAAAACATTTTCACCCATTAAACAAAAAAGTTACATAAACATTCAAAAGATACAAAAATATTTCAAAAAAACTGATCACGTCCTTTATTACCATCGGGACCCCACTGAGTACCCGGGGGCTATACCAACTCTGGATATACTGTGTAATTCATCCCTGCATAGGGATAATCATCGATCATCATGATCTGGTCTTCCAGCCACGTGAAGAATCCATCATCAAAATAGTGATGGATTTGACCCTTTCCAGTCCACGGTATCAAAGCTGACTAATGAGCCTGTCTTGGCTCCCGCGGTCCCAATGCATCCGTGATCATTCTTGGCCTGATTTCTCGCACCCGCTCTATTATAAAAGACACTATCAGTGTACCATACCCAAACTCTCTTTGGGTCTAGGTCTTACATGATGTTAACTTTGCTTGAACTCGGTGGACAACACTTTCACACCAGTCAAAAACCTGAGGTTGCATACAATCCAACACTAACAATACCTGGGCCTTGGTGGCCATGTGCTGACTCTTGGCTCCGTCCAAGTGAACTATCATCCACAAGAGGGACCTCAACTATCTCCTTGCTACCCGGTTACTTACAGCCACGATATTGTTTATGCAGTGAGTATGGAGAAAATCTGTAGTAGTGTGGGGATCAACCCTGGAACCTGTCAGATTGGGCCTAGGTCCTCTGCATGGTAGGCCAGACAATACGTAAATGTCATCTTTCTCGATTGAGAGTTCATTACCCTCGATGTGAAAGACATGTTTCCGGTCATCCCACTGCTGGATGATCCATCTCAGAAGGTCTTCCTGCCCTCTCATCAGCTCTAAATGAGCATACCTTAGTAATCCGCATCTGCAGAGCACTAGCAAAGTAGCTTCATCAGTAACCATTTCGCATCCTTTCCGCTCATTCTCTCTTTTGCGCCAAATACTCATGGTAAACAACTTCACACCTGCACAAGTAAAATTTTCAGTGGATTAGTTTTTGGCTAGAACATTTTAGAATGATAAAAAACAAGTTCTTAAATCAACTCTACTGGCTAACGCGGGCCATATTTCCAAATAGTGCGTGCTAACGCTCTGTATCTTCTCGGGTAGTGTGCTTAACGCGGTCAAAACACTAAGCACCCGCGTTAGCTGCTCAAATTTTTTAGGGCCTGATAAAATCAACATTTCTAGCCAGCAAAACGAACTAAAAAGATAATGAAACGCTAGGGGAAGGTTCAAGCTCTTACCTGGATCTTGCGGAATCAGAAACCGTAGTTCAGTTTGTCCACAATCAACAGCTGAAGTTTCATCACTTTTTCACTCCAAAACTCTATCACAGCACACAACAGAGTGAAAATGAAGGTCTGTTGCCTTCTTATATACATTTTGGAGGTCAAACTCACTCAGCTAGTTTGATTAAAATTGGTAAATTCATGCTATATTTTGTTGCATCTATTCGTTTCATATGTTACCGATGCTTTGATGGGTTGTCAATGTTTATGTGTAGATCTGACCATGTTCGACCCGGTTTCGAGCTATCTTTTTAAGGAATTTTTCTAGCTCGTAAAACTGAAAAAACCCCGAGTTGCCTTCGTCGAGCTCGTTAAACTACCATGACAAAGAAATATTAGCCATTCTTTTCATCTTTTTCAAAGCTCATTAAACAAAAAACAAAAAAAAAACTGAGTTTTTCTTCATGGGACTCGTAAAAATTCACGGAGAGCATTGAGTTTTTCTTTGTTGGACTCATTAAAAATTTACAAAGAACATTGAGTTTAATTCATCTCCTTGTACTCATAAGAAAATGAGGCAGATGTCCATTGAACATAGATTTATCACTTTTTCGGATTCAATGGACTAACTCACGGAAAATGAACTGTTTTTGGGCTTACTATTCTCCCTTCATCGTGCCTAGTTATCAAACATGAAAAATGTACCCCCTAGAGTTGTCTTTTACGATGTTTTTCAGATTCTCTAAATATGAAAAAATCACCTAGTTTACCTTTCTGGACTCGTTAAACTTAATCAGACGGGGAAAAAATTTGGACAACATGGATACTTCTTCTGTTACATTTTAAATATCGATTTGGCAACACAAAATCTTGAACATGGCACTTCCCAGAAAAATCTTTCGCATTTAGCCGAACCCTATCATCTATGAGTTTAGCCTTCGTCTACTAGTGTTCCTACATTGGTGAAATCCTTATACTCTTTGGTGTTCATTAAGCCTAAGCTGCCTAGTACCCTGTTAGAGTGCCTTCTATTTTTCAAGAGGATCCCTCTATCTACTGCTCCTTGTAACAACCAAAGCCATCATATACCCGAACTTATTTGTCGTTAGTTATTCCCACTTTCTATTGATTATTTCCATAAAAAAAAATAATCTTTTCCCATTTCATGTCACCTGATGTAGGACGCCTCAGTGCTTACCTTTTGACAGATCTCTTCATATCGACTTCAACATATTATCTAGGAAGTTGATCCAGAAACACGTTAGTACCCAGATACTTGCAGACATAAGTGGTAGGTCATCTTGTGTTTGGTTGGGGGTTCTCATTATTGGCTCCCGATCGAATGATTCTACGAGTGTTCGACATCAACTCCTTTTATTCACACTCGCTAGATTGTACTATGCATCTTGGGGACCATCATAATTAACGGTGGCCACCCTCGCGTCTGTTAACAGTTTTTGTTATTTACTGGTAATCAAATGATTTCCCACATGTTCAAATACAACTCATTCATTCACATGTATTGAAATATGCAGTTTAGTGAAGCGGAAACCAAGACCTTGGATTGAGGGTTACACCATTACAACTGTGTTTCTTCTCCCAAGTTGCGATATTGTTTTTGGAGACAACTTCTCAGTTTGATCCTGTTATGAAAAACACTTTCGCGTTATGCTTATCGATGGACATACTGTTCATATATCTATTCTAGAGAAATCATGTTGATTAGCTACTGAGCATGGGAATGGCCGACTCAAGACAGATACTATATTTTCTGACATATGTTGTTGTTTCAGGTTTTCCTCAGTCCTCTAATTCCTCTCATTCTACTACACTTGTTATAAAGTATTTTGGCCATCGTATTCATCTCTGACCTCACACTTTAGGGGGCATATGTTACAGGACAAATGACCTCTTCATCAGCTTAGAGGAGAAGGTAACATGGAAGGAAGAAAATGACCTAGACAAGACCCAGTTTTTCCAAGGTAACTCACCCCAGAAACAGCTAGACAGAGTTATCACGCACCCGAGCCATGAAAAAGGATCGTTAATGCCTAGGGTAACGCTCTGTATTTCCCAAGGGGCAGTGTTAACCATGTTTGAGTGTGAAAAGGGAAATATCTTGTGGAAAACTGACTGGAATTTCCAGCTTTCTCTCAAAATGGAATCAGTTCAAAATAGAAACTAAATGGCACAAACATTTTATTAGGCATTTCCAAACATAACTAAAATCCTATGGAAAGAAAAAGCAAGGACACATTTAGATCTTTCCCGATTTGAACAGGTTTAAAGAGTTGGCAAAGTTTGACCTCTCCATCTCCTATAAATTGGAGCTATGGGCTCTTGGTCTAAGTTCGAAGGTTTGATTATATGTGGAGCGGAATTTCATTGTTGTAGTGTGAGGCTTGAAGATCGACAAAGTTCATTGAGAGCTTTTTTCCTTGAGCATCATCACACTCAGAGATAAAGAAAGAGAGAGAGGAATTGGAAGATTGAGGAGGGCTTGGTGCAATTGACGGTTGTAATCCTCCTTTTCATAAATCAATAGAACTGTATCTGTTTTGTCCATTCGATGCATTAGTGTCACAATTGTTGTTCAGTTGTCTATGTAGCATGATATGAATGGATTAGATATGTATTGTTTGATGTTTCTTATATGCTAGTTTAATTGATAAGAAGATATACTGTTGTAGAGATTACGCGAGTGCTTTGATTGGTTACAGGATATGGATTTGGAGCTAGTGAAGAAGGACCTCTATTTCACTGCTTGGTGTTCTCCATAGGATCTGTGTCCATAAAGAGGTAATCTCTCCATCTTGATTTTTCAATTATATATATTAGTATGAACATGCGTACGGTATATTTGTGAACTTTACAGCTAATCTGACTATCTCCCTCGGGCACCGAAAAGCCCTGAGAGGGATATTTAATAACCACCACCCAAGCATATTACCCTATAGTAGTAATATAATCAAAATGTCTTTCCAGTAAATGAACACACAAATAAAACCTTAAGATGTAAGGGTTTCTAACAAAATAATGTCCATTAAGTTGAAGAACAACAAGCTGTGAGTCTAGGTTAACAATCAATGCATGAATGTCGAGGTTAATCGCCTCGGTTAATAGTTCAATAACAACACTATATTGAGCGAAATTGTTTATAGTTCATCCTAGACAGATACCTTGAAGGTCTATCAACTCACCAGCAGGATCATAAATCACCCAGGCTGCCAAAGACAGGTTCCAGTTACTACGGGAAGCACCATCCGCGAAACCGACAAAAGGGGTAATAAACATCTGTACAACAAGCAATGATCCAATAAGCAGGAAAACGCTCGCAAAGCACACCAAGCCAAAAATGTAAAAAAATGAAAAGAACACCTATGTACACAAAACATGCATGAATGACTCATGCATAGTATTTTTTAAGATATAACCCATTTCTAGGTTGATCCATAGGATGACCTTCATAATCAATAAGCTCATAGGCCCCATTCTGCAAAACACATTTAATAATGTAGGGCCCATGCCACATGGGTTGAAATTTTCTTACCCCCAACTTATCGTGAGCTTGGTCGTATAGGAGGATGAGGTCTCCTTCTATGACGAAACGAGGGGAAACCAACTGGTCAAAATGAGCTTTGACCCGCTTTTTCTGTGCTTCAATGACCAGAGCAACAAAGCGGTGAGTTTCATCCAGCCTTTCTAAGTAGAGAAGACACTCTTCTTCTGGTGAAGTATTCAGCATCAATTCAACAACTAACTTGAGCGAAGGTATTTCACATTGAATCAGAAGGGTAGATTCCAGACCGTAAACAAGCTGAAATGGAGTGAATTCGGTTGCATCCTTAACTAAGGTTCGATATGCCCAAAGAGCTGAGAACAACATGAGATGCTAGTTTGATTTGTGCATCCAAATAATACGTTGAAGCATAGTGACGAGAACTTTGTTCATGGCTTCAACCTGGCCATTGGCCTGCGGATAGTACGACGTTGATCTGTCGTGACACAGACCCAAATTTGAAGTCAACTCCGCCACCATGTAATGAAGAACATGGGAACCATGATCGGTAACGATGGCTTGAGTGACACCAAACCTAGTAATGACATGATTGAATAGAAATTGAGCTGCTATCTTACCATTAGCCGTAAGTGTAGGCATTACTTCAGCCCATTTGGTGAAGTAATCAACGACTACGATGATATAAGCATGCCCCCTGGTCAAGTGAGGGTTACACGTCATAAAATCGATGCCTCACTTCACAAAGGGACAACGGTAATGACAAGGTGGAGATGGGAAGGTGGCAAATGCATCTTGCACTGATAGATATGGAAATCATGGCACTTACGAACAACAATAATGCAGTCTTTGAAAATGGTGGGCCAGAAATACCCAACACGAATAATTTTCTGTGCAGTAGCATAACTAGACATGTGACCACCACAGGCGTCATTGTGATAGTCATTCAAAGCTTTCTCAGCTTCCTCAAGGGTCAAACACCGGTAGAGAACAGAATCAACTCCGATGCGGTAGAGTGTATCTCCGACTATACGATAAGGTTGCGATTGATGACGGATGCATCAGCGGGCATCAGAAGGTAGAAGTCTGAAGATATACAATGATATCACCATACCAAGGATCAAGGGTGCTGATCATAAAAAGCGTGTCGTTTGGAATGCGTTCCTTGGAACCAGACAGAGCGGAGTCAGAAGGGAGAGAGCAGATTAAATCAGCGAAGACTAATGATTTCTTCGACTTGGTAGTAGTGAACTCCAAATCGAACTCTTGGAGGATGACTATCCACTTCGAGTTCTTGCCCCCCAATAATTGATGAGACAATATGTAGGTCATAGGGTTGCAGTCAGAAATCACAGTCACTGTACGCAACATAATATAGTGACGTAAACGTTGAACAACTTGAACAGTAGCCAAAGAAAACTTCTCAACATGTGCATATTGTGTTTCAATATCGAGAATGTTACGAGACAGATAATAAATGACATGCTCGTCAACATCATCACCGTCTTATACCAAAACCATGGCAATCGTGCTGAATGCGGCGGCCAAATAGAGGGAATAATCGCGATGATAATTCAGAGGAAGCAACAGAGGAGCATTGACAAGAAATGTCTTCAGCGCATCAAATTACTTCTTGGCGATCTCATCTCAAAGGAACAAGACGCCCTACTTCAGTAATCGCATAAATCCTTTAGCCACTTCAGCATAGTTAGGTATAAAACAACGTAAGAAGTTAGCCTTTCCCTGCAGGCTCTGCAGCTGATGCAATGAGGATGGAGAGGGGAGATTAACGGTAGCTTCAACTTTGAGTGGATCAAGACGAGTTCCGTCTTTGGAAATGATAAACCCCAAGAGTCTACTGGAGTCAACGCAGAAGACGCACTTATGTGGATTCAACTGGATGTTATAGCATCAACAACGAAGAAAAATTTGACGGAGATGATCAGGATGGTATTTACGCTTAGCTGAATGAGACGGAAGGTCAACCAGATAAGGCTGAGCAATGTGCTTGATATCGTGGAAATCATATGAGATTGCTCACTAAAACATAGCCCTAGCATTCTTCAGACCGAAAGGGAGATTTTTATAAGCGAAAGTACCCCAAGGACAGATAAAGGCTGTCTTATGTTGATCAGTCGGGAGAATGTTGATCTGGTTGTCTGCATAGTCATCGATGATTTGATCAATAAAAGGAGTATGATAATTATCTTTAGGGCAGGCCTGGTTAATGTCATGGTAATCAACATAGACATGAATGGTACCCTGTTTCTTATCTACAGGGACAATATTGGAAACCCATTCTGTCAAGGGAATCAGATAGATAAAACCAACTTTCAAAAGTTTTTCAACTTCTCCCTTAATAGCGGTAGCCTTTCTAGGGTGCACCGGATGAAGACGTTGGTGAACAGGTTTTGCACCAGGATAGGTCGAAATATCATGCATCATTATACTTGGATTGATGCCAGGAATATCTTCGTAAGACCACACAAAGATGTCACAAAACTCACAGAAAAGGCTAGTATAGACCTGAACTTCATCCGAAGAGCAGGTCACCTCAATATGGATGTTCTTGACAATTCTTGGTTTGACGGAAATGTCGATAGTCATCGTTTGTGTGATATTACTCAAGTTACCTTCTGCAAAAAATTTGTGTGTCAGAATAGGCGTTTGAAGCAGAGGAGAAGGAACTTGAGAAGCAAACCTATCAAGACATGTAGACATGGCCCCGAGGCCAAGCATGAACGAGGAATGATGATGAATATCATCCCAAGGGGGATCCTTAAGAGTCATAGTTTCCATGATGGCCTCATCAGAGGGAAACATCTCTTTCAAGGGATCAGGTGAATCCGAATCATCGAGCCAAGGGTATTGAGAATAAGTATCAAGAGACATGCCCAATGGAGAATGATCAGGAGGAGGGGGATCCGAAGTCGAAATAAGCTCACAGTAATAAATCTTGATCGGACTTAATGACATCAAATTTCCAAATGAATCGATTTGCTCAGGTGAAGGGATGATCTACGAATCGTCAGACCTGGAGATCATATTAACCTGAACAATGTTGGGTGGAGGAAGAGGAAAAATACCCATGAGGGTAGGATCTTTGAAGAGACCCGACCCTATGCTCTCATAAGGTGTATGAATTTGATCTACGTACGAAACATTGTTCTCGGAAGAAGAAGTGAAGAACGAAAACTGATCAACAGTAATGATCTTTCCTTCGTGCAGAAATTTCAAAACACGAAAGAGAGTGGACGAAACACACAACATGGCATGAGTCTAACTGCGACCGAGGAGAAGATTATGATTGAGCTTGGTGTCAACTACTTCAACCTCGATGTTGATTGTCTTCCCTTCTAGAGTAATTGGCAAGCTAGCGAGAACACCAAGAGGTTTATATTCCCTTCCATCAAATGCTTCTAAAGCATTTGGAGATGAATTCAAAGCTGGAGAACCAATGGCTTTCCAGCAGGTAGATGACATGATGCACGTAGACGTACCCTCGTCGATGACCTCTCGATGGATATTTAGTCCATTAATGCCAACTTGGATGATGAGCGCAAGCTGGTGAGGGAGATGTGGTACAAAATTCTCCAGGTCAAAAGTGATAAGGCTTGAATTAGCAGGATCAACCCCACTGATGGCAGATAGAAAAGCCTTCCGTTGAGGTAGACAACTCTGAAGCACTTCTAATACAGACATTGCGGATGGCGCCTGAGCCAAATCCTCAACAATGCTGTAGTGTTGAGCAACACGAGCGTTAGGATTGTAAGAAGGCTTGCAGAGTACACCTTTGGAAGGTGGCCGTACAACGGGCTCAAGATTGGGCCTTTCAATCTGAAGAGGGCCAGAAATAGGTGGAGGAGGAGGACCATCAACGATATCTTTCCCTGCTGTATGACGTGGTTCAGTATAATCTTTCGACCGAGTAGCTATAGAAATGGATGTAGAACGGTTCATCATGAAAACCTGAGAGCCAAATGGGGCAGAGGACTGAGGTTGCTCTACCAACTTAGTTTGTTGTGATGGAAACGATTCTTTGAGAACAACTGGAGTTCCTTTGTTGCCTTTGAGCAATCGACTCACTTCGGCCCATTGAGGACAGTCCTTGGTGTAGTGCTTTTCGTCACATATCAAGCAAGGATACTTCAGTTTATGTTGTGAACCATCATCAACACAAGATTTCTTTGAATCCTGTTTTGGGGTGTCAACTTTGGCCTTACCTTTACCCTTATTTTTGCCTTGGAAGTTTTATCCGTTGGATTGGCCTGAACGACATTGAATTCCGCGGTTTTACCATAGTTTGGGATTGGCTAAGAAGCAGTATCATTGGAAGGAGTGGATTTTTTATTCCCAGGGTTTGGAGGAGAATAATTCCAAGAAGTTTGAGACATAGAATCAATGATACCATCGACAGATGGTGTCTTTGGTGCTTTTGAAGTTCCTGGTCTAGGAGAATCATGCAAGAGATCATACAACGTGCCAGACTGAGAGTACACAAGATCCAGGTACTGGGCACGAGAAATGGCTTGTTCCTCCCCAATAGCAATGTCCTTACTAATAGGACTAATGAAAGAGGTAGTAAACCAATCAGTTAGGTGCTAATCAAGAATCTCAAACTTGATCAAACGTCGAAGACGCCTCCATTCATGAATGTGATTTGAGATATGAGTAGCTCAATCTTGCTTCAAGGATGTGAGGAGGTGCGTCCCGGTTTCATACCAAATCGGTAACTGAAAGTGCGTGAAAAATGCCATGGTTAAAGAATTGAAATCCTGAAAGATGCCACGAGATAACTCGATGTATCACTTGGAAGCGACACCAGTAAGAGTCCGTTGGAAAAGACAGAGTCAGATGGAATCATCAACGCAAGAGTTAGAGGAACACCAAAGATGGTATGTCATAACATGCACTTGGGGGTCTTCTCCGGACTTGCCCTCAAACTTGGGACAATCACTAGGAATCTTGGTTGGAACTGGAGGCCAATATGTGTTATGAAGGATTGGATCGTTCATCAACTTTGACACATCTGGCAGTTCAACGTTGCGAGAAACGGTAATTGAGGATTAAAAGGCATTAGAGGTCATTGATAAAGACATGTGCTAGCATTCCACCCAGGTTGAGAAAAATTCTGCCCCCATATCTTTTTTATTAGAGGATTCTGTCCATAGGGGTTATAAGATTGATAGTTCTGCCCATACTGGGGTTGAGGAGCGGGATAATAATTCTAAGCATACCATTGAGGTCCTTGCGGATCAACATAGGGATTCTTTTGCGGAATGTAAGCATTGCTTTGAGGTCGATTATACACCATCTGGGATTGATTTTTAGGGTAATAAGTGAAACCTTGGGGCGCATTATATACTACCTGAAATTGACCTTGAGGAGGGTAAGTAGCGCCTTGAGGTTGAGCAGGTTGAATACCCTGTTGAGCTGGTTGAACATGTTGAACCGGCTGTTGAGTAGGTTGAACAGGTTGAACCGACTATTGAGCAGGTTGAGCAGGTTGAATCGGCTGCTGAGGCTGGGCAAGCTGTCCTTGCAAAGCAGGTTGGCCTGGATACTGAGGGCCACCGGTGTTGGCTTGAGGGGTCCTGACCCAGGTTCGGAGGTTAAGGTTTGCCAACAAACCCCTATACTACTGGCCCTTTCGGCAATGACCTACTTGCGCAGGCCAAGGTCTTAGCTAAAGCAGTATGGGAGGGTGTTGGAACTAGGTTTCTGCACCCTAAGAGAGAGTAGGTAAGTTGAGGCAGATTTGTGTTCATAGCTTATTGGATTCGCACAGAGTAATTCAAATCACATGCTTTATCAGTATAGTTAGTTATTAACCATAATAGAGCTATTACCATTCCTAGATCTAATAAATAACTTCGCATCCACGTGTGTATCAGCAATTACTAGCACATAATATCATAATCGCAGCTATAGATACATTCGCAGCATAAACATATATCATAGAAGTATTCACAGCTTAAACAAATAGCATTTACAGATCTACTTATGCAAAAACACAGATATATTCACAGCTAAATAATCATCACAGATATGCTTCAGCAGTACACACCACTGATCCAGATAACACACAGATACTTCAACAATACTTCACATTCATTAACATTCATATCCACTTACAAACAAAACCAGCCCGCGCACACAGCCTAGTGGGGTCTGCACACAGCAGGACTGAGGATGTAATATTCCAAATTGGAATTAGCAGTAATACAAGACATAATAATGTAAAACACAACAAATCTGAACATGACATAAGAGGGATCAATATGCAGCCATCATTTTATTAATATATCAGCAACAATATACAAAAGATCTTGAGAGTCAAGCCACTCAAGAAATAAGAACAAGCCTCCAATGATCAGATAAATAAACACATGAGTTGTTGCGACTGTATAGAATGCTGGAAAGCAGTGACAGTGATGTCTATATCAGTGTAGCTTCTGTTGTAATCATAAATGTAATATGGCTGATAGATGTGAAAGAGAATCCTAGAAAAGAAGAAAATACAGTGCTCCAAAAGGAATGCGCTCAAGCCACAAGATGGTTGAAATACACCAAAGAACCAAGCATTGGAAATGTGCACCGCTAGTGCTGTTGCTACTAGAAACTACTACTTCTGAGGCAAATAACCATGTGCAGAAGGTTGTTATCATGCTCAAAATGATCCAGTATTTTAACCACAGATTTGACTCAAAAAACCCAGAAAAACCCAGAAATGGTTTGGCCAAATCTTAACTTTGGATTTTTGGCCATTTTTGGGTTACCCACTGCAACAACTCACTAAAATAACGCAGCCATGGAATGGAACTGAACTGTGAGGGATGGTAGATGGTTGGCCTGATGCCAAAATTATAGAAATATGCCCAGGAGCCCTCCTTGCTGATCCTCCAATGGATAGGCTACCTCTCCACTGAAAAACAAGCCCAGAATTGGCTCTATGTGATCCTCCTTTGCTGCACCCTGCAACACAACCCAGCTCTAAACAGAAATTGCGCTGTAGCTGAAGGAGGTAGCTTGGAAAAAATTCCAGAATGAGGAAATGCAGCTCAAAGAACCTCTCCTTCCCTGAGGATGAGGTAGGGATTCCCGATCAGGAACACCCTTGTGCTAAACAACACAACAACCTTGCTAAACAACAAGAGGAAGCAAAGTCTAAACAGACCAATATCAAATGATAAACTAAAACATGGATATCAATGGTTGCTATCCCCTCCATATATAGCATGAAAACCTCCTCACATTGGGTCCCATCCATACTTGCCACCAAGCTCATGCAAGTTGTCCTCCACTAATACTACGATGTCTCATCATAAAGGCCACTCCTCTTTGACAACGCTGTTGATTTGGTCAAAGTTGACTGAATCAACACGATCCAAGTCTTGTTCACACCCAAAGGTGCTTAATCCAGCTGCTTATTCTTCCTCCTTTCACATTAAGAATGTTAATATTCCTTCAAAAAAGGGTTTTATGAGTCTCCCCACTCACTTATTCACCTACCTAGTGATAAAACCAACTATAATATTCCATTTAGATGAAGGCTAAATTTTTGGAATATTACAGTCCTCCCCTCCAAAATATTGCTTGTCCTCAAGCAACTGTAAAGGTGGAGAAAAATTCCTCCCTCCCTCTTCTTGTGGGCTCCTCATCAATAGCTTTCACCACAACTCAACATAATCTGCAATAAATCTTCCCTCCAATGGTTCCTCCGAAGTATGCAAAACCAAATGGTGTACATCATGAGAAAGTGGAAGGTGCAAGTGGAAACCTTCTTGTTTTCCAATGGCCTTCTCAAGGTAGGAGTGATGACAATCATAGGGGATCTTATTCCAAATGAGAAACTCCCAAACCCATGCTATCATCCAAATGAAATGAGCCATTCTAGGTAGCTCATCAAAAGGATCCTCAACCCCTGGTTCATGCAATGTATTGGGGCTGCATGGAGAGATTAGATTCTTCCACCTGATTTTTTTCTCTCTCCATTTATGGTATGTATGGGGCTGTTGCTGATCTTGGGCTGAAATTACATGGCCTCCAAGAATGGCCCAAGTTACCCCACCAAACAATTTAGCCATGAAGTGCCTCCTCCAAAAACTCAAGCTCTCCAAATGGCTCCTCCCACATGAAAAAAAGAGATGTAGTATGGAAATCATGGTTTGCCCATTGTTTCTCCTGAAACATGCAACATATAAAGTAGGGTGAATCATACCCCCAATGGGCACCTTCAACTCTTGTCCCACTCTCCAAACAAAGCTCCCCATGAACATAAAATATCAACAATATATGGAAGCAAAAACCAATGAAAACAAGTTGTCCTTTGACAACCAGAAAGTGGATTATAGTTCCACACATGGAACCAGCGTAGTGCATCCCTTGCCTTCCTCAAAACCAAGAATAACAAGTGCTCTTACATCCACTTTTTTACTGCCACAATCATCCCATAAGGTGGAATCATGAAGAAAAATTTTGGTGTCAATGGCGCACACCAAGAATCATGTGGCTTCCCCCAAAAACCACCAATAGAATAGCCAACCTCAATGCTGCAATTGGCCCTAAGTACATCATAATATAATATGCAAGAAGGGATAATCCTCCTTGGTACAACACTCTGCTCATATAAAGTAAAGAAGTACAAATCATAATGCAAAATTGTACCTTCTCTACCATGTACTTTGGTCCTTGAGCTGAAATGGCTCAATTGAAAATTCTCCCTCACTCTCAATGAGTAGGGAAGTGGTTGTGACAACCTATCCATCACCATTCGGGCTATGCATCTCTCCTCATGTTGATATACATCCTACTGAATTCCCTCCCAAGTGAACTCCTCCATCAAAGAATGAAATGCATCAAAGTGCATAAAAATAAAGTCCACATGTGTTGCATGTAGTCGCTTCATCTTGAGCTCAGAAACTCTAGTCGAGAAGACTCTGCCATGAGAATATATGACCTCATCAACCACCATGTATCTATCATCTCTCTCCGGGTCATCAAGAATCATGCAAGAACCAAGATCCTTGGAGTACTCTACCAAGAGTTGAGACCTCCAGTATGGATCAATCCTCCTAAGAGACAACGCTGATGATCTGAAATGTTAAGCTCCCCACATGCTGCTGTCTACTCCTTTGACATCCCCCATGCCAAAGTCATCCTCCAAAGTGCTGCCATGCCCATCATGCAACTGCTCATGCTCAAATAGAAGTGGTGACTTTTGGAAGTTGGCCTCCCATGAGAAGCTACCATCCAAAAAGAACCTCCTGATCTTGGCCAATGTAAGCATGAGTGGCCTCCATCTACTCCAATGTATGGAGGATCCCTTCCTCAAAGGAAGTACCCTCTATTTCTCCAAACCCATGGAGCAGCTCCCTTGCATGATGAAGGTGCCATCCTCCATCACTGCAACAACTTCTGTCAACGTAGTATGTGTAGTGAGAGTGGGTAATACTGAAAATGGGAGAATGTCTCCCTCCTCCTTGAGTCTATCCCAAACTCTCTGCGCTGTACTAGACCCCTCCAAAGTATCCACCCTTCGGGATCTAAGAGTGGTGAACTAACTGGCAAGATGTCTCTCACCAACTCTAGATCTGGTGGCCTCCCAGGTGGAATGCCCCCATGCAGCGAGACATCAAAATCTGAAGTGGAATGTATATATGAGTGGACTGATTTGTCCCTCTCTTCACTATGCAATACAATATCCTTCCTTTGTACAGAAACCTCCTAAAATAGATAAGGGTGAATTCTCATCATCCCTTGATGCTGATCCTTCTTTTCTTCTCCTTCCATCTACCAAGATTCACAACCCACAACAACTGATGCATGTTGCTCCGGAATTGTGTTTTGGTTCCCACATGTTGGATCATTTGGAACTCCTTGCAAAGACATAAGGGCTCCTCTAATGGAAGTAATGGCTCCCTTCCCATCTCCATGTGTTGATGGATCTCCTCCTGATGGTACAGTGCTGTTAGCTCTTCTCTACTCATCCTCTTCATCAATATTTGATAATGCCTCATCATCAATGAGATATCCTTGATCTTGGTCTTCCCTTGAAGGAGGAACCTTCATGTCTTCACCTATAGAAGAGGGCTCTTCAAGAAGTGGGGATCTTGCTCTTGGCAAGGTATCATGCATGTTTCTATCCCCTTCAGCAAAATTATGGAGTGGAGTTGGAAAAATAAATCTCTCCAACTCATGCAAAGGTTTTGAGTTTTTGGGTTCAACAAGATATATTTTACAATGTTTAAGATCAAATCTCATCAATAATTTCTTAGTGAACCCTGCATAAGTGTTTACAGTTACATGATAAAATGAAGCAGAACTATAAAACCACCAATCATGGGCCATACTTTTGAGGTGCAGCACTGTTACTATAATGGCCTCCCTTTTTGAAACTTGGTGTAGCTGGAAATAGGAATCTAGCTCCTCCACCCAAGCTTTGGCTGTGCACTTTGCTGATCCATCAAAGTTAGATAGAAAGATTCTACCTCTCTTGCTTCTATTATGGTTGCTGGATATTATGTCTTCCTTGAGTTGGAAAAACCCTTGGAAGTCCAAGTGCTTTTTGAATCTCCATGATTGAGACTCATACTCCTGAAGATAGTCACTCAAGGTCTCCTCCCTTGGTGCATCTTCTTCCTCCATTCTTCTTGCAGTGAATGTGGGCAATAAACTACGCTGTGGATCTGCATGTGTGGCTGAATGCTCACACCCATCATGTGAATATCTAGGGCTTGCTTCACCTTCAAACCCTCTTGGAAATCTTCTACACTTCTCCCCTTTCATCTCCTTGAGATCTTCCTTGATTTCCTTCATAGTTTGGAAAAGAAGCTGGGAGCTCCTCTCTTCCTTCATTTCTCCAAATAATGGAGTCATGCCTTTGTTTCTTCCATACAACTTCTATTTCCTGTGAGAAGAAGCTTCTCCTTCTGATGAAATAATGTCTTGAATGCACAGGCTGAGCCAAGATTATGCTCTGATACCACTGTAATATTCCAAATTGGAAGTAGCAGCAATACAAGACATAATAATGTAAAACACAACAAATCTGAACATGACATAAGAGGGATCAATATGCAGCCATCATTTTATCAATATATCAGCAACAATATACAAAATATCTTTAGGGTCAAGCCACTCAAGAAATAAGAACAAGCCTCCAATGATCAGATCAATAAACACATGAGTTGTTGCTAATGTATAGAATGCCAGAAAGCAGTGACAGTGATGTCTATATCAATGTATAATTCCTGTTGTAATCATAAATGTAATATGGATGATAGATACAAAGCAAAGCCCAGAAAAGAAGAAAATACAGTGCTCCAAAAGGAATGCACTCAAGCCACAAGATGGTTGAAGTACACCAAAGAACCAAGCACTGGAAATGTGCACTGCTATTGCTGATGCTACTGGAAACTACTACTTCTGACGCAAAGATCCATGTGAAGAAGGCTGTTAGCATGCTTAGAATGATCTGGGATTTTAACCATAGATTCTACTCAAAAAACCTAGAAAAACACAAAAATGGTTTGGCCAGATCTTAACTTTGGATTTTCGGCCATTTTTGGGTTACCCACTGCAACAACTCACTAAAATAACACAGTCATGGAATGGAACTGCGCTGTGAGGGATGGTAGATGTTTTTGCTAATGCTAAAATTATAGAAATATGCCTAGGAGCCCTCCTTGCTGATCCTCCAATGTATAGGCTACCTCTCCACTGAAAAACAAGCCCAAAATTGGCTCTATGTGATCCTCCTTTGCTGCACCCTGCAACACAACCTAGCTCTAAACAGAAATTGAGCTGTAGCTGAAGGAGGTAGCTTGGAAAAAATTTTGGAATGAGGAAATGCAGCTCAAAGAACCTCTCCTTCCCTGAGGATGAGGTAGGAATTCCCGATCAGGAACACCCTTGTGAAAAAGAACACAACAACCTTGCTAAACAGCAAGAGGAAGCAAAGTCTAAATAGACCAATATCAGATGATAAACTAAAACATGAATAACAATGGTTGCTATCCCCTCCATATATAGCATGAAAGCCTCCTCACATTGGGTCCCATCCATACTTTCCACCAAGCTCATGCAAGTTGTCCTCCACTAATACTGCGATGTCTCATCATAAAGGCCACTCCTCTTTGACAACGCTGTTGATTTGGTCAAAGTTGACTGAATCAACATGATCCAAGTCCTGTTCACACACAAAGGTGCTTAATCCAGTTGCTTATTCTTCCTCCTTTCACATTAGGAGTGTTATTATTGCTTCAGAAAGGGGTTTTATGAGTCTCCGCACTCACTTGTTCACCTACCTAGTGATAAAACCAACTATAATATTCCATTTAGATGAAGGCTAAATTTTTGGAATATTACAGAGGATCTCCATTCACACAGTCAGCAGGAGTCCTTACCCAAAACAACCCAAAACAGATGTAACAGTTTGCACGTAGCATTAGTCTTCATTCATGCCTACTTCTAGACTCAAACTATTCATCTATTTATATCGATATAACCTACGCTATCCTGTGGTCTTCAAACCGTGGTTTACAGAATCTAGGTCTACTCTTGGACCCATTATAATGCGTTCGGGGCTTTGACCCACCCTAAAACCCCTGCATTAGACTAATTAATATTAAAATATACAAAATTCGCAACTTAGGGAGCCTCGTTCCAATAGGCCCCCAACACAATCTTGTGACTCGTCCCGAGTCACTGTGGCCGTGGGTTCTCCATCTTTGCCTGCAGTTGCTTGATTGCCTCAACCAGAGGGGCCAACACACCTTCACTTTGTGCAGCAGCATTCTGGGCTATCTCCACCAACTTCTGCGAAGTTGGGCCTTCTGTAGCAGTAATGACGCTCTCCAACGTCTGGTTCAGTTGCTTGACTGCAATGTCGACATCCTGAGATAGCTTAAGGGCCTCATCAGCCCACGGCTTGAGGTGATCACTCAAAGTATTCTTCCGTTGCCAAAGGGCTTCCATGTCATCCTTGCTTGCGTGGCTAGTGCGCAGTCGGGCCAATCGATGAGCGGGGACCAGAGTGGTCAGTGTAGCCTCCATTTGGTCAAACTCTTCTTCTTTCTGGCATAGTGCTTGGTTGATTTCGTCTAGGAGAGAGTTGCGCTGCACCTTGGTCCATAGCTGCATATAAGTTTCCAACAGTTCTGCAACCTGAGAAATTTGACCTGTAATGACATTTTTGGCCTCTGTAACCAGCGTGGCTCGCTGGGCCCGTACCTCTGGTGGCATTTCTGGCTGTAACTTGGCCTGCAAGGTCACAATCTGTTGTTCCATCTCCGTCTTGACCACTTGGATCTTGGTCCTTGAGGCCTTGAGCGCTGCGACCAACCCTTCAATATTAGCCTAGGGGGTGGCAAAAGCTGGGATATCTTCGGTAACATCCATGCAGATCCTACTAATGAGGAGCTCCAATTCTGTTTGCTACGCGGTGGCGAGGGTACATGCAGCCTCTGCCTGAGAGACTTCAGCAGTTTTTTCTTCAATCATCTGCTCAACTGTACTAAGCTGTTGGTGCACTTGTTGGTCTCTATGCTGAATCTCTTCGAATAGGGATGCATGAAGGATCTGCAACGGTTCATGCAGCAGGCAGGCGAGATCCAACTGTACCTCTGCGCAGGCCTAGACTTGCACTCCTAAGTCGGGTGGAATCAGTATGAGGGATGCACCCAAAAGAGGGCAGAGGCGGCTTTCCGGCATACTGATGACTACGCTGCTTGTGGCTGGGGTCGACCTTACCTGAATCATACTGGTTTGCAATGTATAAGTCTTGAGCTGCAGAGCCCAGAGCTCAGCCTGGAGTGTATCAATTGTGTCTTTTTGTTGTTCTTCCAGAGCCAACCATTTGTCCTCTACAACCAGGGTGACCGCATCTGTGATCTACTCTAGGTCCTCTTCGGTTAGCATAACTCTTGTGTCACGTTCCGGCCATTGAGCTCGTTGCTTCTTCCGTGGCCCTTTAATAGGTTCACCAGTTCGCTTCGTACCCCGATGGGAGTCAGCACCTCCCGCCTCCAAACCTTCTGCACCTAGATCCTGCTGCAAATCCTTCTATGATGCTATTTTCGCGCCCTTCCCAGTACTCTTGCCCTACTACGATCCCTTCTGCGATCCCGGGTCCACTTCCTTCCCTGTACCTTTACCCTGTCCTCCTGTATCTTTGGTGGTGTCGGGCAGGGTGATCTTTGTGGTGCTCCTCCCTGCAGTGTCCTTTGTACCTGATTTTAAGCCAAGCTTCCAGTGTCGAGGCCGATTCACAATTAGGCGGTCAATGTCTTCATCAACAACCATGTATGGGAGTGAAACCCATGCTATATCCTTACGGTCTATGATATGTACTTTATGCATGGTAACTTGAAACGACGCAATGCTTTTGTATTTATCATAAACAACCGTAGACAAGCGCAACTGGGAATTTGTTGCTGCTACGAGCCCACTCTGAAAGAGGACCCAAAAGACTTGATTGTCCTCAATAATTTGTGTGTCCTTTGAGTCCCACAAATTCACGTATCGCACCCCCTCGCACATATCTGGTGTGAGCTTAGGGAGGACCGAGTCGTCAGGGGCTTCCCATGTGACCAATGCAATGAAAAGCAACAACCAGGAGTAGCAGAATGCTCATCCCTGATCCTGGGATTCGTGGACATTTGCCAGAAATTTGTTGCACAGGTACTGGGACCAATTCAAGCAAACCCCCTTTTCGCATCGGCCCGCCAGCTAAATCACATATGCAGGGAGGGTGGAAACCTGGCATTTGCGCATCATATTGCATGCCAATAACAAGGTACCCATGTGCGTACCGGGGTTGCTGATGGTGCTGATCATGAATCCCTAAGTGTTTTGCTCCACATGGTAATCCTTGTGCACCTTATCGGCGATATTTTGCTCATAGTTTTTTCCAACGCGCAGCATAGGGCTGGCCCTTCCATGGGAAGACTAGTAATTCGGTGAAGAAGCGCGACATCAATGGGGATTTGATCTTGGATCCAAATGCTGCCATCATGGACTAGGACAAGCAGCTGGCACACAAGTTAGTATGTGACATTGTAGTGGCCAAAATGAGGCATCCTCAGCAGGTTTAAGAGTCCGGAACCAGCCAATCCACGCACCCATGGTATGGGGACTATTTTTATCCCGTCATCTTCCAAGACCCTTTCGAGATATAGTTTCGGTGCTAATTCGAGGAAGGCCTCCAAATTGGTCAGGTCATGGTTGTTGAATTTGACCTCGTGGAGCTTATCAAAGGGTTCTTCGATGATGGTGACCTCACCCAGCATCAGTGGAATTTGTAGATAGGTGCGCAGGCCATCGAGATTCTTAGGCGTGCATGTTGAGGGCCTGTGAGGCCGAACATAGGGCGGTAGCCAGTTGATCGGTTCAGTAATCTGGGCCTCTTCTTGAGCGGACAGGGGTCTCTTCAATGGGTCAAGAAAATGTGCTTGGGGCACCACTCGCGGGGACTTCACATTTTGAGGGGAGGTGCAGGGCTTCAACCAAGTCCATTATCGAGGTTTCCCCGACCCTTGCACCTTTTCTTTCCCCTTCTGCTTCCTCTGGCTTGGTGTGGACATAACCTCCTCCACTTCAGGGTCAACTTCCAACACTTCCTCAGATTCTCTCTCTGTCGAGGTCACAGGCTGGGAAGATTTGGCGGGATTAGACGTAGTCATTCTGGCGTGAAATATGAACTCAGGGTGGCCACTATCTGAGGGGGAAGCATGCTCAGACATGAACAAGGCGCAATAGTCATGGATTAGTGCAAAACAAAAAATGCTCAAGATACACGGAACCCTCTTCTAAGCTATCCTTCTGCTTTTATAGCCTTGGAGATCATCCAACGGTCGGGTGAAACTTATCAGGAACTTACCATCAAGTACACAGTAAAAAATCTTTGGAAATCGCCTCATTAATTGTCGGCCGCCCACTCCTTACAACGGTAAAATTTTCTTTTTACCTAGACTTACTGTTCCAATGGCTAGTTTTCGCACCTCTTGTGCGCCCAGCGCACCCCTGCGCTCCCAGCGTAGCTCCCCGGGCCTCCAAAACTGCGATTGATCCCTGCACGTACCACGGTCCTGACTGTAATAGCCTTCCTTTGTGTGCGTATTCCGCCCCATATAGCTACTCCAGCCATATAGTCATTTGATCCGATATGGTTTGATCCAGATACCATTGACATATCCTGGTACCATATCACCACGCAGGGTAGCTAGCCGAAAAACTCATCCCTCAGTGATTTATTTTACCATATAGGGACCTAACCAGTGCTGTCGAAACTTCCTCGAGTGTTTCGCAAACTAGCTATTGTACAACAGGACCAATTTGCCTTCCGCAAATGTCTTTTGCCGAATATGTCGATCATTCCATGCCTTATCCCGAGGCTTCTGAATCTGCTGATGGAAATTAGCTTTGAACCGATCTTCCTCCAACGCCACAAGATGCGCTAAACGCTCCTCCATGATATTAGGCTCCGCCATGTTTGTAAAGGTTGCGATGCGCAGGCTAGGAACAATATACTCCATGGGCATAATGGCCTCCCTTCCATAGACCATCCTAAACGGTGTTTTCCCCGTCAACTTCTTGCAAGTGGTTCAATAGGTCCAAAGAACTAACGGTATGCGCACGTCCCAATCGCTGTGATCGAAATTATAGATCTTGGTCAGTGCCTGCTCCAAGATCTTATTAAAAGCTTCTATAGCTCCATTTGCTTAAGGATGATACAGGGTGCTTTTCACATGGTGGATCCGAAATTCTTCTGTCAAGGCCTGTATTGTTTCATTAAAAAAATGCGTACCTCTATTGCTCATTAAGATCTTTGGACAACCAAACCTGGTTAGAATCTGCTCAAAAATGAAGTGCGCAGTGGTGTCTGCAGTGCAATCCTTCACATCTTGCGCTTCGGCCCATCTGGTTACATAATCAGTGGCGTTGGTGATGTAGCGCGCACCTGTCTTCTTCCCTGGCGGGTTGATGGGCCCAACAAAGTCGAATGCCCATTTGTCAAACGTTTGCAGGGCCATCTGCTGTTGTAGGGGAATTTCGTCTCTGTACGATGGCCTCCTCATCCTTTAGGATGTATCGCAGGCTTTGCAATAGTCGTGAGAGTCATTATGCAGTGTAGGCCACCATAGCCTAGCTCTCAAGATCTTCTGTGCCATTGCTTTTCCTGCGTAGTGTCCTCCTGCTATGCCCTCATGAGCTTCTTCTAAGATGGCATGCCATTCATGCTCCAATATGTATCTTCACAACACTTCATCATCTCCAGTTTATACAAATGGCCTGCGATGATGGTAAAACCTGCTGCGCGGGTTATCAATTCTTTCTTTTGTTGTACTGAGTATTTTGTGGGTGCCCTCCCTGTAGTCAAGAAATGAATGATGTCGGCGAAGTGTGCATCAACCACCTTAATCACGAACAACTATGCATCAGGAAATACTTCTTCTAGGTTGGTGGGTTCCTCACCGTTCTCGATTCGGGATAAGTGGTCCGGCCTAGCATTCAACCTTCCCGGCTTGACAATGATCTCAAAGTCATATTCTTAGAATAGTAGCAGCCACCAATAGATTCCCCCCCCCAAGACAGGCTTATTCACTAGGTACTTCAAATCCGAGTGGTCCGTAAACATATTGAAGTGCCCTCCTAACAGATAATGTTGATATTTTTGCAGTGCATAGACCATGGCCAACCCCTCACGTTTAGTAGTGGAGTAGTTGCGCTTCGAACCTGAGAGTTTCCTACTATCAAATGGAATTGGATGGTCAATGTATCCGTATCCAGGCTGCGTAAGGACAACTCCTAGGGAAATTCCCGACGCACCTACGTGAACATGGAAAACCTTTGCCTAGTCAGGAAAGATGAGAATAGGCGTAGAGACCATCTTCTCCTTGAGTAGCTCAAAGCTCTTCTGACACTCGTCATCCCAAAAAAATGAAATATCCTTCTTTAGAAATTTTTCCATAGGTGCTGTGTTTAGCGCGTATCCTTGAATGAACTTCCTGTAGTAGCCTGTATGTCCAAGGATAGAGCGCATCTGTTTCTCAGTAGTAGGCACTTCTAGATTGATGATAACTATTATTTTGGCGGGATCAACCATCAATCCTTTTCGACAAATTATGTGGCTGAGCAAGATTCCAAAGGGTATGCAAAGTATGCATTTCCATCCAACATCATACGCAGGTCTGAGACATGCTTCTTTACCGACCCAAAGACAGTCCAATCATCAAAATATACCTCCAAAAACTTTTGGATGAACTCTTTGAATACTGTGACCACCACCCGCGAAAAGATGGCAGGGGCATTCTTGAGCCCAAACGGCATGACCGTATACTGAAAAGATCCCCATTCAGTGGCAAACGTAGTTTTGCTGCGATCTTCAGGTGCGATTCTGATCTGATGGTAGCCTGAGAACCCATCCATGAATGAGTATGCTTCCTGCCCCCCTACGCTATCAAGGATTTCATCTGAGAATGGCGTAGGAAAGGGATCATGTACGCATACATCATTCAATTTGTGCAGGTCAATACAAATCCGTATCTCTCCCTTAATATTTTTCTCCTGAACCACCATAGGGCTTACCCAATCTGACTGTTTGACCAGTTTGATGAAACCTGCAGTGAGCATTTTGTCGATTTCTTCCTTGACTTTTTCTTTGTACTTTGGGTTCAACCGATAAGGGCGCTATTTCACACGACGCGCATCTGGTTTTAAAGTGATGCGTATGAATCCTAGGTCCTTTGTAATTCCTTTGAGTTTCAAAAATTTGGTCGGGAATAAGTCCTGGTATTCCATGAGGAGTTCTGCAGCTTTTCCCACCGTATCATCATCCCAATAGTCCCCAATTTTAGCTAACTTAGGCTTCTCCTTCGTTCCAATGTTGATTTCTCGCAGCTTCAGAGGCTTAGTGACATCGACAGTCTACAGTGGGGGTCCAACAACTGCGTGTTCTCCCTCTGAATCTGGGATAGAGACATTTTGCGGGTCTTCATCGCACTCCTCTATTGATAAATTGCAGCAGTTGACAATATCGTGCATCTGCGTTTCCCATGCTGGTGACCCATGTGCTGCGTAAGGGCGTGATTCATCAAATACTAAGGCATCAATATCCTGCAGAGCATTGTTGAGTTCCTCCATTCCCCCTATTAGCCTGAATGTCCCTACAAACTCATCCTTCAGGGTTTCCCAGTGGCGGGTGCACTGATGTAATTTTGTGTCTAAATACCATGCGGTCGGGATTGGTCCCAAGGCATGAATGAACAGATGGACCCATTCCTCTGTAGTTTTTTCATCCCATTCGCTCATCCATGCTGTCAAGTTCTTGTGCAGGTCCCCTCGCCCCAAGAAAGTCTTTATGCACAGGTGAGCTGGAGGTTCGAACCGTAAGACCATCATGTCGCAACATTATTCCCAATCATGGAATGCCCCCTTATGTGTGTCCTACCACCTCACAGGGGTTGCGTGCATGGCTAGATTAAGGGCCCATAGCCTTCGTTCCTATGGGACTTCAGCTTCAAATTCTCGCAAAAAATCCCTAATACTACTAAAACCATCAAAGTAGGGAAGTTATCTTATCTCTGAGGAGATGCATCAGAAGTTCTTTGTGATTCTAAGACATCACAATGCAGATACATCATGTAACTGATTCTACGAGTTTTCTGTCTCCCCATCGGAGTCAGAGAAGCACTCTCTGTCCTTTTCCCAGTAAAGCACACCATCAACTGTAGGAGTGATCCAATATTTGTCCCGAGCAGTCATCTTATATATGTGATCCACATCCTCTTCTTCGCACACTGGTTCTGTATACTACTCTCCTTTCGCAGGGTCTAGGGGGATTATCACCCTTGTACCATCATTCTTAAACAGCATGCTTCTTTTCTTTAGGTTGATGATGCCTCCCATATCTATAGCCCAATCTATTCCTACGAGCGCAGGATAGGGGTCCGCATCTTCCACAATCTGAATTACCTCAAAGTCGGCTCGAACCTTAACTCCCGCAATATCTACCATAATTTTTGACAGCCTCCCCAATGGTATGATCTTCTATTGGTTAGCCATATGTAGCTGGATAGTGGACCATTCCAACTTAGGCTCTCTCATCCACTGCCAAGTTTTCTTGGGTAGTATGTTTGCATCTGACTCCAAGTCCAAGATAATCTGATCCATTACATAGTCACCAATCTGTGCTGTTAGCCGCATTTCCCGACCAATTCGTTTCTTATGCTTGTACAGTTTGTGCACATCCTTAACTTCCGAGGGTGGGTTAGTTTTCTTTGCGCAGTTGTCTATTAGTGCTTGTATATTATTTATTACCTTCTGGTTGCTTAGTAGCTTCATACATGCTTGTAGAAATGGTTTAACTTATAATTTTTTCTAAGGTTTGCTGGAGCTTTTGAAACATGCACCTCATTCTTAGTAACGTCTCTGCGAGCTGCGACAAAGGTTTCCTTTTCCTTCTGTAGGTCCAGGTTTTCCTGTTTGATGGCTACTTTCCGGATAAGAGATTCAACTTCGGATTTCTCTTCACCTCCTCCCGTAGCCATGTCACTACACGTTATGACATTAATACTTGGTACTTCATCACGTGGTTCTGCCTTAACCCTCTGTACATTCTGCGTAGGTGTCTACTATTTTTCCTACATTTTTTCTATCAGAATTGGACAATCTTCAATCACATGGTCCAGTTGTCTACAATAATGGCAATATTGTCACGTAGGGTTCGTACAGTCCCTCACAAAGTGCCCTATCTCCCCACAGTTGTAACAGATCAATTTTCCTCTTCCCTGACTTGCGCCTCCACCCCTTCCCCCTCCCCTGCCCCTAACTGTGGAGCCTCCTCTGCTTGAGGGAGATAGTGGTAAAGAAGGGTCAGCCTGTACCCTGTATAGGTTTCCTCGATCTATCATTAAGTCATAGGTTTGTCAGTTATGCTCGTCATGCCCCATAGAGGAGCAGAATCGACACCATTTCTGCTTCAATTCTGGAACGTAAGCACCCATACGCAGACAGTGGTTAGTATCATGTAGCCCGACAACACAAAAATCAATGCACCATAACGTTGGACCACTTGGCCCCGCAACATTCTTAGGACGCAATGGGCTGGGTCCCCCAGCCTACATGTAATCTGCCAGCAGAGGACACTGATCCTTGGTATGACCGGATACCCTGCATATTATGCACCATATGACTGGACTAGCCTCTTTCCCCCAATCCTTTCGCAGATTTTGTATTTCTATGTGCATTGCCTCTAGCTATCCCTATATTTGCTGCACCAATAACTGAGCATCGTCCCTCAGCGCAACCTCTAGTTTCATAGCAATCTCCAAAACCTTCTCTTGCATTGCAATCAACTACTAACCCATAGGTTCACGTAGGTGAGGTAGCAGCATAACGATAAACCATTCCTTGTTCTGCCTATTGTCATACTAAAATTCCTCATCTCTGATAACCTTTTTTAGCCGTTGATAAGCTTCCCATACCGATTCAGTGGGTCCCTGTCTAAAGTCTTTCAAGTCGACCACTATCTGAGAGTAGGACTTAGGCTTTCGAAACTATTGTTTTAACGCTGTCTTGATCTTTGGAATAGATGGATTTGTGCATTGCCCTACATACCCCATATACTAATCCAAGGCCCTTCCTTCAAAGGTAAGCGATAGCTGCGCCCTCTTTACAATGTCGGAAGCCACGTTCTATGCAGCCCATACTGATTTTGCGACAAACCAAAATCGGTCCATATCTTCATCCCCTACACCCTTGAAGGTAGGTAGCTTCATGTACGAGGCCATATCATCTTCTGGCGGTGGTGGAGGTATGGGTGAGTTCTTACCCCTATGCTGACTTGAAGGTGGTGTAGCTGGGGGGCTATGCGCAACCGATTCTTGTAATGGACTGTAGACAGATCTATCTCCTTCTTGATTAGTTCAGTAATATTTACTACTTCATGTTGTGATCTCGCTCAGATTAGGGGCCATTCACTCGGTGTGGCTGCACAAAACGCCTTTTTCGCACAGTAATATTTTGATTAACAAAGGCAATGTTTTCAAGAAATTACCTTGGAAACCCTTGAAGAACCTTCGCTCTGCTTTCGAACAGGATATGAAATGATCGACTATGAATTCTATCACAAACCCTCCCAGCACGCTATCCACCCAGTGATCTACTGTACGGGTGATGGTATTGTCAGTCCTTTCCAACTACTGGATCAACTTTGGAGTCCACTGTGTGACCCGCTCATCCTTCCAACATGTATGGAAATCTACGAGCCTGGCTAGCCACTCCTACAGCTCGTGTGCAAAGGTTACAAATAAAATTTAATATACTTTAGTAAAAATGTACTTATTTTTCCACTTCTTAGTTGTCAGCTTCGCGCTATGATTCTCTTTTACAGAGAATACCTAAATCTGTCTTTCGAACAAGTCCTCAATTTCTATCTTCTCAAATCTCCAGTGTTCCCTTGGCATTACCTAATCTCTCTCTCAAAATTCTCCCGGTCTCGGCAACGAAACCATTTGTTGGCTTGAGGGAACCTGACCCAGGTTCAGAGGTTAAGGTTTGCCAACAAACACCTATAATACTGGCCCTTTCAACAATGACCTACTTGTGCAGGTCAAGGTCTCACCCGAAGCAGTATGGGAGGGTGCTGGAGCCAGGTTTCTGCACTCTGAGAGAGAGTAGGTAAGTCGAGGCAGATCTGTGTTCGCAGCTTATCGGATTCGCACAGAGTAAGTCAACTTGCAGGATTTATCAATATAGTCAGTTATTAACCATAACAGAGCTATTACCATTCCTAGATCTAATCAACACCTTCACATCCATGTGCATATCAGCAATTACCAGCACATAATATCATAAACGCAACTACAGATACATTCACAACATAAACATATATCACAGAAGTATTCATAGCTTAAACATATAGCATTTACAGATCTACTTATGCAAAAACACGGATATATTCGCAGCTAAATAATCATCACATATATGCTTCAGTAGTACACATCACTGATCCAGATAACACACAGATACTTCAACAATACTTCACATTCATTAACATTCATATCCACTTACAACCAAAACCAGCCCGCGCATATAGCCTAGCGAGGTCCGCACACAGAAGGACTGAGGATCTCCACACACACAGCCAGCATGAGTCCTTACCCAAAACAAACCAAAACATATCTAACAGTTCACACATAGCATCAGTCTTAATTCATGCCTACTTATAGACTCAAGCTATTCATCTATTTATATCGATATAGCCTACGCTATCCTGTGGTCCGCAAACCATGGTTTGCAGACTCTAGGTCTACCCTTGGACCCATTACAATGCATTCGGGGCTTTGACCTACCCCAAAATCCCATGCATTAGACTAATTAATACAAAAATATACAAAATTCGTAGCTTAGGGAGCCCCATTCCAACAATCGAGTTGCCCTTATGGAAGAGGTTGGCTCCATGGTTGTGATGGACCAGGTTGCCCCTGATAACCAGGTTTCCTGTGACAACCAGTTTGACCTAGAGCAGAACTTTAGGGTTGTCCTTGTTGTATAAAATCTTGGCCTTGCGGAATGTAAGGTTGTTGCTGTGGTGGATACATTTGCCCCCCAGGAACATAAGACGCTCCTGGTTGAAACTGAGGTTGACCAGATGGATCGTAGGGTTGTCCTTGTTGGACCGAAGGTTGTCCCTATAAGGGTTGTCCTTGTGGACCGTAAGGTTGTCCCTGAGGACCAAAGGTTTGTCCTTGTTGGACCAAAGGTTGTCCCTGTAAGGGTTGTCCTTGTAGGCCCAAGGGTTGTGCCTGTATTAATGGTCCTTGATGAGAATCAACCTGATAGGGATTAGCCAGAGGAAAATAAACAAATTGATGCAGATCAATCAAAGGAAAATATATGGGATTACTGTAGACATCATAATGATGGGGAGGATTTCCAGGAGCTTGCGACTGCTGAGAACCCTGAGGTGCGGAACTCTACGGTTGAGAATCAGGAGAGGGAGCATACAGTCACTGAATATCCAACAAATAATCATCGAGTGTATAAGTAGAAACCATAGGTGTGGTAGAAGTAGACGGGGTTTCCACAACGTGAGGTTGTGATCCACTCACGGCAGGCCTAACAGGCAATGTGGGATTGATAAAGATAGAACTGCAAACAGTAGCAGACCCTGACAACAGAGTCATGCTAACAACCGGTGCAGATGAAGCTACACAAACGGTAGGTCAGACTAGGACAAATGTAACAGTGGCTGACGAGATGGGTGTCAAGGGCGACATTCCTAATGTAGGAAAAACCGAGCTTCCAGTGGGAGCCACTGTACTAGATTGTGCAACGGATGTGACACACGAAATAATCTGACCCAAAGTACGATAACCGGGTGGAAGAGACACCGATTGGGGGGAAGGTTGACTGGAGACATACGAGAACTCTTTTGGGAAAATATGATATTCTCCCATAGAAGCATGCAGTTCTTCATTGCCAATAGGACTGGAAGAATCCATATCTGATGAGGTCGTAAGATCATCAAAAAGACAACGAGGACTATGAGGTATAGCAATGGATAATAACGACGATACCGAAGTGAGAGGAGGGAATTATTCCTCGCTCCCAAAACCAAACCAAGCACCCTGAGGTGGCCAATTGAATTCAACCAACCATTTAGGAGGAGACCGGGTAGTGAGAGGTAAGACACTTGGGAGAATAGGTTGCGCAAACTCAACAGACCTAGTGGATTGAGGTGTTTCCAAAGAAATGTCAGGAAAAGGACTACCACAAGGAGGCAGTGAAGAAGATGACGAAATTGGTGGTTCTGCCACTCTGACAATATTTCAACACAGGAAGAAAAATGATAGAGCCTATTCGAGGCTTCAAGATAAAACTCTAAGGAACTACAAAAACAAGCCAAGCAGAAAACTTTTAACGGGCGTGTGATCATAGGCAATTAATTTTATGACATTGAAACGAAACTTTGCTGTTCCGTGTTTTAAGAGTTGAGAAACAAGGAAAATATGACTCTAGTCACTTTCATAATTGAATGAGCGTGAAAGGACAAGTGCTCGATGATCTTTTCACTTTTTAAGGAGTCACGAAAAGATCTAAATGACTACACAGGTAATCTAAGCAAGAGGGTGTACCAAGTTTCTGTGAACTACTATATACACCTTGGTGATCAAATGAAAGAGAAATGACCAAGGAATTGACGTACGTGCAGGTAGTCTCCTAAATGCCATGTTCAGTGTATCACAGTTACAAGGCGGCAGACTTGACTTCCTATGGATAAAGTATTTGAACCTAGGAGGGTCTCCCTTTATATACATGACGGTATGAGGATCACAAGTTTGTACTAGCGTTGTCTAAAGCCAGGTTGTGAACGACATCTACTAGGTTTAATGACACCGGAACACGTCACTAGCCTAGACCTCTAAAATATTTACGTTAGGTTCCAATGCTTCCTTAGATTGATTGAATTGATTTTAAGGTTGATCTTGAATTAATGTTTTAGTTTCAAGGCCTTACCGAATGGGATCTCAAATTCCTAAATGCACACTACATGAAAAAGAACACTATTTCTGTTCGATGAATTCTAACTAAGAGAAGGATAGAGATCTTTAACAAAGTAACAATCAATGAAAACACAAGAATAATTTCTCTAATGCATCTAATACAACCAAACGAAAAATGAAAAACCCTTTCCTAGTTCACTAAGAGCTAGTTATGTAAAAGAACTTTTCATTTTCGATCCAAACGAAATAATGCAATTTTTGTTTTTGTTTTTTATATGAATGAAGCACACGATGCACTATTACACTTAAAAGCAAAGCGAACACTAGTTTTGAGCACTATGAATGTAAATATCTAAAATGAATAAATCAAAAGCAATACAAACATTAAAGCACACTCAGACTAATGATGCACTCTTTCAAGAAAACAAAAAGCTTTCAAAACGATCCAAATGAGCAATGTGATCTATGCTCAAAGTGATGAAATGGAGAGTTAAACGAAAACATAAGTGATCATTCAACAAGCCAAAGACACGAAGGATCAAGAAAGACTAACGCAATCGACCATCGAAATGAGATGACAAGGATAAAAGTGACTCGAATTCAACTCAGGAGGCTCAGTGAGGAGAAGGCCGAATCAAACAACATAAGACCTAGAAACCTTGTCAGGGTCCTATAATAATAACGTTCATAATTTTTGAATTGACTATGATTAGTCTTGTAAATATGTACATACCTTGCTTTCTGCAAGTTGTTTTCCCACATTTTAAAATAATAAAAAATGAAAATATGGTAAGAGTCCTAAAAGAAAGATCAAGGACTTGAAAAGAAAAGATAAAAAAGAATAAAAAATGGACCCCAAAAGCAAAAAGAGATAAGAATAAGACATGAAAGTGATGCAAGTCAAAATGCCACTACTTTTACTTTACTGCAAAAATAATGATTATGTGCAGCTTGTTCAAAATGCCATGATCCATGATAAGTTGAATAGTTTAATCTTAAGCTATGAATGGGAGGTAACTCATCAAATCAGAATGTGTATTAGATGAAGAATGTACATGCATTTATACATGGAGGTGAGGCTATTGGGATTCATCTCCCAATGACTCTTGGCCTTCCTTATTTCCTAATATTATTTATTATACAAAATTAAATATTCACACCCATCCCATAGGATTAGGTGTCAACATTCCCCCCTTTAATCCGAAGGGATGTTGGTGAGCCCAAGCATCGATATGAAATTTTTAAACTTTTCTCTTCCAAGTGCTTTGGTAAAGATATCAATAGTTTGCTCATTTGTGGAACAATGATGTAGATGGATGGTTTTGGCCTGAACATGATGTCGAATTAGATGGTATTTTGTATTGATGTGCTTTGTTCGATCATGGAACTTTGGGTTCTTGGCCAACTTTATTGCAGAAGTGTTGTCGATCATGAGTGGTGCGGAATACATTTGTTTCATCTGCAAATCTTCCAGGATTTTCCGGAGCCACACAATTTCCTTTGTTGCTTCAGCTGCTGCCACATATTCTGCCTCGGTCGTGGAATCTGCTGGAACTGACTGTTTACGTGATCTCCATGAGACAGCTCCTGATCCAAGACTCATGGTGTAACCTGTAGTAGATACCCCTGTTTCTTTGTCGCCATCAAAGTCTGAATCAGAGTATCCGATCAAGCTGAAGTCGCCTACCTATGTATATTTGAGTCCAAAGTCTTGAGTCCCCTTCAAGTACCTTAACACTCTTTTTGCAGCAGACCAATGTCCTTCACAAGGTTTTTGCATGAACCTTGAGAGGATTCCAACAACAAATGAAATGTCAGGTATGGTGGTGGTCAGATAGATAAGACTTCCTATAAGCTGTCTATACTTAGTTGCATCCTCAAATTCCTTCCCTTCAATAGATGTAAGCTTCAAGTTTTGTTCCATTGGAGTGGTTAAGGGATTACAGTCATCCATGCTAAATTTGTTCAAGAGATCTCCAATGTACTTCTTTTGAGAAAGAAATATGAATTTAGGATGTTGAATTACTTCAATACCCAAATAGTAATGAACATGACCGAAATCAGTCATTTCAAAACCTTTCTTCAACTCTTTCTTCATGGATGCAATATAGCTCTCATTGTTTCCTGTTATCAAAAGATCATCTACATATACCACAAGATATACAACTGTTTTTCCAACTTTCTTAACAAACAAAGTTGCATCATCAAGATCCAAATGTTTGAAGTCAAGTTTCAAAAGATGCTCGGTCAATTTCTCATACCAGGCTCGTGGTGCTTGCTTGAGGCCATACAATGATTTTATAAGCTTGCAAACTTTGTTTTCTTGACCCTTTACCACAAATCCTTTTGGCTGGGACATATAAAATTTCTCCTTTAGATCTCCATTCAAGAAGGTTGTTTTTACATCCATCTGATGGACTTTCCATCCATTCTGAGCTGCTAAGGCAAAGAGAGTCCGGATGGTGGTCCATTTTGCTGTGGGAGAAAAAGTTTCTTCATAATCGACTCCTCCTTTTTGTGCGAATCCTTTTGCCACAAGCCTAGCCTTGTGCTTGTCAAGTGAGCCGTCTGCTTTGTACTTGTTCTTGTAGACCCACTTACAGCCAATTGGTTTCGTTCCCAAAGGTGGATCAACCAGCTTCCAAGTGCCATTCTTTATCAAGGCATCATACTCCTTCTGCATCGCTTCTTTCCATTCATCATGAGAAGCGGATTCTTTGAAGGAAGTTGGTTCATGATCTGTAGACAAACTCAATTCACGGTTATAAGCAATATCCATATCAACAGGGGAATCAGAATTATCTACATCACCTTCGATTTCTTGAGTGGAACTTCTTGTTCCTGTTTTTCCAACCTCATCGGGATGAACATCCTCCAGTGTCTTTGTCAGCCATTTGGGAGGACCTTTCTGAGATGGCCCAGGCTGGTCACTTGACTGAGTTGGGATTGATTCAAGATTCAATCTCCCAATTCTATCAATCACATCATCCAATGTGTCATCCGTGGTTGTTTCTTCATGTGGGGGAGAGAGTGCTTCAGGACATGATTCCACAGTTTGATTCAATATCGGAATCCCCCCTTAAAGATGTGGAATCACATTATCAAATTCTTGGAAGGACTTTGCATGTGTGAATCTATCCAGGCGATCAAGTTGCCGCTCAACAACCTTGTCACTCTTGGAAGATTCAAGAAATATGACATCTCTTGTTATTACAAACTTCTTATTTGCTTCATCATAGAGACGATATCCTTTGGAGGTATTGGAGTACCCCAAGAAGATACATTTTCTACTTCTAGCACCAAGTTTGTTCCTTTGACCCTTGGGTATCAAGGCATAACAGGTGGACCCAAAGACCATGAAATGCTTTACCGAAGGAATGTGGCCATGCCACATTTCAAAAGGATTTTTGTTTCTAATTGAACTTGAAGGACACCTATTCTTTATGTAAACAGCACATAGAACTGCATCAACCCAAAACATCAATTTCACATTCTTGAAAAATAACATGGAGCGAACCATATTTAAAATAGTTCTGTTCATTCTTTCAGCTACACCGTTCTGTTGTGGATTATATGGCACAGTTGTTTGATGTTTGATTCCATGATGACGAAGATAATTTTCAAATTCGTTTGAAGTGTATTCTTTTCCATTATCAGTACGTAGAGAGCCAATATGTGTTTGTGCATCATTTTCAATCCATGCATGAAAATTCTTGAAAGTTTGAAAAGCATCAGACTTATTCTTCAATAAGTAAATCCAACACATTCTGGTGTAGTCATCGATAAATGTCATCATGTATTTGTTTCCATTTGCAGAAGCAATAGGCATAGGGCCACATAAATCTGAATGAACAAGCTCAAGTTTTCTATGTGCTCTGGAGTGTGAAAAATGAAATGGTTGTTTGCTATGCTTTCCTAGAATACAAGCATCACATTCCTTAGGTTTTCTAGGAATTGTAGGCAGTCCATTAACACCATTTTTCTTCAACAAACGAAGGCTTTCATAGTTTAAGTGTCCAAATCTAGCATGCCATAAAATACTTGATGGGAATGTACCTTCATCATGATGTGAACTAAATGCAAAGTTTTGAGCATGAGCAGATGAACCTTTCAGCTTCAAGAGTCTCCCTTCTTCTATTCCCTCCATGACAAGTGAGTGATCTGATGCTTTTCTGACCTCTGCCTTGCCATCAAACAAGTGAATTGAGTGTCCTTGCTGCCAGATTTCGACCAGGGACAGCAAGTTTCTCTTCAACTCCGGGAGGTATAGAACCTCATGTAAGATATGATCAGGAAGACCAGGCAGTTTAAGCCTGACTGTGCCAAGCCCTGATGGCTTGAGTTTGGATTTATCTACGAAATATACTGGTCCATCAACTTTGTCAGTGAATTCTTCAAAAAAATATTTTCTAAATGTCATGTGACATGTTTCTCCTGAATCTAGCAACCAATCATCTCTCCATGAAGTAAATGAAACATCAAATATGTTTTCAGTTACTCCATTGTTACAATGTGCTAGAACATAATGAGTTGATTGAGGTGCTTTACCTTTGTCTTTGTCATTAGTTTTACCTTTGTCTTGATTTCTTTGCTGCTCAATTTTCTCCCAAGGTGTTCTGCATTTGGATGCATCATGTCCATCTTTATTGCAACGTGTGCAATGAAGATTGGATTTATCAGATTGTCTGCCCCCCATTTCTGTGAAGTTTCTTCTTCCTCTTCCTCTTCTGCCACCTCTTCCTCTAGATGAATCTGGAGCATGACTCTTTTCTCTATGTGCGAAGTATACAACCTCTTCGGAAGACGAAGGGACTGTCATCTTCCCAAAAGCTTTCTCTCTTTCTACAAAATTTTTCTCAAGTGTATCAAAGGTGATATGCTCAAGGTTCCCACTTGCTTGCAAAGACTCAAGATAATGTGAGTAAGTCGGATATAATGCCTTAACATATGCTATGAGAGGTATGTCCATTTTTACACCAGTGTTATCAATATCATGCATGATCGATCTAACTTCTGAAGCTAAGGCAAGGGGATCATCATTCTTCATTTCAAGACTGAACAACTTAATCATCAATTGAAAATTTTCTAATTCTGAATGTGAGTCATAGAGTTCTTTTAGCTTGCTCAAGGCATCATAGGCATTTGAGAATGATGAAATGTGGCGACTCACCTCTTCATTTACGGAAGCTGCAATCAAGGCATAGGCCTTGCAGTTCTTATTTTCCCAAATGGCGAGCTCTTTGTCTGAAGTGGGCTTTGCTGGTGGATTTCCTTCTTGTCCTTCACAGATTCCTCTCCACAACTCATTAAAAATGAGTGTGTTTTTAATCTTCCGAGACCATTCAAGATAGTTCTCTTTGCTGGAGAGAACCACCCCAACAATAGAGATGAGAGAGTGCATTAGTTTGCTGGAAAAAATTCTTTTGAAGAGGAAACAATTCTGCTAGAAAACTTTCAACTCTGGAAATTTGCTTAATTAAAGGGGACAAAAACTCTTTGCTGGAAAATAGATTGAATTTAAAAGGACACAAACTCTTTGCTGCAAATACTGAATTCTGCACAAAAAAATATATGTATATATATATTTTTTTTGTTTGGAGAAAAAATTTATATGAAAATATGGTGGAGGGGGAGGTATTGTTGATAAATGGGGCGCTGTTATATATGGGCAGTATTTTATAAAGGAGACAGTATTATGAGTGGTGGAGGGGCGGTATTATAAAGTGGTGGAGGGGCGGTATTATGAAGGGCAGAATGGTATTGAAGGATGGGAGGGGGCGAAATTTAAAAGGTGGATTGGTATTAAAAGATGGGAAGGGCGTATTAAAAAATGGGCAGTATTGAATATTATGAAGGAGGGGCGGTATTATGGAGAGCGTGTTATGGAGAGGCGGTATTTGATACTGTATTGTGTGACAGCGTATTATGGAGAGCGTGTTACATATATGGACAGCGTATATATGGAGATAGAGCGGTATATAGCAGAGGAGGGGCGGTATATAGCAGAGGAGGGGAGCGGTATGTAATACCACAACTCTGTATTATATATGAAAGGGCGGTATTATGTATTAATGGGAGACAGCGTGGAGGCGTTTGCTGTGGTGGATTTACAGTCAGTGGCATTTGCAATAGATATATAAATGGTGTGACAGCATATAAATGGCGTTCATATAAATGGAGTATATATTCGATGCAGTATACAGGTGGGGAGGGTCGACAGGGAGGTGGGGTCTGCGTGTATGCAGGCGGTGTGCGCAGTCTGCGTGAGGAGAGGCGCTGAGAGCGAATTAGCTGTTATATATCCCAACGCAGTGGTGGTGTTAATAACAGCGCGGGGAGGGCATATTGTAATGGTGTATGCAGGCGGACAGAGCGATGTATATTAAATGGGAGCAGTATATGCGTTGTATAGTGAGCAGTGTATGAGAGGAGGGACGTGAGGAGGTAGAGGGTGTGCGCAGGTATGAATGGGGAGAGATAGCAGGTAGGGGAAGGGGTGAGGGCGAACACAGGTCGTGAGGGAGTGAAGGAGAAAGGGAGGCCGAGAGGCCGTTACAAAAAAACTGGAATGGGATCTTTGCAGGACTGCAGAGGGGGGCTGCAATTTGCGATGTTTCGAGCTGTGGGATTGCGGAAAGTCTTCGGGAGGTACGCCAGGAGCTGCAAATGTCAGAGCTATGCAGAGATATAAAAAAATGCAGAATAACAGTATAACAATAAGTAGGAGCAGCAAAAACTATTATTAAAAACTAACTGAGAAAAGGAGAGGGAGTTACACCATAGGCAGAAATGCCAATAGTGGGACTGGCTCTGATACCATGTCAAACCAGGAGGTAACTCCTCAAATCAGAATGTGTATTAGCTGAAGAATGCATATGTATTTGTACATGGAGGTGAGGCTATTGGGATTCATCTCCCAATGACTCTTGGCCTTCCTATTTCCTAAAATTATTTATTATACAAAATTAAATATAAACACCCATCCCATAGGATTGGGTGTCAACATTAACTTTTTCATGCTTTGAATTTCATGTTTATATATAGAGAATAAAGATCTGTCAAATAGTTTAAACTTGACAAATCAGTAGATAGTTAGAGAATTAATGAGGATCTCAACAGTTTAATCTGAGCCCTCGAATGAAATAAGGTTAGAATTAAATAGTTTATGCTTTAAAAGAAAAATGGATTTAGGGTTGCAAGCTCAAATGCACCCATGCAAATAATGAAAAAATGGTAAAAACAATGATGAGTAGGTAGAAAATAGTTTTACAAGGCATATGATTAAAACATTATCTGACAAAATTACTAATTTCCCTCCCCTCAAATTATTCTAGTATTCAAAACCTTCAGTTAAAAAGGCTCAGAGCATTTCTCTGACTTTTTTTGGGACCGGACCCAAGGCTTAATAACTGATTGGTAATAAGTATTGGATTCCCTTCATAGAAACTCATTTCCTCAACATGATCATCCTTTTTCTAAGATGAAATCCCTTTTCCTAATGTAAAACATCTTTTTGCTAAGGGAAAGTAAAAACCCCTCTTAACCAATTTCATTTTATACAAAAACATTCAAAAAACCCAAAAATACTATTTATCCTAAGTATTAAGTGTAAATGTTTAAAATGGGACCATCATTGCGCTCAAATGCTTGTTTTACACTTTTCTTAGTTCATTTATATGTATTTCCACTCATTCATTTTCATATTAACTTTGACTTATTTTATTAACTCCTTATAAAACCCCTCCCCGTAGTTATATTAATTCATTTATTTTAAATACAAAACCCACTTTATTAATATTAACCTTTAGTTCTAATTCCCAACGTGACTTATCCCATTTCCCCATAGGTTAAAACATATGTAATATATATTAAACTCGCCCTATCGTTGTAATACACTTGCATATCCCTTATTTGTTGGGTAATTTCATATATCCGCTTATCTCGTTAAATACATTATAACATATGTTAAACTATGTTTAAAACATATTATATCAACCCCGCCACATATAAATTTCCCAGGCCCCAAGCCCCATCCACCGAGCAACTCCACTGATGAATCATAGCCGTTCGCATATCCTTCTCCAGATCCGACAAACCAGAACCCATATCAAATTTTCAAGAGCGTGATAATTAATCCATTTTGGATTTGTGAAATGGGCGGTATTTCCCTCTCCTCTCTCCTCCACGTGGTGAAAAACGATTTGATCGTATTCATTTGCGAAAAACAACTTATCGCCTTCTCATGTTGCAATAACCTCTTGTGGTATTCAATCCCCGGCGTCAAACCGCCTCCCTTCTAACTTGACTCGCATTAACTGCAAACATTTTTTAAACCCATATTTTCTATAAAACTGCAAATACATGTAGTTTAAACCTTTTTCTGCGTTTTTCTACTTTTTAAACCTTTTCCGTTTGAAGAAAAGATGCCATTGCCTCTGTTTACATGCTCAAATACCAGAAATCATCCCAAATTGTTGCTGTGACCGCCTATAGCTTTCAATTTTCATCCAAAAAGACTTCAATAGCTTTAGAAAGCTCCTCGATGACCCAAAAACCCTATTTCAAGTCCAAAATGCCTGCAAAAACAAGTATTCTTCAATGAAAATAACCTTCCTGTCATTTGAAAGAGCTATATATATGAAATTGAGCCTTGTGAAGCTTGTTTGTCTACAGAAAGACCTTTATTATCTTCAAAAATCATATTTGCTGTAGAAACCCTGATAAAAGTACAGTTTTGAATACTATAACCTGTTTTAATCAAAATTGAAGAAAATTTTAGCCTTTTGCAGACCTTAGAGATCCTCTGATTGATTAAAGAATCCTTTTTGCAAATAATCATAACCCTTCTGTGCTTGAATTAAACTGTTTTAGTCTTGTTTTATCTAAGAAAGACAGGAAACCCTTGTTGAACTATATCTGAGTTTGTAAGAAGGTTTGAAGATTAATTTTGGAACTTAATTGAAGATTTGAAGCATAAAAAACTAGAGTTTACCTATTTTTTGTTCAAGAAACCTCTGTCAAACCAAAAATACCTTCTGTAAATAGTCTAAGCTTACAAAAGAGTATAAAAAGCCTAAAAACAGAGTTTTTAACATTAAGAAGGCTAAAATTGTCAAAATTAAACCCAGTAATGGCTTCTAAAAGCACCATTGTTATAAATCCACTACAACCTCCTGTTGTGGATGTTGAGCATACACCCCTAGCTAATGTTGATTACAAAATAACTAATCCAGTAATTGAATTCAATCTTTTAGATCTCCACTGCTAGAGTTTAGAGAAATATTTGAATCAGGGAGATGAAGTTTAAATTTGGGAGTCCAATTTACCAAAACCTGTAGTCCTACATACCCATCAGTGCCCAGAAGTCATTAGATTGTGTTAAGCTCATTATTCCCCTGACCAAAAAGCTATTCTTAATACTGAAAAAGAGGTATTGTTCACTATTACTGCAGAATCTATAAAACTAATGCTTCAACTAAAACTAGATCCTAATGCAGTCCCATTATCCATAGAATTTCTTACAAAGCTTTTTCTTGACTTAGACTTTCCTAAGAGATTTCAGATCTTCCAAACATTCATGCCTACATATGTGGAAATCCCAAAGATTAACCCTCCTTACTTATCCTCCAAATTTCCTGAAGGATCAAGGCGTGTTATTTCAATGTTGTCCTTTATTCTTGGTTATTTTATTAATGAGCACAAAAATGAGTCTATAATTGGTTTTCTATCCACTTTTGTGCCTGGTCAACCTCCTTCTGTCATTTATAACTATGCTGAATACATAGCTGATAGTATCCATGATCAGCTTGTGAAACTTCCCACTGAAGGAGTTTTCAGATATACATCCTTCCTCTTTCACATGTTCCTCTATTTCCAAGCAGATAAATTCCCAATAACCCTTCAGAAATTGGACGTAGAAGGTAATCCACTATCAGTCATTTTTTGGACGTCTCTAATAAAAAAAGAATCAACAGAATTCACTTATGTGGATTTCATAGATTGTTTTGTTCATCCATTGATAAACATGCTTACAAACAGTGTACAACCAAGGATAAGTAATGAGATAAAGAAAGTGTTACAGCTGTTAGAGCAAAGCAGAACCTGAGATTGGTATCTCTACCAAAATCACACAGAGATTAGAGTCTATGGGTCAAACCTCTTGCCCTATAAATTTCCAAAATACTTGCCAATGAGAGTGTTTGCCTTAGAGTACATAAGAAAAATTCTAAACTTAGACTCTATCAACTTCTTGGCTGCTAAAAAGAAGAATCAATTCAAATTAAAGAACCAGGTGGGTCCTTTCCTTTGTAATCATAGGGAAGCAGGTGTAGAAGCAACAAAACAGTTGCTGGAATACAAATTTGAAGAAAGTTTCTTGTGGAATTATGATCCTCATGGAATACTAAGTAAAATGAGGATAAAATGAAAACTAACCCCTTATATTCATGATAAAAGGCCTAAGATTGAACAGTTTTCCAATCAAACAAAATGGTTGGACAATACTTTGATGGAAACAGTTAAATAGGGTGATACTAGTCACACCTTGAAGACTATAAATCAGGAGGACAAAACTACAAAAATAATCAGAGAAGAAGGCACCTATACAGCTGAAATAACAATAGAGACCAAATTCAAGATAAGATATAATAAGAAACCTAAGCTTAATCTAGTGAACAAAGATAAGGAAACAATTGAGGTTATAGATGAAGAAAATCCAGAGAAGAACACAGATGCTACTACAATTATTGAAAATGAACAGGAAAATAATACTTCAAACACTTCGATGATTGAAAAATAGCAAAGCATGGAGGCATCCTCATCACAACAAGCAGAGAATATAGACAGTGATATAAAAGAGAAATATAAAGAAATCAAGGCCAAGAATGAAGAGTTAAAAAATGAGATCTATTCACAGTATTTAAAGCAGACTCCAAGAAATCAAAATAGGTTTCTCTCAACCTTTTATTACACCAATAAGAAATTTCTTATGACAGTGCTACAGCCAACAGTGCCTAAACCTACAACAATAGTAGATTATAAGAAATCTGACTTTGAAGTACCAGTAGAAAGCATTCATCCCTTAGATCAAATTGAGTTTCATAAGTAAAGCTCTGAAATGATTTATTCTACTATGACTAGAAAGGCAATGAGTGCCCAGAAAATTCAGAACACTATAACCAATTTGAGAGATCAAATTAGGATTAAAAAAGCTTCCTCTTATGCTAAAGACACTATAATTAAGTCTTTAGAAGAACTGGTGATTGAGGTAGGGTATGACCCTTCAAATTTAAAGGCTACAGAAGAATTGGTGAAAAAGAAAAATCGCTGACATTGCAGCACTTAGAGAGCAATTGAAACTGCCTCCAACAGAACATCCACAGGCAAAAGAAATTGTGCAGGAGGCAAATCAGAAATATGAGACTATTCTGAAACTAGCTCCAAAAAGAGAAGAAAAGAGATATCAACGCCTTAGAAATAAGCCACTTCGAGGGGGCAACCTCCAATACATTACATGAATGAAAAATTCTTGGATGATACAAATTACAAAACCTCCTTTCTATATATAGGAGTCCATGGGGCCACAATGTAATCCTAGCCGACCTAACAATAATAATTTAAGGGCACAATAATAACAATATGGGTGTTACAAGGGTACAATAATAACAATAAGGGGGTTACACTAACAACAATAAGGGACTATACTAGTAATATAGGGACCTAACATGCCCCTCTCCTTCAAAAAAGTGTTGTCCTTAATGCTTGAGTAGCTCTGGGTGCTTCTGTATAAAATTCTCATCCTCCCATGTAGAATCTTCAGTGGGTAAGTTCTTCCACTTGATGAGATAATCTGAAATTGATCGATTCCGTAGTTGTCGAGTTCTTGTTTCTGTGACCGCTTCAGGTTCCAATATGATTTTTCCTTCCTCATCAAGTTCTGATAATATTGTTTGAACTGGAAGATTTTCACCGATAACCTTCTTTAAGCATGAAACATGGAAAATTGGATGTACTCGCGAAGAAGCAGGAAGCTCCAATTTGTATGCCATAGTACCAATCTTTGCAACACCTTGTAAGGACCATAGTACTTTGGCGATAATTTATTATCCTTCTTTGCTTGCTTGAGGGACATTTGTTTGTATGGTTGTAGCCGTAAAAATACCCAATCTCCTACATCAAAACTTCTCTCGCTACGATGTTGATCTGCCTGTTGTTTCATTCGATTTTGTGCCAAATTCAGGTTATCCTTTAAGAGTTGGAGAACTTCTTGCTGATGCTCGATGTGATCTTCCACTGCTTGAACCTTCGAATTTTCCCTTAAAGATGATGTGATCGATGGTGGATGATATCCATAAAGTGCCATAAATGGGGTCATTTTTGCTGCATTATGGAAGGAAGTGTTATACCACCATTCAGCGAGAGGTAACCACTTGACCCATTGTGTTTGTTTATCAGATACAAAACAACGAAGATATCCTTCCAAACATTTATTTACTATCTCGGTTTGACCATCAGATTGAGGATGATAAGATGAGCTATGAGCTAATTGAGTACCCAAACAAGAAAATAACTCCGTCCAAAAATTTCCAGTAAAAATGGGATCTCTGTCGCTCACAATAACCCTTGGGCTTCCATGTAGCTTTTGAATTCTGTCCATAAATGTAGTACCAACTGTACTTGCTTTAAATGGATGAGATAATGCACAAAAGTGTGCATACTTGGTAAGTCTATCAACTACCACCATGATGACACTCTTTCCTTCGGACTTAGGTAAAACTGTGATAAAATCCATTGAAATCTCCTCCCAACGTTGACTAGGAATGGATAAAGGTTGTAGAAGTCCTGGGGTCTTAATTGTTTCCACTTTATTCTGCTGGCAAACCAAACATTCCGCCACAAACTTTCGAATATCAGATTTAAGGCCATCCCAAAAAAAATTCTTTCTTCACCCTGTGGTAAGTTTTTAAAAATCCTGAGTGTCCTCCTAAAGGAGAAGTGTGCAATTCCAGAAGAATCTTTTGTTTTAGTTGGGAATTATTACAAAGATATAAGCGATCTTTGTACCATAAGGAGTCATTTTTCCAACTAAATGTATCAGATGTACTAGGATCTTGCTGCAACTTTTGAATGAGTGTCCATACATCTTTGTCCTTCTTCCATTCATCTCTTGCTTCAGTTATCCAATCTGGTTGGATAATAGAAATGGCACAAAGAAATGCTTCCACCTTTTCATTATTTCTTGAGAGTGCATCTGCAACAACATTAAGCTTTCCTTTTTTGTAGATTATTTCAAAGTCATAACCCAACATCTTTGTGACCCATTTTTGCTGCTCTTCTGAAGATAGTCTTTGTTACAAAAAGTGTTTAATACTATCATGATCAGTTTTTACCTTGAAGTGTCTTCCCATTAGGTAAGTTCGCCATTTCTTTAGTGCATGCAGTATTGCTAACATTTCCTTCTCATAAATAGGTTTCTGTAAATACTTTCCTTTGAGTGGACGACTTTCAAAAGCAATGGGTCTTCCTTCCTGCATTAAAACTGCACCAATTCCATTTCCTGAGGCATCACATTCCACAATAAAGGTTTTTGTGAAGTCTGGCGTAGCTAAGACCGGTGCTAGGCACATTGCCTCTTTAAGATGTTCGAAGGCCTTAGTTGCTTCAGGAGTCCATGAAAATGCATCTTTCTTCAATAATGTTGTTAGAGGTGCTGCTATTCTCCCATAATTCTTAACAAACTTGCGATAATACCCTGTTAACCCGAGAAATCCTCGCAACTGCTTTATGGTTGTCAGGACTTTCCATTCCTTAATGGCTTTAATTTTGTTAGGGTCTACTTTAACACCCTCATGAGATACAATATGACCCAGATATTCCACCTCTTGTACTCGAAAGAAACATTTGGATTTTTTTGCATATAATTGTTTCTCCTGCAATAGTTTGAGCACCCTGTCAACATGTTCAACATGATCCTTCCAAGACCTCTTGTAGATTAGTATATCATCAAAAAATACTAGCACAAATTTTCTAAGGAAGGGTTTGAAAATGGAATTCATCAACCCTTGAAATGTATAAGGTGCATTGGTAAGACCAAAAGGCATGACCAGAAATTCATAATGACCCTCATGAGTTTGAAATGCTGTTTTTGGAATATCTTAAGTCTTCATTCTAATTTGATGATATCCTGAACGAAGATCCAACTTGGTAAAATAAATTGCTCCATGTAATTCATCCAATAATTCATCAATCACAGGAATAGGAAATTTATCTTTAATGGTGAGCTTATTGAGCTCCCTATAATCGGGACACATTCGCCATGATCCATCCTTCTTGTGTACCAATACTACGCGAGCAGAGAAAGAAATTTGACTAGGTTGAATTATACCCGCCTCTAACATTTCTGCAATCATACGTTAAATTTCGCTCTTTTGGAAGTAAGGATATCTATAAGGCCTGATGTTTGGAGGAACACTTCCTGGAATCAAATGAATAGCATGATCATGATCACGAATAGGTGGGAGTCCTTTGGGAGTTTCAAACACCTTGGAATGATTGTCCAAAATTTGTTGGAGATCTGCAGAAATAGATGATTTTGATGTCGGAACTTCTAGTGAGCATAATTGTACAATTACGCCTCGTTGTTCTTTCTTTAGAAGCTTTGTCATGACATTAGAGCTTATTATCCTTCCCGGATTTCCTTCAATATCCCGTAATTCGACTTCCTTTCCTTCTGAAAAAAATTTCAAGAAAAGTTCTTGAAAATTAAAAGCTACCGTCCCCAAAGATTGTAACCATTGTACTCCTAGTACAACATCAGCACCTCCCATAGGAATGGAAAGCATTGGACTATTCGATACATATTCCCCCATGGTTAGCTTATTATTATGGCATTTTCCAGAGCAATTTATAGTTCCTCCATTTGCAACCATCACTTGACATTCTGGTGCTGGGTATAGGAAACAATTTAATTCCTTGGCTACCTTACAATGAATAAAATTATGGGTGCTACTGAATCAATCAACACTATTACCTTTTTCTTCTTGATATGTCCTTCTATCTTGAGAGTTTGAGGAGTGGTAATTCCTGCCAATGCATTACATGATATGGTCAGACTCATTTCTTCCTCTTCTAGGGCTGGTTCCTGTTGTATATCCTCTTCTTGTTCATTTTCTTCTTCCTCTTCACAATCTATGTAAAATAATTTCTTCTCAGCACACTTATGACCTTTAGTGTATTTGCTATCACAACTGTAGCAAAGCCCTTTTACTCTTTTTTCTTCCAATTGTTGTGGTGTCAACCTTGTAGGTTGTGGAAATCTAGGAGTAGCAACACTTACCTCTTTATAGAAGTGAGTGGTAGGCTTCCTTGTCGCCATAATTTTACATTCAATTTTTCTTGCCAATCTGAATGCCTTCTCCAATGAATCAGGTTCCAAAACGCGAACTTCATGTTGGATGTTATCCTTTAAAGTACCTATGAAGAGATCAATCCTGTGTTCCTCTGGAATATCAGTTACCCTTATATTCAATTTTTTGGAAGTCCTCAATGTGCTCCCCCACTAAACCCTTTTGTTTGAGATTTATCAATTGGCTAAAGAAGGTGTTGCTCTTTGTATCCTCATAATGTGCTATCATTTCCTCCGTAAAAATTGACCAAGTGACAATTTTTTTACGGGAGCAAAACCATCGATACCATACAAATGTATTTTGTTCTAAATGTAAAGTTGCAATGCGTACCTTTTGTGTGTTTTGCACATTATGGAGATCAAAATATTGCTACATCTGTAGTATCCATGTTACAGGATCCTTTCCATCAAACTTCCTCATATCCATTTTTGGAATATGGTGGTTCTTCCCGCCAACATTAGATTTTATGAAATCATGATTAACATTTATTTTGTTCTCATCATGAGTTTCCTCCACTATCTTTTCACCATTAGGAAACATTTCTTGTATCAACTTTGTCAAACCTTCCATGTCTACTTTTAGATCATTCTTCATGTTTTCCATTTTCTCATCGATCTTAGCTTCCATGTCATCCATCTTAGATTCCATGCCAGCTTCCATGCCATCTATCTTAGATTCCATGACATTCTTCAAACCATCCATATTAGATTCCACGCCTTTCTTCAAACCTTCCATGTCATTTTTGTTGCTCTTTGCGGAAGCGGAAATTTGTTGCACTTGCTCTTGTAATTTTGATATGTCATGTTGCCATTCTTCGTCTTCATGAGTCATAGTAGAGCCTTCTAAAGGCTTAATGGGTGTTGAATTCTTTTTAGGGGCCATTTATAATCCAATACTGATATCTATTCTACAATATGCCCTTGGAATCAATTCAACTTGATTCTTCAAACAAGACTTATGCAATTCGGAAAAAAAAATACACACCTTTTACTTGCTTTTGAAGAGCTTGATATTGAAATTGAATTATATCTATAATTGTGGATCCTAAATATCTAAAATTTAGCCCTGTAGTAGCCCTCTAAAGCTTCTTTCAAATGCCACAGGTCTGATCTAATTTGGATTATTCAAGGCAAATTTATGTCCAATCTCCCACAATGACCCAATTTTGGACTGGTTCAGTAGAGCAAACTTGTACGACTTTCCACGTGTCATTGTTTCCTCCTTTGCATCTGAAATTGATAGAACACAAACTAAAGTCTGTGCAATTGCAGCCACATTTTACAGCATTCCAATTCGATTCTCAGAGAGAGAGCTATGAATATTTTCCCACGATCACCTTTTTGAGATGAAATTCAGAAGCCTGAAAAAGCCCTAACTTCCACAGATCATATCTCTGAAAATATTGCGAACCAATATCTGAATTTTTTTTGACGATGTGACTCAGGATTGTGGCTTCACACTCTAAAAATTTCAGCTTCTAAACCTTCGTAGAAAAAAATTTATTACGAAAATACCACGATGACCTGTTTAGGTTAAATTCAGGAGCATGCAAAATGACCTAACTTGCATACATCATATCTCTGAAAATAGTGCGAACCAAGCTCTGAATTTTTTTTATGATTTTCCTCAGGATTTTTGCTTCGCACCCTAAAAATTTCAGATTCTGAACCTCCGTAGAAAAAACGTTATAGCGAAAATGCCACGCTGACATGTTTGGAGCAGCGAAACCCTAGAATCTCAAAGCTCTGATACCAAATGTTGTGAAACCAGCTCCAAAGAGAGAAGAAAAGAGATATCAACGCCTTAGAAATAAGCCACTTCGATGGGGCAACCTCCAATACATTACATGAATGAAAAATTCTTGGATGATTCAAATTACAAAACCTCCTTTCTATATATAGGAGTCCATGGGGCCATAATGCAATCCTAGTGGGGCCACAATGTAATCCTAGTCGACCTAAAAATAGTAATTTAAGGGCACAATAATAACAATATGGGGGTTACAAGGGTACAATAATAACAATAAGGAGGTTACACTAACAACAATAAGGGACTATACTAGTAATATAGGGACCTAACAGAGATGATGAGTCTCACACTCCAAATGACAACACAGATTAAGGAAATGGAGATAGAAATGGACAAGCTTGTCTAAGAGAAAGAAACTGATAAAACTCAAAGTGTTCCTCCCATAGTCATCCCCATGGTAACTACATCAGTTTCTTCAACTATAGCAGAGGAGTTGGCACCAAAAGTCCCATTGGCCATAGATGTGCCAATGACTTCTTCCACTACTTTTGCTACTAAATCATCTACTTAAACAGTGCAAGAAATGGATGAGGCCAACAAGCTCATTAAAGCCATGGAAGATATGTCAATTCAGAATAATGAAATCAGTAGGTTGAAAGAACAAATCAAGAACTTGGAAGATGCCAAGAAATTAGCTCAAATAAATGCTAAAATAGAGGAACATAAAGCCAAAAGGTTAAGTGAGAAGTTGAAGAAGGTTGAAGTAGAATTAACCTTGAAAGAACCAATGGCGTACATAAAAAAATCAGTTGTGGTCCAAAATGATTGAGTCAATCAATGACACTTGGCCTTCCATCCAGGTAATTTATGAACAAAATGACTTGCTTAAAGTAGCAAAGGAAGAAATTGTGAAGACAAAGGAAGAACTTGGTGCCAAACCTGAAGAGGCCCAAGAAATAATCAAGTTTCTCAACACTAAAAACAAACAAGAATTGGATGAGATAGGGATAACTGATAGAACTGAAACAATTCTTGAAGTGAGAAAGGTAATTTCAAAGAAAAACTTGATGAAGTAGCTAGAAGAGAAGTGTCAAAACATGGATTTGGCCATAACTTTAAGTTCATGGTTAAGTTTGAGATATTGAGTCAAAAAGGCTAGCCAAACATTCTTGTTATAAATGATAAAATATTGAAGCAAGAAGATTATAACAAGAAGATTAGAGATTTTTCCAGAGATCAAGTAAACAAGGCAGATTTGCAAGGAGTACCTACAGGCAAAGTGTTGCATAAGAGTATTGAAAATTTGTTCTATTTACAACATGAGATAAAACATCTCTTTGTGGTCAAACCAACCCTTGTTAGATACATAGAGGCTGATGAGAATTTCAGAAAACTTACCAAGATCAAGTTACCTGATGAAGAATTTTGCAAAAAGCTTACTGACTTACTGTAAAAGAAAGTTTTATAGTAAAAGAGGATGGAAACAGAGTTACTTTTTTTACACAATAAAAACATAATTTTGCAGTAGTAAAATATTCCTACAGCAGAGGAAAGAGTATCATTGGTTAAAGTGTATCAGAAAAAGAGTATCAGATAAGAGATAAAGCTTCAAAACAGATTGAAGATCTTTTTGCCAGCATTGAAGACAACCAAACAACCAGCTGCACCTAAATCCAAACATCATTTCTATTTTATTTGAATAAGTAGGACAACTTGCAAGTTTGTTAAGCAACTGTCACTATCTTTTTGTAATAGATATTTTATTTTCCTTAGAAAATTCCTATGATTTTTCTAGGATATTTTGTATCACTTTTTGTATAAATACTTCACCCTTTGAAGTATTATTGTGGAATAAATTGCTGAATATTTCTGTACCTGAAGGGATTTTGTACCAAGTTTTAAGTCAGCAGACTGGATCAAATCAATAAAGCATCATGTTTCAGGATTCATGTGTTGGGCTACTCAAGTGAAGTACTTTCTAATGTTATTTTTTAAATCTTCTTATGTTTTCCATTCATACATAAATGTGTTCTAAATTTAAATGTGAAATCAGGAAGTGATATATCAGAATTTGTTAAAGGCACTATGTTATTTATTGGTTTTTATTTTGATGTTTTCTGCTGATTTCCAGAGTAGGGAACCCTTAATTTCTCCCTCTTTCAAATGAACTCTGTCCTCTTCACTCCTTATCTAGATCAAATAATCCTTGATTTCCCTTTATCCCAATTAAACCACTTCACCAATTAGCCTCAAAAATCTTAATTGACTCTGCTATCTTGCCCTAAAAATATTTGACTTTAGACCTTGATCCTGACCTATCTTCTTGACACATTGACTCCATTTTCCCAATAGAAAAATAGATCTATCACTATGCATCTTAATAAGTGATTTTTCCCACCAAACCAAACCAAATATCAAAACAAAATTGCACCATATAACTAGCCTAAAATCAAACATAAAAAACAAAGTTAAATCTTATAGAGAGCCTTCTCCGAGCCTTAGGAAGGCTAGATCCTAAAGCTTGAAAGTAGGTCTGTGGTTACCTCTAATATTCTTTAAACTATAAAACAAAATCTCACAACTTTGAGAATTACTAGAGTGATAACAAACCTTAGGGATACAAAACTTCATTGATGAGATAATGGAAAAACAACTGAGAAAAACTGAGACTACAGAGTCAAAACAATCGAAAAGACCAATTGCAAGGTAAAGAAACAACCCAGAGCCAAGAACTACTGACCAAAGACTCAGGAAGAAGGTTAAACCAAATCCTACAGGATTTGGCACGACTGTCAGGCTGTAATCCATGCCTAACAGGGGTTGGCACACCTGTAACAAAGGCAACTAGCGCCAATTGGCACGACTGTTCAAAGAAAAAATGCGCCAAGCCAGAAAACTATGGGAAAAGGAAAAAAATACTAAGTAGAGGTCAATCTTGCCACTCTAGAGCTGAACAGGAGGATTCAAAACAGTTAAGCAAGACAATCAAGGCAGAGAAACAATCAAACGACCGAAGTTGACTCGACAAGGCAAAATCTCAACAAACAACGAGATGAAAAACTCAAACTGATCGTGCAATCGCCAAATTTTTGTTTAGGTAAATCCCCTCTGCGGAGAGAGATGATCCCTCTAGAGCTAGGGTGGGTCTAGAAACAAGAGAACATGCTAATGTGCTGGTTCCTAGTTAACGAATGAAACGAGTTGGGATAGATTGTGCTACCTGTAATCCAACGCAATCGTTGTAACTGCAGTAGAGGTATCCCGATCCTTGTCCCAACATGTTGCAATCCTTCAGCAATGGTATTCGGGTGTCTGCATAAAGATCAAAGGACAAAAACAACATACATAGTAATAATTGCATTCATAACTATATAATCAGTCAAGGAAGATTAAACATATTGCATAATGTAAATCACATTGACACAAGATGGGAATTAGAACATTAGTCACGTATATATTAAGAGAAAGAAAGAGATTACAACCAGAGCCTTGACGTCGTAGCCTCCTTCAGCGAGTCCAGTCGAAGTGCGTCTCGAGCATTCGTGAGGGAATTTGGATGTAGTGAGGCAAAAGACTAAGCTCTCTCTCGACAAGGGTCTCTCTCTCTGCTCTATCTCAACTATTAAAATGTTCAACAATTCCTCTTTAGCTATTTAGCTACAATCGTTTAGCTAGCTGCATCAATATGAGATATATTTATTTATAAAGGGAGAGGAGGAGGTTGAGATCCCTCAAATGGTGGATGGGAGGCATTATCCTTTGGGAGGTTCCCCCAAAAGGTGGAAACAAGAAGCCAAAGGAAGGTGTTCTTGGTTATGCAGTCGAACAACCCAAGATGACTCGCTCATGAAGCAGTTAGCATGGAAAATTCACCTCTATATCTAAAAAACATTCCAAAAACAGCTCGGGGCGGGTAGCTTACTTGGACAGAGCGTCAATGGGTGCAGGGCCCAGTGTTAATTTCCTTCATCGGCGCGAGGGCATAATAGTCTACCAGCACCAACCCAAAAACATGTGTTTCTGATGGTCTACTCAGGGAAACGTTAACAGAGGAAATGTTCTTCTCATGGCAAGGGATGAAATGATAGTCTTTGCAAGGCATGAAACTTCATATAAGTCACACAAATCGTCCTCCAATGTGCGGGACAGGGATTGCAGGGATGGTGACAAAATGCTGTGTAACATAGATGCCTCTACAACCTCAAGTGGCCTTAGAGCGATTTGACAAGTGGGGCATGGATTTCATTGGGCCAATTGATCCACCATCAGGACAAAGAAGATACATTATTGTGTGAAATTATTATTTGACAAAGTGGGTTGAGACAAAGGTTGTCAAAGCGGAAACAAAGGAAAAAGTGGTTGAGTTCTTAAGGGAAAATGTTTTCTACAAATTTAGGTATCCAAGGGAGATATTCACTTATCAAGGAGCTTAATTCACAACAAATTTGACTAATAATCTCCTAAGGCAACATAATATCAAGCTCAGAACATCTACTTCATATCACCCTCAAGCCAATGGGAAAGTAGAGGTTTCCAATAGAGATTTGGAGGGCATCCTCACCAAGGTGGTGAGTATAAATTGTAACAACCCTTGTGAAAATTCCATGTAATGAAGTTAAAAATAGTAACCATGGTTAATGGGAAAATTATTACAAGCTGAATGTTGGGAAAAACATCCTAGGGGGAAGTCATTGGGTTTAATATGGCTAAGGAAATTGGCAAAGGCAAAGGAAAATGCTTTCGAAAGGAAAATTGGCATATTTGCAACATTTTTTATGAAAAGAATGGAAATTAGGAGAAAAGGGAGATGAAAGGTCACAGGTTGCATGTGAGGAGGAAATTGAAGGAAAATAATGGAAAATGAAGAAAATAGAGGCCTCTTCTATACTTTTGAGGATGAGTTGGTACCTTTTGTTAGTGCATTTTTTGGAGCTCTCTCATTACTCTCTCTCTCTCTCTCTCTCTCTTGGAAATTTAAGAGTTTTTTGAGCATTTTGGCAAGAAACGAGGAAGAAGGAGGAATCAAGCAAGCAGGAGCAGGAATCAAGCAACTGCAATGGAATTATTTGTAGGTATTGATTTGCATGTATTATTTCATTGCTATATTTGGCATGCATGGTATTGCATGTGGTTCCTTTTTTGTCTTGGCATGGGTTTTTCCAGGCGTGACAATGTTTTCAGCCTAGCCTTGCCATTTCTGGATAGCCATGTTGTTGTGGAGTTCTCATGTTTTGATTTAGCTGGATTATCGGATGGATTCAAAGTTGAGTGAGGTGGATCTGTGGATGACTATATAGCAGGTTCATTTGTTGCCTCGATTTAGGCCTAGTAATTCATGTTTGGACAGCGGTAAAGCTTGAGAGGTGGTGGGTTTCTCTCCATTTAGGCCTAGGAATCCTGAGTTTGGGGTTGCGGTAAATCTTGGAGAGTATGTCTTGGTTTAGGGCCTAGTGACCCCTGATTCAGACTGTGGGTTGCGGTAAATACTGAGAGACTAAAAGACAAGAAAATTCCTCATGTTTTAGGTAGAGAGAATTCAGTGATATCGATGCTTGCTTTGGCCTAGTGATTGGGTGTAGATCACGATAAAGCCTGGTTTATGATTAATGAGGGTGAGGTGGTTTAGCCTCAGGATGCCCTAGTTGCTTCTTTCAGTTTGAGTCCCACATTCATTCTTGGAATATGGCACGAGGGTGATTAACTAAAGAGGGATTTGGCTCAGCCAATCTATGGTCGAGTGGAACGTGGAAGTCTCATCTCCAGTCAATTTTTGCACTCAATTTTAATGGGAAGCTCATTCCTTTGGTATTTTATGTATAAATTGCATTGGTTATTATGTGGATTATATATATTTTTTTATCCATGGTATTTATGTTTTTATTATACTGGTTATAATCATGTATTTTATCAGTGATGATGCATGGCTCTATTCATGTTTTTACTTGTAAATTAATGCACGATGTATCTATGGTAAAATAGATTGTATTGCGGTTGATGATGTAAGGGAGCAATGCTTCTTAGCGATTCTCAGATAAGTATGAGAACCCTATGTTTAAATATGATGTTTATACCTATAGATGCAATTTTTTTGACATGTTTGATGAAATTCTTGTCACGGATAGGAGGGATCCAGATGAGTTCATGATCATGTGATTGCTTCTGTATTGTTTTTTTAATGTTATTTATCATCTCCTAGGGTTTCATAAAGTTATGGGCAGTGACCTGGGCTCCAGGTTTAAAAAGGTGGCACAAATTCTGGAGTTGGAGGCACAAAACTCACCAAACCAGGCCATGGTTGATACCTTTCCTTGGCATGCTAGGGGCTATAGGATTTTTTCCGCTACCTTACCTTGGCATGCTCGTGGCTAAGGCTAAAAATGGTCAAAAATTCTGTCTCCCTCAGGGTTCAGGGACCCGGAAGGTTGGGTTACCTCCTTAGGATGTTGTTGATGTTGTGTAATGTGTGTTTGTCTTGTTTTTGTCGGTTCCACTTCCTTAAGGTTATATAGGAGGTTGAATCTCACAATAATAGCCTCTCGTCGCATGTTTACCCTAGTTGGATGGTTACTTGGGTAGATTAAAAAGAGGGTGTTACAATAGTATGAAAGATTGTGCAAACAGATTATTGGAGGCCACTTGGGCCTATAACACCACCTAGAAGACAACCACAAGATTCACTCCCCATGATTTGATTTATGGGAATAAAACTCTAATTTCTATTGAGTTTGAGTATAACACTTTGAGAATGGTAGCCATATTGGACTTGGATATCACAAGTGCATAGAAAGAAAGGTTGCTCTAACTGAATGGATTGGATGATTTCAAAATGTCGGCCCTCTTGCACACTTAAGTTATACAATTACAGAAGAAGGTTTGGCAAGATAAGCATATCAAGGAACATATTTTTCAAGAAGCGGATTGGGCCTTGCTTTATGTATTTATGTTCAAGGATCTTAATGTTAATGACATGGTGGTTGAGACCATAATTGATAGAGAAATGTCATGGAGTTGTCCAGATCAGACCCATTGATGAGGGGATCCCTCTGCTTGTCAATGGTAATAGACTGAAGTACACAAGAGGTCAATGTCTAAGGCAGAATTCATAAGTACAATCAATAAAGAAGTTAATGTGATTGGGAGTCTCACGGCTTCCAGCTCATAGTCCTCCTAGAAAAAAACAAAAAACAAAATAAAAAGGCTCGGGTGAAAACGTCTCTAAGGCATATAAGGCCAATTCCAGGATTGAAAACCTCTTTGAGGTAGTATTGGAGCAAAAAAAAAGGGGGGAAGAAAAATAATAAATATCCCTAGGTGAAAACATCCTCTGAGGCACCTAGGGAAGACATGTAGGTTGAAAACCTCCTCAAAGGAAACCTACATGTATCTCAAAAAAAAAAGGAAAAAAAAAGGAAGAACAACACAAGTTGATGCCATGACTGCTGACCTTTTATTATTTATCAGGCTTATGCAAAGTGGCTGATTATGCCTAGATATGTTTTTCAAGTTTACTCCACTTTTCCATCCATCCACTTCCTCTCCATCATATCCACTCATATCTTCATCTCTCTCCACCTTCCCATTATATCAAAACTCAAGTTTCACCTCCTCTTTGTGTTTCTATAGGAGGGTCCTGTAATGCTACAGGGAGGTCCTCTGGTGCTACAAGAGGGTTCATAAAAGCTACAGGAAGGATATCTGAGGGAAAGGATATCCCAATAGGAGCCTTATGACATGAATAATTATTAAGAAGGCTCCCTCATCTTTTTCCAACATCAATCCATCACTCATCCATCCCACTGCACCAAGAAATTCACTCAAACCCTCCATTATCTCCTACTTATTCAATTTTTTTTTACAAAACCACAGAGGTTTTACTCTTCATTTCTACAAGCCTACATTTCTCCCTCATGATCCAAGTGCTATAATTAGGTCTCATCACACTTTCCCTCATCACCCAATGCAAATTGAAGACCCAAGGGTAAAATAAATGGGCTGCTACAAGAAGAAAGCCTCCTCTTGTAGCAAACTTGTGCAATCACCACATAGAGCACTATGTTGTTTTATTTTTAATCAAAGGAGGCAGTGGGACCTTATGAAACAACTATGGAGGAGTCATGGCATTCCCAAGAATACTATTTACCAACAACAACAACATTGACATCCACAAAGTACCTGCACACACACGACATGCACCACAGTCAAGAAATACACAAGGAAACAAGCAAGCAAGTTAAAATCCCTTGGTGTCAATACAATGGTCCATATCTAGCATGCAAGTCCCTACAACAAATCGACCATGAATTAGGCTCAAGTATAACAATATCTCACCCTATCCATATGTGTAAATGACTAAAATGAATGAATGTCGATAGGACGTGTTTTAATATGCTGGAGGTGGCCAATTAACTTGGACACCCTCAACTAGTGAACTAAAAAATTAAATTTCCAACCATGCAACATGGATATGTCACATCAAAAGAGTTAGGTTCACTGTTAGTGGGTGGTGATTATGAGGGAAGGGACAATGATTACTTTGAGTAGGGACAAAAATCCAAAAATGGAAATCTTGTGAGAATGAAAAGTCATCACAATGCTCCAAGCCTCAACTCAAAATATCATATTATATACTTGGGCTCGGTTTCCTTGGCATATTTTCTCATTTCAAGAACATTTAGAGAGAGAAAGAGCTTGGTATGCCACCAAGGAGCTTCAACCCTCGACTTGATATTGTTACTGGAAGAGTGTAATTTCTATAGGAGAGGCCAAGACATTGCTACAAGAGGGTTAAGAGGGTGGAAAAGAGCAACACAAGTCCTAATTGACTCCAAATATGTCGTATTCATCTCAGAGCACTTTTCAAAGAAGTAAGTTTCACCATCTCCCTCATTTATTCATCAAAATTGCATGCAAATTATCTTAAAATATTACAGACAGTGGTGGTATAATTGTGAAATTAAAGGGTTTGTCTGAAGAAGATAGTGGTTGAAGCATAAGTAATTGGAGTGATATGGATTTTGACCAACTTCTACCCTCAAACTAGACACTGAAGCCATAAAGAAAAAAAATCCCCCCCTCACTGAATTAAGGACATAAATATAAGATGGGAGGAGGTTTTAACAAAAGAGTATGTTCATATACCAAGAGAATCCACCTACAAACTCTTGTGGTCAACATTTTTAGGAGACACCAGTGGCTGGGATTTTTCAAGCTACTAAAGGGGTATGATAATGACATTGCCCTTGAGTTTTCCATGGTTTTTAATTCACAAACAGAGGATAGTGCCACCACTGTTGTGAGGGGATTGGCTATATCTATAAGCCCATAGATAATTATCAGAGTAACCACCCTTCCTTTAGGGATAAAATGGAGCAGAGAGGACAAAGGCACCAATGTCACTGCTAAAAATAAATTCTTCATTAAAAAAGAGAAACCAATTGATGACAAAAATGTAGTTAAGAGAGAATTTCTACCTTATCCATCAGATGAGGTGGCTTATCATATTCTGAAATACATATCTTGTGAGGGAAAAATGAATGTGGTATATGCCTACCACTTTAGGTTGCTTCATGAACTCATATTCAAGGCATAATTGCCTCTTTCTTAGAGAATTAATGTGCCATAAGCCCTCCTGCAGTCCATCATGGAAATGAGTAAAAAGTAATAGAGGGAAAGCACCAACACCTAGCCCACCACGGCCTTATCAAACTGATAGTGGTCGATTCCTTGAACAATTTGAGAATCCCTCTCTTGTGGTCCAAATTCATATACATGGATAGATAAACCTTCACAAGGACCCAAAAAATCACTCTTGGAGAGACACCTGCCTCTAGCATTGGTGGTAGGGAGGAAAACATAGAAAAGGAGGAGAATACAAGGAAAGAAGAGGAAGAAGCAAAAAATACAACAGAATAAGCACATATGGAAACATAGGAAGAAGAGAGAGGTAGAAGGATAAAAATATGAAAAGGAAGAAAGGGAAGAACAAGAAAAGGAGACATTGAGTCCTGAGAGGACTACTAATCCCAAGGAAACAAATATATCCCCACAGCAAACAAGTTTGTCTCCAGGAAAAACTAAAACTGAGGTAGCTGCAACTTTGGCCACCTTAATCACTCAAGTTAAACCCAAAAGAAAGAGATCAAGGCAAAATCCTCTATATTTCATGACCAATAGAGAATCCTAGGCCACTCCAAACCCTCCTTTTCCTTGTTTCACAAACATAAATATCAATAGTATTTTATCACATAATTCATAGAACAATGTTTTATATGCAAGTGTGAGTTAGTTAATTAGTAGATAGAATGTTGATTTATGGTTTGATAGGTTATGCAAGAGAAAGTAGTTCCCTCACTAGAAATAGGTATGGTAACTAGATAGATTAATGAAAGATAGTGTAATTTCCCTTTTGCAAAGTAGGTTAGCTTTTTCCTATTCATGATTTGTTTCAATAGAATTTTCAAGTTGAAATTGATAACATTCCCTTTTTTCCAGTTAGGAGTAGTTACACATTTCATCTACATCTAGTTTTCACTCTAGCTCAGTAGAAGGAATAGTCTGGAAGCACTACTGATCAGAAGACCTAGTTGAGGGTGGCATGAGTGGAATCCATCGGTTGTGCATATAGCACTGTCACTTCTAAGTTTGTACGAACCCCGAGTTGATAATAGAGTTGAATAGCCCTTGCGAGTTGCAACACTCTTGGTGCAATACCAGGGCTCACCATTTTTAGAACATGTTAATGAGTTTCAATTGAGTTGATTCCACTTGTATTTGTTCATAAAAAAATGAATTTAATAACAAAATTTACCCCGTTGCATTTTCACTTGATGAGGTTAGGAATTTGATAGTTTAACTAGCTCACTAGTTCTTGAATTTCCATTTTTTAGAGTAGTAATTTTCTGCTATTTTTTAGCACGTGTTAATAGGGGTATTTTGGAGTGATTCCACTAGGAATGGATTCCTAAGACATCCTAATTGAGAAAAAATATACTCCCATCCCATTTTCATTTGATTTACTTGGTCTTTTGGAGAGTTATCTCCTCCTGTAACATAACAAGACCTCTTGTAGCAATTATGTTTTGCTTGTAGCAATCGCCTGTAGCACTCCCGTGGCACGTGTAAACTTGACCAGCTATGCGTAAAAAGCTTAGTTTTTTTCTAGGCTTGAATCATGATCCCTAGGCTCTAAATCCATGCTTGAGGAAGAATATACACCACTTAGGACTAGGGCCCATCATGATTCGGGTTTTATTTTCAGCTAGGTAGCTATTGAGCTTAGGCATTGTTATCTTTTGACTGTTATGTGATGTATTAGACCTTGATTCAATGATAATGAGGAGACACTATTTGATTCATTACTGAGTTAGTTTCAGAGGGCTGAGGTTCTTAGGTTTGGGCCCAAGCTAGTGGCTTGGGTTCCTCTTGTGTATTTGTATCTTTATTTTAGTTTTAGAGTTTTGTTTAGTTCCTTGCATCTCAGTAGATGAATACTCCATTAAACTCTATGATTACAGCCTCTGCCTCATCTCTCTCATGGGAGAATGAGTGGAAGGACCTCCAACCACAGCCAAAAAACCTTTTTTTTGTAATGATTTCTTGGAAACATGGTTATGATAGTTGTCTTGTTCTGCATATGATTGCTGTAGCTTATAAGTTGGTTGATTGATTAGATTAGAATTTTATGATAAATTAGATAATCTTTAAATTCAACTCATCGTCCCCACTTGTATTTGTTTCATTTTTTCAATGATCAATGAATGTATGCATGTGATGATTGCGAGGTTGTTTGAATTTGCAGGCAATGGCACCTTGAACACCTCCACCTTGGACTCCATCACTTCCTCTTCCAAACTCCAAATTCTGCCATCAAAAATCTGTTTTATGAGGTCATTTTTCCATGAACACCGAGAGCATCTCTTCTAGTGAAAAATGAGCCCTCAAGGGGCCCTGAGCTTGGCTAGAGGTGTTGGTAACAATTCAACCATCTTCCCTCACTTACATTCAGATTCCAACCACCTTATTCACCTCTTGAACCTTCTCGGCAACCTTCCTATAGCATTATAGGGTTTCTTGTAGAAATACAGGTCTCCTCTAGCATAGTTTTAGGTCATTATTGGTCCAATTTTGATCCTTGCTACAATTTGTGCTTATGTTATGATGTTATTGACCCTTAGTTGTGGTTTCATGACTAGTAGAGACTCTTAGGCCAGTCCAAACCCTACTTTTCCTTGCTGCACAAACAAAAATATCATTATTATTTTATCACAGAATTCATAAAACAATGTTTTATGTGCAAGTGCGAGTTAATTAAATAGTAGATATAATATTGGTTTATGGTTTGATAGGTTATGCAAGAGAAAGTAGTTCCTATACTGCAAATAAGTTTGGTAACTAGATAGATGATTGCAAGATAGTGTAATTTCCCTTCTGCAAAGTATGTTAGCTTTTGCCTATTCATGATTTGTTTCAAGAACATTTTCAAGTTGAAATTGATAGCATTCCTTTTTTCTTTTGTTTTCTTTTCAGTTAGGAGTAGTTATACATTGCATCTACAACTAGTTTTCACTCTAATTTAGTAGAAGGAATGGCCTGGAAGCACTATTAATCAGAAGACTTAGTTGAGGGTAGCATGAGTGGAATCCATCTGCCGTGCATATAGCACTGTCACCTCTAAGTTTGTATGAACCTCGAGTTGATAAATATAGTTGAGTAGTCCTTGAATCATGATGGGCTCTGTGGGGGTTATTTTGTTGCTAAGAGGACAACCTTCAATTTTCTACAAGTTGGTTACTATTGGCCCACTCTCCATCAAGATGCAAGAAGGTATACCAACAGATGTGATCAATGCCAGAGGATGGGGAAACTCACACCCAGGGATGAGATTCCTCTATAACCTCAAGTGGCCTTAGAGCCATTTTACAAGTGGGGCATGGATTTCATTGGGCCAATTGATCCACCATCAGGACATAGAAGATACATTATTGTGTGCAATGACTATTTGACAAAGTGGGTTAATATGAAGGCTATCAAAGAAGCAACATAGGAAAAAGTGGCTGATCTATTAATAATTTTTTTCTACAAATTTGGGCATCCAAGGGAGATATTCATTTATCAAGGAGCTCAATTCACATCACATTTGATTGAGAATATCTCGAGTCAACATAATATCAAGCATATAACATATACTTCATATCACCCTTAAGCCAATGGGAAAGTATAGGTTACCACAAGATTCACTCCCTGTGATTTGGTTTATGGGAAGAAATCTTTGTCATCTATTGAGTTTGAGTATGAAACTTTGAGAATGGCAGCCAAATTGGACTTAGATATCACAAGTGCACAACGAGAAAGGTTGCTCCAACTAAATGGATTGGATGAGTTCAGAATGCAGGTCCTCCTACACACTGAAGTTATACAATTACAAAGGAAGGTATGGCATGATAAGCATATAAAAGTAAATATTTTTCAAGAAGGGGGTTGGGCCTTGATTTATGACTCTAGGTTCAAGGATTTTAAAGGAAAATTAATGACAAGGTGGTTGGACCCATACTTGATAGATAAATGTCAAGATAATAAGTTTTCCAAATTAGAACCATTTATGAGGAGGGGATCCCTTTACCTGTCAGTGGTTATAGACTGAAGTTATACAAGAGACGAATGTCTAAGGCATAATTCATCAATACAATCAACATAGAAGTCAATGTGATTAGGAGTCTCATGGCTTCCAATTCACAGTCCTCCTAGAAAAAATGAAAAATATAAATAAAAAGGATTGGGTGAAAACCTCTTCCAGGCATCTAAGGCCAACTCCAGGATTGAAAACCTCTTTGAGGTAGTCCTAGAGAAAAAAAAAGGGGAAGAAAAATAATAAATATCCCTAGGTGAAAACCTCCTCTGGGGCATATAGAGTAGGCATGTAGGTTGAAAACTTCCTGAGGAAACCTACATGTCTCTCCAGTAAATGAAAAAAAGAAAGAAAGTAAGAACAACACAAGATGATGCCATGACTGCTGACCTTTTTATTTTTTAGTAGACTTATGGACACTGGCAGATTATGGCTACAAGTTAGAAATTTTTTCAAGTTTCCTCCACTTTCCCATCCATTCATTCCCTCTCCATCATCTCCACTCATATCTTCATCTCTCTCCACCTTTCCATTAGCTCAAAACTCTATTGAGATTCAAAAAGGTGATGATCCTAGTGAAAATTAAGCACCTTCACTAGGTGGGGCCCACATGCTATTTTTAGTTGTATGTCTATTTTTAAAATGGTGAGCATATTCTAAAATTAGCAGGATGTTGATTCTAGATGGTTCAGAAAATTCTATCTTTAGATGAGTTTCTATTTTTAGAACATGGTCGAAGTCTATTTATAGATCAAATATCTAAAAATAGAATGCATGTCGATTATTATTAGCCCCTAATGATAATCAGACAATAAATAATAACTTATTCTCTTGGAGCACTTGATTTCAGTTAACTGATGTGGAAAACTAGTTAGCTGAAGGAATTACGAGTTGAAAGGTTGGTTGGTGAATCATGCATGATGGAATTCATTGTAACTAAGTTTGACACAGTTGTAACAAAGTTGGAAGATGTAATATCCCAAAATAGGGAGAATCTACAACAATGAGAATATCTAAAGATATTATAAAGTTGGAGCTTCAGAAATTCATGAACATAGCAGTGTAAATCAGCTCATAAGATGTAAAGGAACATCTAACCAGCAAATTAATGATTAGCATCAAGAATATGACCTATCCACTCTTTCCAAAGTGGGGAAATGCAACAATATAGGGCATAAAAAGGTTGTCTTCAGAAAATAACGCTATATCTGTGAGATATGGGACTTGGATCCCTTAGAATATACAATATACAACTCACATCCAGAATTGGAGCAAAAACAAATGCTTCTAGCCAAGTTAAATAGGTCTCCCCAAACCAATGCAACTCAAATAAGCCCAAACCCCATGACTTTGATTAACAGAAGTTACTAAAGCATACAACATCGTTATTTTAGTGAATGTTTATGCAGAAAATAATAAGAAATATCATATCTAGAGTGTACAATCATCCAATGGCTAAGAAAAGTGGAGATCTATTCCTTCTTATACAAAATAAGGATAACCCGACAAGGGCTTCATGAAAGTACAAGTATAGAATGACAGATTTGCAGATCTAGATATGGAAAACACAGTATCCTACAACTTTGTATATATGTAGCTAAAAATATACAAGAAAGAGAAGAAGAATGATATACAAAGCTTTCCGGGAGAAGGGTTGGCCCTTCCTCCAAGGAATAAGCTCACATGCAAGGGTTCAAACCATGCTACTGCAACACTGGGAAAAATAACGCAGTTCCTGTAGGAGACTGCGCAGTAGATGATGGAGAATGATTTGGCCACATGCCAAGATGTCCAATATGCTCAGAAATCTTCCTTACAAATCTTGCAAAGAAAGAGAAGCTCCCTCCTCTGAAAGATAAGATCAAAAAGTGGTGTTGTGATCTTTCCACTAAAACACCCTGCAACACAGTGTTTATTGAAACAAGAATAACGCTGTAGCTGAAGGAGGATTCTTGGCCTCAATTCTGAATTTGGAAAACTGAAGTACAATGCTCCTCCAAGAGGCCTCTCAAGGAAGGTGTTAGGTCTCTGTAGTTTTCAAGATTGGCTAATACAAATGCTGCAGAGCCTACATCAAAACCGCTTTGGAATCTGAGGATCTAGCCATCCTAGATTCAGATAGGGATCTCTCTATTTATGTATTTGAAGATGTGGTTTTTAAGGCTTGAAATGTGATTTTAGGCTAGTTATGAAGAACAAGGTTTTTGTTTACCTTTGTTGGGCAAGGATATTACAAGATGAAGGAAGTTTATGAAGGGGTGGGGAAGGGTGAGTAAGTGAAGGAATGGTTCGAACAGAAAATAGGCAAGGAGCCGCATCAATACATTGGGCTATGGAGTCATAATAGGGTTTAATTGAAACAAGGTTCAAGAGTGGTCCATGGGCAAGTCATCTATGTCAAAGGATCTCTTTAAGTTGATTTTATGGAATGAAACAATAAGAAATGGAGTGGGGAAATCAAACATGAAGAAACAAAGAGTAGCCTAAGATCAAGTAAGTATTTTGAAACTATCTTGCTTTTGGTGCATGCACTTAAGGAAAAACACAAAAGTAATCTAAGATCACGTAAGTGCTTTTAAACTAGCTGTTTTTGATGCACTTTCAAGAGGAAACATTTAAAAACGTAGAATAGCTTAAGATCAAGTAAAGACTTTTAACTTAGCCTCTCTTTCGGCATATTCCAAGGAGAGACATTCATGATAAACACAAAAATTAGTGTAAGATTAGGTAAGTATTTTGAAACTAGCTCAAGCCAACATACTCTTAAGGGAACTCTTCAAAGTGACTATTGGAGAGGAAACTAGAGGACATGGCTAACCATAGACTTCTCTAGCTCAATATTTAATTAGGAAACTTATCAAGAACATTCAAAGACAATGTCTCAAGTTGTACTCGTGAAACATGGGCTCACCAACACGACCGGTTATACTCTATTGAATCATCTTTAAATAAACAATCAACAAAAAATATAAAGGATAAAGATTTTTAGTGAGATTTAGGGTACTTCAAAAGTAAATCCTAATCTATATTTTATGTTCTTTATCGCAGAAAAGTGGACAAATAATGGAAACAAGAAAATAAAAATTTACAATGAGAAACACATCACCATTGACATAGACCAGGATCCCCCATAAATCAACTATTTGTATTTGATGTCTCGTACTCGCCATAATCTTTAAGTCCAAAGGTCTCTGGCTAGCCTTCAAACTTCTCATCTCACTATGTGTCTTCAATTACAAATGAGTTTCCTAATAAATTTTAAAAGCTATTTACATGCAACAGATATCTAGAGACCAACCACTATACCTGCCTTCTATTTAAGTATTTATATAAGAAAGAGGAGGTGGAGTGTAAGAGGGGTTCATTTGTTCAATTAATAAGGTAGTAATGGTGTATTGACCTTTGGGAAGCCAAAGGGAGATGATTTTGAGTATTCATCTCTGCCTTAATGAGTTTTACATTAAATTTCATCAACCTTAGTTACTATTGTTGACTTTGGGGATTTTGGTAGGCTAATCATAAAATTCGAGTCGTCTTTGGCAAAATATCTCTCGACCGGGCATTCATTGTGTTATTCTTTTACGAAGATAAATCAAGGTCACATTTTAGAGTAATGGTCTCGATGATGTGGCATTCGGAGGTTTTTTGTTGATTCCTATTCTCTGTAGCTTTTAAAATATTAATTTATCTTCTGTCTTGCTGTCTACCCACAAGCAAATCTTTGATTCTGTGCTTTGGGTGGCTCACCCTGCCAACTTTATTGATGAATGATACTCTTAACTTTTCATCATCAGATTACATGGTAACAGCAGTAGTTGGCAGCATCGTAGGGGTTTCATGGTATAACCAATGTTCATGGGGCATGGGTCAAACCATGACTTTGAACCCCGTTTATTCCTTTTTCTACGTGAATACCGGCTCCGAGGATCATCATCTTGGCCCTTGGTCACCTTATCATGATCGTGGGATGGCTTTGCCACTATTTTCCATGAAACTCCGCAACAAAAACAAACGTTTAGATAAATCCCCCGCGTTTAGAGTGCTGTAAACTCGCTTTCGCAGGGCCGGGGGGGAGTGGAGGAGGATGCAAGAGAAGGGTAATTGTAGGCGGAGGGGTATCTTATGGAGGATAACAAATAAATCGCAGTTTAAAATCGTATTTGAAGCGTATCCGGGCAAAAAGTGGTTTCAGAATACCATAAGTAGTTATCGCACAACCCAAAGGTAGTAAGTGGTTTTCCAAAAGCAATGCGATTCCATACATCATTCAACACCCGTATTTTTCGATATCATGCCGGTATCGCAAAATCTTGAAGTGTTAAACTCGTGCAAGAATTTTGTGATATGGAATACATGTCATTGGGATGAGGGAGAGGAGATCCGAAGGGTTGAATGCGATGAATAAATTGCGCGACGGGAGTGATAATGGAATACAGGTAGCGCGGCGATTGGACAAGCGCTTCATGTGGTGGAAGGTAGGCTTCGTGGAGTTGGGGTCATCGAGATTACCGAGGACCGTTAGATTTATAAGATCTACGGCTCAGATTTCATCGAGCATCGTTATCGGAGCGGGAGAAAAGTGAAGGAAAGGCAGATTTTTGCTGGAGTGCCAAATGCGATGGGGGCCGAGGTTAGGTTGAGGCATGGTCTTGCGCAATGTGGTGACCAAAGGAGATAAAGGCTTATCACGTCGTGAGAAAATGTAAAGAGCTTTTGTTTGTAATGAGAAAAGCTGAGATGCGATGAGGCTTTTAAGTGCTTGGTCATAGTTCGTGGTTCCAAGTAGAATGTAAATAGGCTGGGGTTTCTCGAAAGGCACTTAAGCCCCGTTTCTTTTGTTCAAGAATGGGGTTTCAGCCCAAAAGTCGGGTTTTTAGGATTTTTATGGTTCCGATAGGAGGGAAAAGGAGGTTTCAAAAACCGATAAAGGCAATTTATTAGATTTGAAGGAAAAATGAAGGGTAAAAGGGGATTTTTCGAGGTAGGTGGAGGACAAATAAGGATCAAAATGAGTGAATGGAATGATGAAAGAGGGGTTATTTAGGAAAAAATTGGGGGCAGCAAGTTTAACTTGGTTTTCTTTTATGAAAACAAAGAAGGAAGATTATTTGCAAAGTTTAAACAACACAAGAAGACTTCAAGAATGGAGCGCTTATGAAAACAATCTCTTGAAGGCTTAGGACCTATTCTTAGCCATCATTTGCTCAATAAAAAATTTACCTGATGGCTGCTGGCTCCACTGGGATTCCAACCTCGAGGTGTCAAGAATCTTCTAATTTGATCTCTGGGATGCAGACCTATGCCTTTATCCATAACAACTTCTCCTTTGATCATGCAGTGTTTTTGAAAGATGATCGTATTTATATCAAATCGCATTTATTTCCCAAACAAATACCCACACAAATTACTTCCTATAATTTTCTTAAAGGTGCATTTGGACTCTTGCGTACCTTAAACATCAACATTTTATTTTTTTTTTTTGAAAAACAAAAACTAATCTAAGTTCACGCTATTTCTTCCATGAGTTTAGATTAGACTCGTTGAACTCATAAATTCTCTACCTAAGCTATTATATGCTAGATTAGACCGGTTCTGCATATTTTATTCTCTATTTTCTAAAGTAGAAATTTAAACATAGTCAAACTGTATGACTGTCTGATTTGCCATGATGTCTATGGCTATATGTACAAGCCGCACATGCATTCTCTTTATTTGTAGAAATTTAAAACAGCAATATGAAGGCTTGAAATCTGAAAAATATAAAACTCCTCCTTCATCCTTCTTTCACTTCCGATTTGATCTTTTGGGGTTAATTTTCCTTTCTCTTGGTTCAAATTTTGAGTATATTAGAACTAATTCTTTATCAATCTTACAAAGTTCGGTATTTTCACTTGTTTGAACCATTGTTTTCTATCCTCGTATCTAATTCCATCATGCTAAGCCAAGATTGAATAGTTTGGCAAATATTCTTGACTAGTCTATCGAAAAAAATTCTAACCATCTCAAATATGATTAGGTCGTATGACCAAAAATAGCGTTGTTGTTTGCAGTGGCATTTGAGCTGTACACTTTCGTAATTCTTTTTATTTTTGGTACAATGTACCTTTGTTTTATTTCTCGCTCTCTTTTTCTTTTTTTCTATTGTTTTTGTCTTTTTTCTTTCTTCAAATTTGAAAAAATGTTGTTATATACAATGGATAAAAAAGCCTTGAAATTAAAATATCGCCTGAATGTAAATAATGTTTGAGAACTCTCGCTTCAATGATTTTTGTGTATACCCATCCACCTCTTGTAGAAAGAATGCATTATTTCCAATAGCAGCATTAGATAAGATAAGGACCTTGCCATAAGTTATCAATTTTTCCATGTTTGCCTTTGTCTTCTTTCTGAATCCCATTTCAAAACTTTATCACCAATTTTGGAAATCACTTGCCTTGGTTCTTTTGTCAAACGTATTCTTGATGTTTTCTTGTAATTGTTGTGCTCTAATGTATATTTCCTCTCTAGTTTGTCGTAAATGTATAGTCTCGGTTTATCCTTCTTGTTACATCATCATCTTCGCATTGTACTTCCCGAATCGCCTTCATGATCGGTACCTCAAACTCGTTGAAGACAGCGGGGCCTTCATAAACTAGCCGGTAGGGAGACATTCTAATGGACTTCTTAACTCGTCAACTGTCCGCCCATAGAGCATGTACTAGCTTATTGTGCCATGATTTCTTATTATCTTCTAGCAACTTCTTGATAATGTTGCACGTATTTATTTGATGATTCTCACAGAAGCCCATTACCTTTGAGGGTAATAAGCCGGAATGCACCCAATAGAATCTCGATATTTATGACAGAATCCCTACCATTTTCTTAGACCCAATGCAACATCGTTGATGATATTTCTAGGACAACCAACATGGAAAGTATATGGTTTTCAAGGAATGAGATGATCCAGTCTCAGGGAATTCCCTAGATGGGATGGCTTCTATCCACTTGGTAAAATAGTCTCCGTTGCCGTGAGGATCCATCCGAGTTGGGCAGATGAGGATGGATCTCCAAATGAAGTCTAGACCCCACCGATGAAAAGGAGCTTCAACAAAGGATTTGCCGCAGGTAAGGAAGTAGCTTTTTGCTCAAAAAATTTTGGCATTTGTGACAGGCAATAATCATCTTATGGGCATTCCCAGTAGAAAGTGGGCCGCACAATCCAGCTCTAAGGATTTTGTTGGAAGTTGATTTGCGTAGAGGTGGCCTCCACATTCTCCTTCACGAAACTCATGCTTGATCTTATCCATCATTCTCAGCAAACATTTAAGCAATAACCCACTAGCATTTTTCCAATATAAACATTTATTCAAAATGAAATAATTTAAGGCTTTCAAACTTTAAAAATCTTGCCTTTGTTTTAGACAAACAAGGGAACGTTGGTACTGAGAAAAACATACAAAATGTTAGCATAAAAAAATAAATTTAGAAAATGATCTTCAATAATTGGAGTTAAAACCTCCCGTCATCTAATGCATCAAATATATTTATATCAAGAGCTTGGAAGTTAGATTCAATGCATAAGTTTAGCTAGTACTTGACCTTTTATGAGTTTAGTGGGCTTGTTTTCTAAGTCATACTCTAAACATAAATAAATCCACTTTCCTTCTTTTGCCATCCGGATCTTGGGGTCAATATGTCTTTCACCACCGAATGAGGCACAAATGCTATGATGTGGGAATGTAGAATGTAAACTTCCGAAGTCTTTTAAAGCTTTGACTATGGAAAAGGCTTCTGTTTTTCCATTATGTTGTACTTCAAAGGTGCATCTCTTAATGCCTTGGTTAAAAAATGCAATGGGCTGATTTTGTCCATTCAATTTTTCTCTGTAGGACAACAACATCGTGTTCTCGATGCAAATGAAAAAATGAAGAAATTCCTTGAAAATTTGACCGATAAGAACCGAGTTTTGTGAGTGCTTGTTTTACTCGCTCAAAATGATTTCTTTTGTTTCTAAGGTCCACGAATCCTCGTTTTTAAAGCATGTTTGTTATGTTTCCAAGGAGTTCAAATGCATTAGGTATGAACCTTATCAAGAAATTAATCTTTCCAATGAAAGATTGAAGTTCCTTGATGTTTATGGGATGGTTGATTTGCAATATGCCATCAATCCTCTTTGGGTCTATCCTTATTCCTTCTTTGATATGATATGCCCAAGAAGCTTACCTCTTGGAGACCAAACAAGGTTTTATTGGGATTCAAGGACAACCTAATTTTCCATTTTTCAAAGACTTTCTTCAAATGTATTAGGTGTTCTTCATCCGTTTTTTAGAATAAATAGTTATATCATCAAGGTAACTATGAATGAAGTAACCCATTTCTTCAAAATGCAATGTCCATGGCTCTCTAATAGTAGCACCGCATTCATTAAACCAAAAGGCATTTTCAAATACATGAAAGTACCCTAAGGTGTAGTGAAGGTTGTTTTAAGTTGACTTACCTATTAAAACAAATCGATTGTATCCCGAGAAGCCATCTAGCAAATAAATTCTTTCAGGAACCAACCACCCTTTGTAAAATATGATCCATTTTGGGCAAAGGATAGCTGTCCTTTAGTGAGGCTTTGTTTAAGTTTTCAAAATCAATGCAAAGCCTTATCTCTCTCCTATTTTCTTCCCGACCGATACAAGATTAGACACCCACTTTTGAGCATTCAATGTGAACAATAATCTCCAAGATCACACATTTTTTTTAATTTCTTTTCTTACCAGACATAATCAGACAGGTTAATTCCCGCGCAATTTCCGTTTAAAAGGTTTTTGGTTTTCTTGAGGTATCTTATGCCAAATTATTTCGTATCATATGATTTGATTCCTCATGTAGCCCCATGCAAACAAATCAGGGACTCCTTAAATAGCTCAATATATTTCGCTAATGTGAGTAGCAATGTTTTAGATATTTTGATTAGTTTGGTGGGTTAATTCGCGCGATTTCTCGTTTAAAAGGTTTCTCGGTTTTATTTGAGGGGTATCTTATGCTAAATTATTTTCATCATATGATTTCAGAGCTTCATAGGTCCATGCAAACACATCGAAAATTTTTAAATAGCTCAATATATATTTCGCTTAATGTGAGCTGGTGCGTTGTTTTAGATATTTTGATTATTCGCTTCTTTTTCCTCACCGCCTATATTGCATTCTTCCACTTCAAATTCCATGGGTTCCAGCTTTGGATTTTTGGCCACATCATTCAAGTCAAATAATTCTCTAAGGGGACCGTATCCTTTGGCAAGTTTTGGTCTTTAGATTGCAACACTTCTAAATCTTCATTTTCTAATTCCGTGCTATTTTCTCGTTACATGTTGAATTTCACGGTTACCGCATTTATTTCCGCAATCTCTCGAGACTTTTCTTCTTCGCAGAAGAAAGTTTCTCCAATAGGACAATTTTTATCATAATCAATTTGAGTTTGTGTTTCAAATTCATTTCGGGATCGTAAGAAGTCTTCTATTTGTTTATCTCCATAAAAAACTTGCCAAATATTTTTCATTATCTCGGGACACCTGGGTCTAAATTTGACTTGGGTGGTGCATTACTTGGTTTCATAAGTGAGTAAGATAAGTTGTAGCAACAAAGGCTAAACCATTGGCAAGGACATTTGTTTTCTTTGGGCAAAAATTAGTTGAAATTCTAAAATGTTTTTAACAAGTCCATGACATCATTTCTATAGGCGGCCTAAAAGGAGAGCTTCGTACTCTCACAATATGTTATTTGTACATTGAAAACTTAACCTATAGGAATGCCCTTCAAGATGATTGTTTTTGTGGTTAAGTATCCATATGCCTGCCCCCGCATCATTCATAGTGCAAGACCCATCAAAATTCATGTTCCGCAGAGGACTGCTTTTCTCGGTTTTTAATTTATTTCACTACCGTCCTCTCTCGTTTCCTTCATTTTCTAGTTTTAGCGCCCGGGTTTGTATTGCGTTTTTCTTCGTGCTTTGTTCCTCAATGTTTTCAATGTTTTGGAGGTTTTACCCTGATTCTCATGATATGCACTCGCTTTATAACTATTCGGGGCCTCGATACCTCTAATCAGGCTTGTCAGAATTCCAAACATCGATCGTTTTTTAATTTCCTCTATTTTCCTCCTCATCAATGGCTATAACTATGTTTGAAAGTGAAGTGATCTCAACATTTGATGTTTTTTCACCGATTAGCTCGCTCTTGAACATCATTAAAAAGAATGAAAGAGTCAACACGTTGTGTATGGAGGAAAGGGAGAGTTGTCCGTCTTTCTTGATGACTCACCATATACTTCATGTGTGTTTCTACAGAGTCTTCTAGGCTGATCGAAGACAGGATGGTGGCATAAGTCATATCCATCTCGTATCGTGCCTTGTAACTTAGCACCCCATGACCTTGAAAGGAGCATGCCACATTTGGGGTATATCAACCACTACAATGTCCATCACTAAACTCGGTTGGTATTCTGGGGCCATACGCAGGTCTTTTATTGCCTTCCAAGTATCTCACCCTACTGAATCAAAGGAGTATAGATCTTTGTAGGGTCTAGTTACCTCTAAGCCTAATATTTCCATTATTACCTTGGGCATGAGGTTGTGTGATGCTCCCGAATCAAGCATGGAATTGTGCAAGATATTGTCATGAATGTTTAAGCCGATGTAGAATGGAGGGGTTGTTCCTTTCTTGAAATTTTCCTTCAATTTTTTGGTCCAAAAATGAGTTTGGGGTATCATCATTTAAGTTAATCGTGTCATGAACATCTTCTATGTTCGCAGCCTTCAAAAATTTACCTCTATATACATTCTCAGTGACTAACTCGGTTGAGTGGGACAAAGATTTTTATTCTTTTGGATATTTCATTCTCTAGGTTGGAAAGGAATTTGGTTTTTTAACATGTTTAGTTCAACCTTCTTAGTCACTATTTCATCAACAATATCAGCCTTGCTGATTTTTATTATTTACGTTGTGCTTAGAATGGTTTTCTCAAAGAGCATTGAATGTAGGTGCTGCTAAGCACGGGGGTTAATACTTTGTTTTTTTCATTGGTTTGAGCATTTTTCCCTTCGTTTAAACTTAATTTCTGCTGCCTCCACTATTTTGTGATTTTCAACTGTTTCTTCGGGTGTATTTTCGTGGATGTTTTTGGAAGATTCATCAGAGGTTTTGTTTTTGAGAGTATCTTGATTCTTACTCGAGGTCATATTATTTAGGTGATCCTATGATGGCATTTTCGCAGGATTGTCTATAATAGTTTCATTATGGTTTTCCGTCCACATAAGGTGTATATATCTGCTTTCATAAACGACGAATTTTTATTACTTACTCCCAACATTCATGTTGTCATCCTCTATTTATTGGTTTTTTCATCCTCATCAACATAATTTTCTTGAAGGGAGGTCTCCATCCGTTGATCATCCTCTTTGTCGTTTTGAGGTTGATTTCTCCTAAAGTTCTCGATTTTGATTTTGAGATTGGATTTCTGCTTTGGGGAGCCGATTGATTTTCTCTCGGATTGTGCTCTCTCAAGTATGCTCATTTTCTTCATCATTTACTCCATCATTCTTTCCTTTTTGAGCTAGATGTACAAGTAGCTTTCCCTCCCTAAATGATACTTTTCATTCCTCATCCTAGCTCTTTTCTCAATCGTATTCACTTCCACAAACCTAAAGCTCCTTCGCATGTCTTCTAAAGTCAAGGGGTCTTTCCTTAGTCGTATAGGCCATTTCAAAGATCAAATCCTTCGTAGAAATTTCCACAAGGCCGAGCCTTGTGGAGGTTTCAATTTCGGGGGGTAGTAGCATTATAAACACTATTGAATATAATGCACAATTTTGAACACTTTCCCGTTGTTTCTTTTGAGGTTGTTGTAATCTCAGTATTTGGAGAGTGTTTTTTTATAACTTCCCATTTTTTAGGAATGATCGATGGAGAGCTTGGAGATCATTAATACCGTGAGAGGTTAAGCCTTTGAACCATTTTCTGCTTCTCCCCTAGACTTTGAGTAAATAATTTGAGTTTGACAATTTCATCATCTATCTCATTTATATCAATATAGTCATTCATCTTGTCCACATGTTGTGTAGCGCAGTAGCACCACCGGCATCATATAATGGTATCTGGACTGATAGTCCCGTAAGTGCATTGACTAAAGGTAAAGGAAGGACTAGAGGGGCATACCATGTTGCCATGATAGGAGGTTGTGGGAAGAATGGGGGTTTAAGGTGAGGATGTAAGAAGGGAGGGAGTTGATGGAATGGGGTAGTTTGAACAATGGGTGTATGGATAATAAAAGTGGATGGATCAACAAGAGACTCATGAGTAGATCTTGGATGAGAGAAACCAAAATTATGAAGGAAATGGTAAACCTGGGTGGGGTGGTTTCTCTCACAATGTTTTCACCCACTATGTTGGGGTGATTGTGAAAGCTCAAAGCATATCCGATCTATATCATCAAGGGACCCAGTTCTAAATCGTGTTTCTAAGTCAACTTGTGAATCTTGTAGAGTCGCAAGGTTTTCAGGAATAGAATTAGCTCTACGGACCGGTTTGACAATAGTTGAAGTTTTAGACTTAGGAGACTTCCCAAGTATACTGATTATCAACTATATTAGAGGATTTGGGCTCAGATGGGCTCTAGTATGAACTCTTCTAGAAGCCACTATGTTATGTTTTTAGACCCAATGATAAGAAAAGTTTATCCAAATATGACAATCTTTGTTAGGCTAACTAATCTTTAACAAGAAAACTTAATCATCAAATCTTCTTAAGTCGAGTTTGTATGATGTTATGATATTAAAGGTTTCCGTTGAAGTTTTTAGGTTAATTCAAGATTGTGGAGTCGCCAAAATGGAAATTTCTTTTAGTTTTTAGAAGGTAAAATATTTTTATGGTCCACCACCATTAATAGGTTTGAATACCAATCCTAAATGTTTTTCGGTTTTCTCGAGTTTTTATAGTCCTATGGTTTATGAGAGTGTTATAACCGTTTCCGCACTTAGCTGGCGTCGATGAGACAAACAAAATTCTACTTCCGTGGCTTACTAGATGATTTCTCCAAGGTTTGATAAGGGTTTAAAGAATCCTAAGAAGTACTTAGATTGCCACCGATTCGCACAAGTCCTATCATGATCACCAACATGCTTGGTAGTGCTTGAAGAAAGCACTTATACTGCATCGAACACCGAGTGTTTTGTTTGCAAGTGATTACTCGAATTTCAACATGGTCGCCGTATGTTAGGTCTCCGTAGTTTGCAAGATTGGCTAATACAAATGCTGCGAGCTCACATCAAAACCGCTTTGGAATCGAGGATCTAGCCATCCTAGATTCGCAGAGGGATCTTCATTTATGTATTTAAAGATGTGATTTTTAAGGTCGAAATGTGATTTTAGGCTAGTTATGAAGAACAAGGTTTTTGTTTGTTTTGGTTGGGAAAGGATATTATGAAGATGAAGGAAGTATTTTTCTAGAAGGGTGAAGGGTGAGTAAGTGAAGGAATGGTTCGACTAATAAAATAGGCATGAGCCGCATCAATCCATTGGGCTATGGAGTCATAATAGGGTCAATTAAAACATCAAGGTTCAAGAGTGTATCCATGGGCAAGTCATCTATGTCAAAGGATATCTTTAAGTTGATTTTATGGAATGAAACAATAAGAAATGGAGTGGGGGAAATCAAACATATGAAGAAAGAAAGAGTAGCCTAAGATCAAGTAAGTATTTTGAAACTATCCTACATTTGGCATGCACTTAAGGAAAACACAAAAGTAATCTAAGATCGTGTAAGTGCTTTTAAACTAGCCTCGCTTTTGATGCACTTTTAAGAGGAAACATTTAAAAATGTAGAATATCTTAAGATCAAATAAAGACTTTTAACTTAGCTCGTTTTCAAGATATTCCAAGGAGAGTATGCATTCATATGATAAACACAAAAAGTAGTCTAAGATCGTGTAAGTATTTTGAAACTAGCTCGGCTTTCAACATACTCTTAAGGGAACTCTTCAAAGCGACCGTTGGAGAGGAAACTAGAGGATAGGGCTAACCATAGACTTCTAGCTCAATCTTTAATTAGGAAACTTATCAAGAACATTCAAAGACAATGTCTCAAGTTGTACCTTGTGAAACATGGGCTCACCAACACTTCACCGGTTATACTCTATTGAATCATCTTAAATAAACAATCAATAGAAAACATAAAGGATAAAGATTTCAAGATATTTAGGTACTTTAAGTAAATCCTAATCTATATTTTCTTCTGTTTCCTTTTTTATCAGAGAAAAGTGGACATAATGGAAACAAAGGAGGGCCACACTTACAAAGTGAGAAACACATCACCATTGACATAGACCAGATCCCATAAATCAACTATTTGTATTTGAGTCCTAAACCAAGTAACAATCTTTAAGTTGAGCTACAAATGCTAAACTTCATCTCAGCCTATGTGTCTTCAATTACAAATAGAGTTTCAATGCCTTCAAAAGCTATTTACATGCAATAGATATCCATAGACCAACCACTATACTGCCTTTCTATTATGTACATTTTATAGAATAAAGAGGAGGTAGAGTGTAAGAGGGGTTCATTTGTTCAATTAATACAAATTAATGGTGTATTGACCTTTGGGAAGCCAAAGGAGATGATTTTGAGTATTCATCTTTGTCTTAATGAGTTTTACATTAAATTTCATCAACCTTAGTTACTATTGTTGACTTTGGGGTTTTGGTAGGTCGATCATAAATTCCGAGCCGTCTTTGGCAAAATATCTCCGATTGGGCATTCATTGTGTTATTCTCACGAAGATAAATCAAGGTGGTATTTGGAGGAGTAATGGCCTTGATGATGTGGCATTCGTGAGGCTCTTTTATTGATATGTATTCTTCCGTGGCTTTAAGCATTGATTCTGCCTTTAATCTCGTGCTTTATCTTTATCTCACAAGGAACTTTGATCTTCGCTTTTATATATCAACCGTTCAAATTTATTTGCTCACCGATACTCCTTAATCCTTCATCACCGCGTTTTCTTCGGTGTACAGTGTGGGCGAGCAAGATCGAGGGTTTCATGGTATAACCAATGTTCATGGGGCACAAAGCCAAACCATGACTTCGAACCCCGTTTATTCCCTTTTATACGTGAATACCGGCCTCGAGGATCGTCATCCCGGGCCCTTGGTCACTTTATCATGACCGTGGATGGCTTTTGCATGTCTCTATTTTCCATGAAACTCCGCAACAAAAATAAACGTTTAGATAAATCCCGCGTTTAGAGGCAGTAAATCATTTTCGCAGGCTAGGCGGAGCGGAGGAGCAATGCAGTAGGAAGGGTAATTATGCGTTAGTAGGGTCTTATGAGGATAATTGTTGAAACTTGTGTTTAAATTTTATTTGGATGTTTATCCGGGTAAAAAGGGTTTCGGAATACCACGAGTAGTTATCGCACAACCCAAAGGAAGTAAGTGGTTTTCCCGAAAGAAATGCGATTCCATACTCGCCCGACACCCCGTCTTTTTCATCATGAGGTATTGCAAAAATTCAAGTGTTAAACCTCGGGGGCAAGAATTTGCGATATGGAATACATGCCGTCGGGATGAGGGGAGAGTGAGATCCCACGATGCGGGTTGAATGCGATGAATAAGTTGTGCGACGAGTGATAATGGAATACGTGCGCCGCCGCGCGATTGGACAAAGCGCTTCATGTGGTGGAAGGCAGGCCTCTGTGGAGTTGGGGTCATCGGGATTACTGAGGACCGTTAGATTTATAAGATCTACGGCTCAGATTTCATCGGAGCATCGTTATCGGAGTGGGCAAAAAGTGAAGGAAAGGAAGATTTTTTGCGGGAGTACCGATGCGATGGGGGCCGAGGTTAGGCCTGAGGCATGGTCTTATGCATCAATGTATGACTAGGGGTGGAGAGATAAAGGCTTATCGCGTCTCTAGAGAAAATGTAAAGAAAGCAGCATTTGTAATGAGAAACCTCGATATGATGAGGCTTTTAAGCGCTTGGTCACAACGCGTGGTTCCAAGTAGAATGTGGGGCTAGGGCTGTCGAAAGGCACTGCTTCTCCGTTTTTGTTTGAAGAATGTTTTTAGCTCAAAATTCCCGGTTTTTTAGGCTTTTTAGGGTTCCGATAGAGGGGAGAGATTTCCAACCGATAAAGGAAATTTATTAGCTTTTGAAGGGACAATGAAGGGTAAAAGGGATTTTTCAGAGGTAGATGGATGAAAAAGAAGGATTAAATGAGTGAATGGAATGATGAAAGAGGGGTTATTTAGGAAAAAATTTGTGGGGCAAAGTAGGTTTAACTTGTCTTTCTTTTAGTGAAACAACAATGAAGATTATTTGCAAAGTTTAAACAACACAAGAAGACTTCAAGAATGAGCGTTTTTATGAAAACAATATCTTGAAGGCTTAGGACCTATTCTCTAGCCGTAATCTACTCAATAAAAAATTTACCGATCTCTACCGTAAGGAGAAGGAATCCCTAAGGAGGAATGCCTTGTTAAACAACATCGCATACTCAACTTAACAAATTAAGAATACCTACTAGTTCAAGCACTAAAATCAATAATCAACAAGCTAACCCCAAATGCCTACCATCCTCCTCCTTATAAGGTTTGTGAGCCTCCTCACGTTGGGTCCCACCCATTAGGTTTCCAACATCACATGATCACTATCCCTCCAAAACCTGCGTTGTAGTTCCATCAAGGCTACTCCTCCATATTGCGTTGTTGACTTAGTCAACTTGATCGAATCAACATGATTCTCTTCGTTCATACATGGAAAGTGAAAAATCTAGCTACTAGATGTCCCCTTTCATACCAAGAGGGATTTTATGATAATACATACATAAGTATGGGTCTCTTTCCCCCATTTATTCATCTACTAAGTGCACAAATAAAAAATTAATATTCCTATTAGTTGCATGCTAATTTAGAATATTACGTTCTCCTTCCCAAATGTTGCTTGTCCTCACAATCGCAAGGATAGAATTTGAAAGTCTCTTTCCTCTTCCCCGTAGCATCCTCATATGATGAGCTCTCCAAAGAATAAGATGCCGTCTCAACAATGAAACTCCATAGTGCCTCTCCCAAGCATACAAGTTAGCATTTGGTTTACATCTCAAATGGCTATCATCATAAAGTAAATACTCAAGGAGACAACTATGTGTTGCCTAGAGGTCCTCTCAAGGCATGGAGTTTGAAGTGCATAGAACTATCATTCCCAAGTGAAACCTCCACTCCCCAAGCTATCATCCATATAAAATGAGTCACCCTCCAACATGGCAACTCATGAAAGATCTCCTCCACCTTTGGCTCATAATGTGTGTAGGTGGGGTCGAATAGATGAACATGATAGAAAGAGGGCCTATCCCACGCTATCCTCCTCTCCACCATGATAAGTGTAGAGTGCATGCTGATCTTGGGCTGCAATAAGGTTTCCCTCAAGTGGCAAGAAGAAGATTGGATCTTCAAGGATCCTTTCTCCAATGTCATGAGCCATGCTAACCCAAACCATTCCATACAAGATGAATGGCACATCATCACCATATGGCATCCAAAACAGAAAAATTATGAAGGTTGTGAGCAAGTTTGGATGGTACAAATGGTTTCCCAAGTGGATACTGTGCAGTCCTTCCAACTACTGTTTGAGAATATCAAGTGGCAAGAAGTGTGACCACATCAACAAAAACTCTTGCTACTCCCTCATCTCTCCCGCATACAGGCCATAGAGTAAGATCATGATGGTTGTCTCGTATGATGCCCCATACAAACAAGTCTTTTGCTATTCTATCATATGGGTGCCATGCCATGCCTTCCATCCACCACATACCTCCTAACAAAGGTATGTCCTGCTGGCTGCCAAACTCTCTCTGAAGAGAGTAGCCAGCTGCTTTTCTTCGCTTCTCTCCTCGTGTCATAGATTTGCAAGTGGCTCACCAATCTCTTGCTCTCCATCCACCCCCGTTCATCCAAAATGTTGATGCCTCCAATCATGCTCCCCCTTGTTATCTTCCCAATGAAGACTACCAATCTCCCAAAGCAGATATTTCTCTTGCACCTCATGGGAAGCTGAGATGCAAATCCTTGGGAGATATTTTAGAAAAGATCTCTATCAATGATCCTTCTTGAATCCATAAGGACCCAAGTGTGATGAAGGTAAAACGTCATCATAAAGTGGCACAATGCTCATCATGCCCTCCAAAATTCCACAACCCAACCCCAAGTGTTGTATGCAACTTAGTAGGAGTGCATTGAGATGATTTTTTACTCTATCCTTGATCAAACCAAAGCCGTTCAACGCAAGGTGTTGTCGCTCTATATCAAAGAATGTGTTTTGGATCTGATCACAAAAGACATACCTGGGGTTGTCTCCCATAAGATTTTCCTAAAATGATAGAAAATGGAAATTCATGCATAATCTCATAGGAGTATTAACATCTTGTATGGATGCAAGAGTTCCTCCCTCCATGATTGTGACAACGCCGGTACAAGACTCCTTAAGTGGTGGTGGGGAGGGACTCCTTCTTCTTTTTGATCTTTCATCACAATCTTTTCGATCACCCCCAGGAGTGAAATCGCAAAATTAGACACTCTGTATGACTCACATGTACGAACCACTGTGTGCTTCTCTCTTGCCCTCCTAGTGCAAAGACTCCAGGATCTCCACAACCTCTCTCTCTACTACCGGATGTAGTAGGAAGAATGCTCTCTAGCTTCATCACCCAAGAATTTGTCGTACATAAGATCCATCAAGGTGGTAGACAATAGGAAACTATTGCCTCTTTATCATCCTATTGTCAGATGTGGCCTCTTCTTTCTTTCATTCGGATAACCGAGGGAAGATCTAGAGTCTCTTTGAAATCTCTAGGTTGACATTTGTACTCTTCCGTATATCCACTCGTGATCTCATGTTCTAAGCTATTTCTCCTACTCCTCATTCCTCTATGAGAATAGGAAGTGCATGGGTCTTCCTCATTTTCTTGAAACCTTCTATAGGTCTCATCAGTAGCTTTTCTTCTTGAAACCCTCTAAGAGTTTCATTGCATTTTTCTTCTTTCATCTCGTTTGACCCCCTTGGAGAGGTTCTCTCTAGATCCGAAAGTGATTGAGTAATCCCATTATCCTCATCATTCGAATCTTTATCCTTATTCTTATATTCTTGTTTGCATAATAATTGAAACTATTGTGTCGAGCCAAGATTGAAGCTTTTATACTAATTGCATTATCCCAAAATTGGGAGAATCTATACAACAATGAGAATATCTCAAGATATTCTAAAGTTGGAGCTTCAACAATTCATGAACATAGAAGTGTAAAATAGCTCATAATATGTAAAGGAACATCTAACTAGCAGATGAATGATCAACAACAAGGAATATGGCCTATACACTCCTTCCAAAGTGGGGAAATGCAACAATATAAAGAATAAAAAGGGATGTATTCGTAAAATAATGCTATATCTCAGAGAAATGGGACTTGGATCCTTTAGAATATACAATAAAAAACTCACATCCATAATTTTAGCAAAAACAAATGCTTCTACTGCTGGGGCAGGCCCCCAAACCAATGCAACTCAAATAAGCCCAAACCCCATGACTTTGCTTAACAGGTTATCAAGTATACAAAAACGTTATTTTAGTGAGGTTTGCGTAAAATAATAATAAATAGCAGAGTATAGAGTACAATAATCCAAAGGCCGAAAGGGAGATCTCTTCCTTCTTTATACAAAATAAGGATAACCCGACAAGGGCTTCATGAAAGTACAAGTATATAATGACATACTCCGCAAATATAAATATGGAAAATGAAGTATCCTATAGTTTTGTATATATGTAGCTGAAAATATATAGGAAAGAGAAGAAGAATGATATACAAAGTTTCTCCGGAGAAGGGTTTGCCCTTCCTCCAAGTAATAAGCTCACAAGCAAGGTTCAAACCCCGTTACCGCAACATTGGGAAAAGTAACGCAGCCTCCTGCTGTGGACCGTACGGTAGATGATGGAGAATGCTTTGGCCACACAAGATGTCCAATATGCTCGAATCTTCCTTGCTGCATCTTGCAAAGAAAGGGGAGCTCCCTCTCCGAAAGATAAGCTCATAAAGTGGTGTTGTGACTTTTCCACTACAACACCCCCGCAACAAAGTTTCTTGTCGTGCAAGAATAATGCCGTAGTCAAGGAGGATGGCTTCAAGTTCGAATGTGGAAAAATCGAAGTACAATGCTCCTCCAAGAGGCCTCTCAAGGAAGGAGAAGGAATCCCTACAAGAATGCCTGGTTCTAAACAACACCGCATACTCAACTCAATGTACCGAAGAATGCTCAATAGTCTAAGTGCATCAAAAAATCAATAACAAAAAAAGCAACTCAAAAATGTCCTCATCCTTCTCCTTATAAGGTTTGTGAGCCTCTCACTCGGGGTCCCACCCATTAGGGTTTCCAACATCACATGATCACTTTCCTCCAACCCATCGTAGCTCCACCAAGGCTACTACTCCATACCGCGTTGTTGACTTAGTCAAATTGATCAATCAACATGATTCTCTTCCTATTCATACATGGAAAGTGCAAAACGCTACTAGGATGTCCCTTTTCATACCAAGAGGATTTTATGTTAATACAAGATAAGTATGGGTCTCTTTCCCCATTTATTCATCTACTAAGTGCAAAATCAAAGATTAATATTCCCATAGGCCGCATGCTAATTTAGGAATATTACTTAAGAGTAGTTATGGGAGAGTTGTTATTTAGTTTATCTCAGCTTGTGCTAGTTGTAACTAAAGATACACTAGTGAGGTAAAAGATGAGTGGAATTAATTGTTTAATTAATTCACAAGTAGTGTCTTACTTGGTAATCGAAGAAATACGTAGTTTACTACTCGTATGTCGCATCTAGTGGAGACCCAAAGTGAGATAGGTGCAAAGGGCGTGTTTGACTATCGCCTTGACTATAGTGATGCATTCAATTCATCTACACACACATTGGAGTTTCCAATTAGGATTGCGTAGTCAAGGTAAGTCAAGATCGAATTCATTTTGAGATCTTCTTCAACAGTGGATTGCGTAGTGAGGCAGTCGTCAGAGGTAGTAAATTTGCATGTGTGAACCAATTTTTGAATGATAGTGTGAGATGATTGTATATTGTATTGAGAGCTCTATGATCCGAGCTTTGTATGACATTGTTTCATGATTCCATGATATACATAATATATGATAAAGGCTTTTAGTTTAAGTTTTCCTTAGCCAAAACATCTTGTTATGTGTGACTGATTTTTCTTCATATGTTTGTAATTGGCAATTTAATTTCCCACAAATAATTGAGTAGAAGTGATTTGCATTTAATAGTGGATTTAATTGTTAGACTGTGGGAGTCCTGTGAATATACATGCATATTGCATAATTTATGGCGAGACGTAGTAGTGTTACTAATCGGAGATTGCAATATTGAAGCAAGCAAGTTGTGTTGGTGGAACAATTCGACCTCATCGCAAGAATTTTGGTGATACGGAGTAAACATTGAAATGGATTTCAATGTTTATGTTGGAGTATACCCAGGGCGCCTCGAATCAAGACAGTCTGGAAGTGATTGTGATGGCGTTGGTGCTTGAAGATAATGGCTTGAGGTAGTTCATGATGATAGCGATAAGTTCTGGCCCACTTCGACGAATACGACGTATTACTTGACGTCTCCGGAAAGAAAGTAGCTAAGATGAGAAGAATTATGTTGGAAGGTGTGAAATACCATATTGTGTTACGATCATGTGAAACTACCCATTTGGTAATGTGGAAGGCTTTGAAGGTATCTTTTTCCAAACCAACAACGACCATATAGGAAGTTGAAAACAAAGATAAACCCTAAAATCAAAATGGACAAGGGCGACAGTGATTCCAAAGTATCTCACGAAGTTTGTCCAATGTATGGATGAGTCACAAGAGGAATTACAAATATGATGACTTGGTGAGCTTTTGGCTCTCCTTGACTTCCGAAGAGTTGGCAATGCTTATCAAGCCTTTGTCAATGGGTAAGAGAAAAATGCCGGATTGCGAGCAACTTTGGCCTGGACGAAAAGATAAGGCGATCAGGACAGGTTTTCCATCAAAGCATGACGATGAAGAGAATTGTGTCATTACCAAATGAAGGAAAGTGAAAGGAAATAAATCCCATCCAAAAATCTCAGAAAGTTAAAGGTAAGAAGTCGTGATTTGTCTGCTATGAAGTGTTTTCAATTGGCCACAAACATGGGCATCTCACCACTAACTTCCTGGCCAGCAAGAACAAGAAGGCCGAGTCGCCGCTCGGTGAGGCCCCTTCATCACAATTTGAACTTGATTTCTTTTGATCACATGCTTAGTTTTAAGTGAAATGGGATCGGTCCGGTATCTTGATAGTGGTGCTTACTTCCACATGACTAAGGAGATAAGGAGATTTTCAAAGGACTTGGAGGAGAAAGATCTCCAAATGCATATAAATATGGGTGACGATGGAAGATACGTGCTGCATCGCGGCATTGGTACCATTACCTTTGGAGAGGAGTCATAAACCATTTCTCGAAATATGTTATAATAAACTTCGGGTCTGAAAGGACGAAATTGGTCTTAGTCACGATGTTGGAGGACGATACAGGACGTTGTTTTCGCCGATGGAAAAAATTTCCTCGCGATGAAACAACGGTCAAACCAAGAGGATATGGATTTGAGTTAAGAATCTCTACAAGCTGGAAGTAGATGGATGCGCCGCAATGGTGGGCAAAGAAGAAGAAGTGTGAGCCGGGGATGAGGGTGAATTATGGCACAGTAAGAGCCTGGGCCATCTTTACCATGGCACCTTGAATATTTTGTAGTATATTTCTACCGGACTTCCCAAGGGTACACTTGAAAGCAGTAGGAGATTAGTGCAAGGGATGTACTATGGGTAAGTTTGTGAAGACCACCTTCTGCGAAAGGAGAAGCGTGCTTCGTTGATCCTCGGAGAGAGTTCACACAGACGTGTGGGCCATTTCGTTGCTTCAACAACAAAAAAACATGTATTATGTTAATTTTTTTTTAATGACTATTCTCGTAGATGTCGGATCTTCTTCATGTAGAAGAAGGATCAAACATTCTTAAAGTTTAGTGAGTTTAGCATTTATGGAGAAGAGCCTGGGAAGCAAGTGAAGGCTTTGCGGAAAGACAATGGTAAGAATATATTTCAAATGAATTCAAATACTTTTATAGCAAAGAAGGAATTCAGAGAGAACTCATAACGCCTCATAACCCACAACAGTAATGGGGGTCGTGGAGAGGAAGAACATAATGATCGTGGGTGCCGCATGAGCTATGCCGCATGATCACGGCCTATCAATGCACTTGTGGGTGGAAGCATGCAACACTGCGATTTATGTGCAAACCTTGTCCTCATAGGAGTAATTGGCATGAGTACACCTCGAAGAAGCTTTACTAGTAAGAAATTGATGTTTCTCACTTTAAGATTTTGGCTCATCTGCTTATGTTCATGTGACCAAGAATGCCAGAAGAAGTTGGAGTTGAATGCCGAAGTTGGGATATTTGTGGGGTACACAGAACACCCCATATTTATCATGTGTATTTTCCAAATAGTTGGACGATCGTGGTGTGACGAGATATAAAATTCAATGAGGAGAAAGCCACAAGTTGTCGCTGAGAGGGAGCTACACTTGCATGCGCAGGGAGGAACTGTTCCCAAAGATGAGCCTAAGATGTGGATCAGCCACAAGAAGAGGATCATGGAGTGGAGGAGTCCACTCTCACGCAGAGCCAAACATTAGAACCGGGCAAGGCGACCACAAAAGCCGAGAGGCCGAAGCTTGATGCGAATAGCGTAATGTTGGAGCTCCTACTTAGCGGACAGGCAGAGACAGCCTCCCCGACCGATTCACCGGATACATGGCTCTCATGAGAAAATGTATTGTGACAAAAGAGCCATCTTCTTTTCGTAAAGGCAGAGTCTACATGGGTAGATGCACGTGGAGGAGTATGACTCTACTGTCGAAACAATGCCGGGAAATTGTTCCAAGGCCGGTTGATAAACCGTTGGTAGGTTCAAGATAGATCTACAAGGTAAAGAAAGCCGCCGATGGGAGTGTTGAGAAGTATAAGGCAATATTTATTTTCCCGAGGCTTCTACCGTATCGAGGGGATTGATTATGAAGAAAACTTTACACCTGTCGCACGGTATTCTTCCAAGGACAATCCTTTCTCTCTAAGCGTGTATGGGTTGGCACATTCATCGATGGATGTGAAGACCGTGTTCCTTAATGGGATCATTGAGGAAGAAGTGCACATTGAGCAAATTTTAAGGATTTGATATCTTTAGTAGTGAGCCGATGTGTGCATCAAAGAGCATTGTATGGGTCAAGCAAGCACTCCATGCCTAGTACACTTGGATCGATAACTATTTCATTGGACTTGGATTCACCAAGAGTGAGGCAGATGCAAACCTATACCATATTGTAGAGGGTAAGTTTTTAATCATTGTTCTTTATGTTGATGATTAAATAATGATTGTGTGATGAGTAGTCGATATACTCATGCAAGGAGACCTCTGCAAAGTAGTTCGAGATGAAGGATATGGGCCTCCCTTCACTACTTCGGGATTGGAAATATGGCAACAGAAGGTGAAATGTTTGTGTCTAAAGGCAAGTATGCAAGGGAGATACTCGATAAGTTTCACATGGAGGAATGCAAACCTTCATGGATACCTCTTCTAGGAAATTTATAAAAGAGGACACAGCATCGATAGAGGTAACGGATGCTATTGTCTATCGAAGGGGCCAGGTTCGCTCATGTATTTAGTTAATACAATACTAGACATATGCTATGCGGTGAGCCATCTTAGTCAAGCGATGGTTAAGCCTACCAAGCTCTTTTTGGAAGGCGAGTAAGCATGTCCCCGAGACATCTCGTAAAAAGGCCATGAGTATACGGTACGTACCAAATGGATGAGGTGGAGTGTTGGGAAAAATACTGAGAGGGGGGGGTGAATCAGTATTTACTGCATAATCAAATCTTTTTACTTTTTCATTCCTTAAAACCCATACGCTACTTTCCTTCAGTATAATAGCGTATATACGCGGATCCCCTTTATGAACCAAATATACACAGAGATCTAGATCTGTCATTAAATCTCACTTATATTATTCCACTAATCAATTTCATTCATCGATGTTCAATAAACAAGAATATGCGTAAGAACAGAATAAACCATCACACAAAGCATCACACATGAACACCAGATTTTAGGTGGAAACCCAAATCTGGGAGAAAACCACCGCCAGCTTGCTCACTCTAATATTTTATTATAGAGAAAACATCTTACAACATATGTGCTATACAGATTTGACCAAGACGTTAGGCACCCACTCGCGCTCGTTTACCAGCCTCTCCTTCGGACGGAGCTCCAACCCCGACTCATGTTTCAAACTTCCCCGGAAGGGAGCCACACCCCCCGACCTGCGAATGCCTCTCCGGAAGGGAGCTACAACCCCCTGACTGAAGGCCACAACCTTCAGCACCCCTTCGGACCACGTTTCATCTATTTTCACACTGGATCCAACAACTTCAATAGAACTCAACTTGTAGGCCACGTTTCACCATATTTTCAGACTAGACCCTTTTCATCCTTTCAAGCTCAACCATACAACCAAACTGATACAGGAAACTCAGAACAGTAGAATACAGATAGCAGCAACACAACAGATTAGATCAGACATTTCTTACCACAGACTTCAGCAAACCCTAGTTTGCATACGCGCTTTTACTTCACTGATGTCGCGTATATACGCGCTTCCGTCCACACGAACAAGCGTATACCTCTGTATGTATTTTATTGCGCATACGCGCTTCTACTTCATCGAAGCCACGTATATACGCGCTTCCTCTGCGGCGAAGTAGCGTATAGATCTTCAATCATTATAGAGCAGCATACTTCTTCAGATCAGACGTTCAGTTCAGATTTAACCCTTTACTTCAGACAGATGTTCGTCTCATCACAGATCTAATCACTCCATAAACAGATCTAGCAAATACAGATACATTTCAGATCTAGATATCCCGCTTCATCATTTCTTCATAGGTGCATCATAGATTCAGATCTATCATCAAACCTTTACCCTTTCCATACAGATCTACTTCAAAGAGAAGTATTCATTCAAGCTCAGACATCTTGCACCCTCACTCATGATTTTCACAATGAATTTCTTCTCCTTATATAGGATTACCCTTTTCAATACCATGAGCCCCTTTTTCAATACCACGGGTCAAAGCAATACCATGAGCCTTCAATACCACGGGCCAAAGCAATACCATGAGCCTTCAATACCACGGGCCCCTGTTTTGCACTTTTTGAGCGCTTTTGCCCATACGCGACTTGGCACGTTCTTTTCCGCGTGCATACGCGACTTCCCTTAGACATATCCGCGTATTCATAGAGACATACTTTGAGCACATGCTGACTTCTTTTCTTCACTACCTTCTGTACACACTGTAGATACATCAGATTTACTTCATCAAGAACATATTCTACCAAGCGCAACTTCATCAAGTAAGTTGCCATCATCTTTATCAAGTGAGTTGCCATTCAATGACAACACTTAGCATCATATTGCTAACTAACATCATATCACATCAGACACTTAGCATCATATTGCTAACGAACATCATATCACATCAGATTTACATCGTTTACCAAGTCCATCAAGTCAAGCATAACTTCATCAGGTGGATTGCCATCAAGGACAACACATGTCAACAGTCGCATGTCTTTATCTTCATTCAGTGGGTTGCCATCAAGGACAACACTCTACATCATATTTCCAACAATCTCCCCCTTTGGACTTGATGGCAACCACGATGGTGTTTGGTTACCACAACAGATAAGTACATTGACACCATGTCACTCTCCCAATTCTTCGACACCATTATCTGCATTCAAACACCATGTCACTCTCCCCCTTTGACATCAAGGGCAAAGGGCGGATCAAAACCAGCGGATCAAAACCAACACACTCTCCCCCTTTGACATCAAGGGCAACGGGCGGATCAAAACCAACATACTCACCCCCTTTTCTCCTCATGTAGAAGAAGCGTTCTGCAGATCTGATGTATACTGAAGTGACCAAGCTCCCCCTGAGTTCATGCTGAATATTTTTCAATGAAGTACATGACTCTATGAACTTCCTATCACCTAAAAGACTCATACTTACATCAAATATCCAACCAAGTGGATTTACATATAAGACTCAAGTACCCAACCAAGTGGGTTTACACATTTCAACTCAGCTACCCAACCAAGTGGGTTTACAAAATTTGACTCAACTACCCAACCAAGTGGGTTTACAAATTTGACAAGTCCTTACATGACTGAATATTACAATTTTACATCATGGGTCTCAACAAGACCTTTTCAACAAATTACAAAGATGACCATTTAAGACCAACACCAGAAATTCCTCAAGAAAGAGAACAATTTCAGAACCACCATAATGCCAACAAAGCATTATACTCAGCAATGCTAAAGCTCCCCCTGAATCTGTGCATCCATGCATCCTTTTCATATGACTAAGACTCCCCCTTAGTTTGTGCATCCTGAACACTTTCACCAACAAATCATCAAGGCATCTTTATCAACAACATGAGAAATAGAATTATGAGAACTGGAACACCACCAGAGATACCAATCAGTATCAGAGATACCAAACAGCACTGCAGCTGTGCTGAAGAGAGCTGACTTCAACCAAAATTTGTCAGCAATCATCCATACGCGGTTTTCTGTGAAGGAACTAGCGTATATACGCGACTGTGTTTCGGGAAACCCGCGTATCCCAAGCCATCTTCTAAATTTCAACCAGATCTTATTCTCAGTGAGGCAAAGACAGTGTTCAACTTCTTTCTGAGACATTTGAATGCTTCCCTGTGACTACAGATAGATAGAACAATGTAGTTGTGTCTTCAAGTGTCATCCAACGGTTGTAGCATCAGCACAATAGTAACCAAGCCTTCAGATTCTTTGTAGCATCAATACAATCTTTCCAAGAGAGATTCTCTTATCAGAACAACATCTTCACATAGGTGTCAAGCAATCATCCATGTGGTCCAACATCATCATGATATTCAAAATTTAACATGAAGTAACATATGTAGGCAAACAATCTCAACCATAGTAACCAACTCTGCATGATCTATTCTTATTTCTGAATCAAACGACATCCAACTCATCCATATGTGAGCACAAAAGATACTTATCAGCAACCAGGGCTCAAAAACTCATTATAATAAATCATGTACCAAGTCATCATCATTTGAGCATGAGTATCACAGAAACCAAAGAATAAGCAGTCATATTGCCAACAATGCAATCATTAGTATTCAACCTGCTACTCCCCCTAAACCAGTGCTCTTCCTTAGCTTGTGCAATCTGAAGCACCTTCAACAGCAAGTCATCAGCAACAATCTCTGCATGATCTGTCCTCATCTCTGAATTATAAGACTTTCATCTCAACAACGAATGCTTTTCATCATAAAGCAACTAGGCTTTATCCATAATCTTCAACACAAGAACCCATGTATCATTTCATTAGAACTGAGAAGTTAGGCTTGTACTGCGTTAATAATACAGTTATTAACAATCATACTGTTACTCCCCCTGAGCCTCTGCTCCAGATCTTCAGCTATCAGATAAATTCTCTTATCATCAATGCATACGCGACTGTGTCTGCTGAATATGGAAAGTGAAGCATAGAATTTTTCATCTTCCTTCTTCTTCCTGAGCTTGTACCTCCTGTACCTGTCTTTTATTTACACCAGACGCTCTGTCAGAAATTCATATAACCAAAGTAATCAAATCAACCATGAGAGTCATCATGCATTGCTCCCCCTGTGACGATACATTACTAAATCTCATAATGTATCTCACATCATTCCTGCAGTCAATCAGAGAAGTAAGCTTCAGAAGCGGATAACTGCAGTAGGGTCTGAATTCCCTACTTTTCTGATCGGTCCTCCTTCTTCTTCCAGATTTGTTTGAACTTTCTATTTGTGTGCTAGAAGTTATCCACTTTCCCAGATCTGTTCATCCTGCATTCTTTTTCTACATGTCCATACTTGTTACAAGCATAACATCTCATGTGGCCAGAGAAATAAACATAAGAATCATGATGAGTATTTCTAATCTTCCTCCTTTTACAATTAGCTGCTTTATGTCCATACATGTTACATAAAAAACAATATCCATTGAAGAAACCAGAGTACCTTTCTTTGTAGGAACTGTTAGTTTGAGGCTGAAATGATCTGCTCCTGCAATCTGCTGCAACATGCCCATAATTATGACATTTAAGGCATTCAACATTATTGACTGATCTCCTTTGAGATTTCATCATTGTTGGTTGACCGTTTGTCTCTTTCAACACTTCAAGTTTTGCATTGACACCCTCTGAATTTTTTGCACTTCCTTGTGAGCTAGATTCTCCTTTAACAGTTTCATGGAAACCAAGACCATGTTTGATAGCAGGAGACCTTTGATTACTCAGAATGTTGTCCAAAGTATTAGTACTATCATGAAACCTCAAAAGTTTAATCTTTTCTTCTAATTTACCTTTGAGAATGTTTACCTCAACCTCCAAGGCTTGACATTGCTTTGTCATGCTTTCTTCTTTCCTTCTTCCATCTTCTACTTGATCCTTCAGATTTATAATCTCTTCTTTCAACCAATTTTCGTTTTCTTCACATGTTTGTTCTAGCTCTTCATTCTTCTTCTTTGATTTTTCCAGATCTTCTTTGAGAGATATGATTTCTGCTTCAAGGCCTTCCTTTTCAAATGATTGTAGAGGTTCCTCATTTTTCTTACTTGATGCTTCTAGCTCTGCTTGCAGAAAGATGATAGCAGCTTCAAGTCCTTCATTCTTCTTGCTTGATTTTTCAAGATCTACTTCAAGATCTTTAATTTGATTGGATGCATAAGTATGAAACCTTTGATACTTGTCCACCTGTCCATTCAACATTTCTGTTTGATATTTCATTTGTGAGATCATCTCTTTGTAGATAGTTTCTTGCTTATTGTATGAACTTTGTATTTCTTCAACTTTAATCTTGAGAGCTTCTTCTAGATCCACAACTTTACTTTCACTATCTTTACTATTGTTTGCACAAAGAAGAGTATTACAAGTGGCCTTCTCCTTTTTCTCTCTTCTTTCTCTTTGCCATGAGAACTGTGAGATCTTCGGGGCTTAACTGCTTCATCTTCTACCTTACATGATTTCTGAGGTATCTCCTTTCCTTGAGTAACCTTCTTCTTTTGCTTCTTTGCCATGAGCACTTGTAGAGCTTGGTCAGAATCTTCTTCATCTTCAATGGACACTTCATCATCATCTTCATTTGTATAATAACTCTTCCTCTTTTCAAATTGTTTCCCTTTACCATGTTTTTCTCTATAAGGACATTTAGCAGCATAGTGACCAACTCTTCCACAATCAAAACATTTGAAGGGAAGCTTAACATTGAATCTTCCAGTACCTAGTTGGAGTTTTCTCACAAAATTCGCTTCTTCTTCTTCGGATATATAGCTGGATTCTTTGACAACTTCCTTTTCTTTTCCTTTTATAGATGCCTTAAAAGCAGCTTCTCTGATTTGGGAAGGACCTCCTTGTCTCATTTCAAAAGCAGTCAGAATACCATGCAATTGAACAATAGAAAGAGTTTGCAGATCTTGCCTTTCTTCAATAGCCGAAACTTTAGAGTCAAATTTTGAAGTCAAAGATCTTAAGACCTTTTCCACTCGAGTAGTAGGTCAGATATGGTTTCACCCAAATTCCTCATCCAATTTACAATATCATCTAGACGAAGAAAGAAACCGGCAACACTTTCATCACTATGCATCTTCAAATTTTCATATTCAATTCTAAGAGTTCGAGTTTTGCACTTTTTACCTTTGTATCTCCTTCATAGCTCAGAATGATTGTGTCCCATATTTCTTTTGCTGAATTTAGCTGCATCACTTTAGTAAATTCTAGTTCAGACATGCTTCCTAATAAGACATTCAATGCTTTGGCATTGATTTCATACTTCTTTCTTTCAACCGCATCAGCAGGAATACTTGCCGGATATTGATAGCCCTCTTCCACGATTGCCCATACTTCTGCACCAAGACTTTGCAGATATGCTTTTGTTCGTACCTTCCAGAATATCAGATTGCTTCCATTGAATAGAGGTGGTTTTAGAGACATTACTCCTTCATGACTTCCCATTGCGATGGATCTCCTTCAAGCGATCAAGCTTCTGCAGAAAGACCTGCTCCGATACCAATTTTTGGGAAAAATACTGAGAGGGGGGAGGATGCGCAGCACATCGTGGACAATCAAATCTTTTTACTTTTTCATATTCCTTAAAACCTTCCGCCTACTTCGCAAAACTAGCGTATATACGCTTTTATCCCCTTTATGAAACCACAACAACAGATACACAGAGATTTAGATATGTCATTAAATCTTCACTTAAACCATTCCATCATTTATTCATCGTATATTCAATAAGCAGTAAACATGTGCAATAAGAACTTAATAACCATCACACAAAGCATCACACATGAACACTCAGATTTTAGGTGGAAACCCAAGCCGGAGAAAACCACCGCAACCCTGTTCCTTCAATATTTTTATTATAGAGAAAACTTGTTACAACATATGTGTCAAGCAAGAAGCCACCAAAGACGCGTGCACCCACCGTGCCGTTTACCAGCCTCTCCCGGAAGGGAGCTCCAACCCCCCGACTCGTCGTTTACCAGCTTCCCCGGAAGGGAGCTACACTACGACCCCCGATCTCGTTTACCAGCCTCTCCTGGAAGGGAGCTCCAACCCCCTGACTCGTTTACCAGCCTCTCCTGGAAGGGAGCTACAACCCCCTGACTGAAGGTTACAACCCTCAGCACCACCTCGGACCACGTTTCATCAATTTTCACACTGGATCCAACAACTTCAATAGAAAAATACTTGTAGGCCACGTTTCATCATATTTCCAGACTGAACCCTTTCCATACTTTTAAGCACAAACATACATTACCAACAGATACTTATTAACACAGATCAGATAGCAGAAACACAGCAGAACAGATCAGATATTTCATACCCTTTGCTTCAGCAAAACCCTAGTTTGCATACGCGCTTTCCTTTCTCTGATGTCGCGTATATACGTCCATCCACACTAACCAACAAATACCCCGTGTATATTTTATTATGCATACGCGCTTTTACTTCAGAGAAGCCGCGTGTATACGCGCTTCGGCCGCGGCAAAGTAGCGTATAGATCTTCAATCATTACAGAGCTGCATACTTCATCAGATCAGATGTTCAATTCAGATTTACCCTTTTTGCTTCAGACAGATGTTCGCCTAGATGTTCGCCTCATCACAGATCTAGTCCTTCCATAAGCAGATCTAGTAGATACAAGTGCATTTTAGATCTAGATCCCCTTCTTCATTATTAGTGCATCATACATTGAGATTTATCTTCAAGTGTAACCCTTTCATTCAGATCTACTTCAGAGAGAAGTATTCATTCAAGCCGTACATTTGCACCCACACACTTGTGATTCGTACAATGAATTTCTTCTCCTTATATAGGTTTATCCTTTTTCAATACCATGAGCCCCTCTTTCAATACCATGGACCAAAACAATACCATAAGCCCAAAACTACCTGGACGGGGTCAATTAGGCGGATCATTACCCAATACAATGGGTCAATACCATGGTGGTTACCCTTGGTTTTGCACTTTTTGAGCGCTTTAGCGCATACGCGACTTGGCACGTTCATTTCCGCGTGCATACTCTATTTCTCCTAAAGCCAATCCGCGTATACCAAGAGACATACTCTTTTTCATCTTACTTTGAGTACATTCTCGAATTCCTTTCTTCATTGCCTTTGCTCACACCGCATACATCATTTCCTTCATCAAGGACATATACCGCCAAGCACAACTTCATCAAGTAAGTTGTCATCATCTTCATCAAGAGGGTTGCCTTTCAAGGACAACACTTAGCATCATATTGTCAACAAACATCATATCACATCAGATTTACATCATTTACTAAGTCCATCAAGTCAAGCATAACTTCATCAGGTGGATTGCCATCAAGGACAACACATTTCAACAGTCAAATGTCTTCATCTTCATTCAGTGGGTTGCCATCAAGGACAACATCCTATAATATTTCGAACAATCTCCCCCTTTGGACTTGATGGCAACCATGATGGTGTTTGGTTACCACAACAGATAGATACATTAAGAATACAATGACACCATGTCATTCTCCCTATTTGCCATGTCACTCTCTCCATTTTTACATCATTCAAACACCATGTCACTCTCCCTTTGACATCAAGGGCAAAAGGGCGATCAAAAACCAACCGCCCCTCCCCCCCCCCCCCCTCTCTCTTTTCTCCTCAAGTGCGTGGAAGAAACATTTTCCGCGTATCCGATATGTGTCAAGTGGCCAAGATCCTCGAGTTCATGCCGAATCTTCAAACATATTTTTCAATAAAGTACATGACTCTTCCTATCACCAAAGACTCATACTTACATTAAATATCCAACCAAGTGGATTTACATATGAGACTCAAGTACCCAACCAAGTGGGTTTACACAATTCAACTCAACTACCCAACCAAGTGGGTTTACAAAAATTGACTCAGCTACCCAACCAAGTGGGTTTACAAATTTGACAAGTCCTTACATGACTGAATATTACAATTTTACAACATGAGTCTCAACAAGACCTTTTCATCAAAAATACAAATATGACTTTTCATGACCAATACCAAGAAGACCTCAAGAGAGATCATATAACAGAACAATCATAATGCCAACAATGCTAATGCTCCCCCTGAATCTGTGCATCCATGCATCCTTTTCATATGACTAAGGCTCCCCCTTAGTTTGTGCATCCTGAACATTTTCACCACCAAATCATCAAGGCATCTTCATCAAAACATTAGAAATAGAATTATGAGAACTGGAACACCACCAGAGATACCAAACAGTATCAGATATACCAAACAGCACTGCAGCTGTGCTGAAAAGAGCTGACTCTAAGAAAATATTGTCAGCAATCAGACATACGCGGTTTTCTGTGCATGAACTCGCGTACATACGCGACTGTGTTTCAGGAAACCCGCGTATCCCAAGCCATCTTCTAAATTTCAACCAAATCTGAATCTCTGTGAGGAAAAGACAAGACCAACTTCTTTTCCGAGATATTCCAATCATTCTCGGACTACGTACGTATAGCATTAGTGTAGTTGTGTCTTCAAGCGTCATCCAACCATTGTGGCATCGCACAATAGTAACCAAGCCTTCGCATTATTTCAAAGTATCAATACAATCTTTCCAAGAGAGATTCTCATATCAGAACAACATCTTCACATGTGTCAAGCAATCATCCATGTGGTCCAACACCATCCTACATCTCCTTGAGGTGACTCTTCAAGATTTAACATGAAGTAACATATGTAGGCAAAAGATCTCAACCATAGTAACAAAATCTGAATGATCTATTCTTATTTCTGAATCATACGACATCCAACTCATCCATGTGTAAGCACAAAAGATACTTATCAGCAACCAGGGCTCAAAATCTCATCATAATAAACCATGTACCAAGTCATCATCATATTAGTATCATAAAGACCAATGAATAAGCAATCATATTGCCAACAATGCAATCATTATAATTCAACCTGCTATTCCCCCTGGACCAGTGCTCCTTCTTAACTTGTGCAATCTGAAACACCTTCAACAGCAAGTCATCAGCAACAATCTCTGCATGATCTGTCCTTCTCTCTGAATTATAAGATTTCAACGAATACTCTTCATCAACAAGCAAACAGGACTCATCCATAACCTTCAGCATAGGAAACCAAGTATCATATCATCATAATCATGAATATAACCAGAATAATGCTAACAGTACAGTCAGACTGATGCTCCCCCTGAACCTCTGCTCCAGATCTTCAGCTATCAGATAAATTCTCTTATCATCAATGCATACGTGACTGTGTCTGATTAAACTCGCGTGTATACGCGACTTTGGTTCATTAAACCTGCGTATGGAAAGTGAAGCATAGAAATTTTTCATCTTCCTTCTTCTTCCTGAGATTGTACCTCCTGTACCTGTCCTTTCCACATCAGATGTCCTGTTAGAAGTAAACATAACCAGAATAATTAAATCAACCATGAGAGTCATCATGCATTGCTCCCCTTGTGACGATACATTACTAGATCTCATAATGTATCTCACATCATTCCTGCAGTCAATCAGAGAAGTAAGCTTCCAGAAGCGGATGACTGCAGTAGGGTCCGAATTCCCTACGTTTCTGAACGGTCCTCCTTCCTTCTCCAAATTTGCTTGAACTTTCTATTTGTGTGCTGGAAGTTATCCAATTTCTCATATCTATTCAACCTGCATTCCTTTTCTACATGTCCATACTTGTTACAAGTATAGCATCTTATGTGACCAGAAAAGTAAGCATAAGGATCATAATGTGTTGTTCTATTCTTCCTTCTATTGCAATCAGCTGCTTTATGACCATACTTGCTGCATGAGAAACAATATCCCTTGAAGAAACTAGAGTACCTTTCTGTGTAGAATCTGTTTGTTTGTGACTGAAACACTCTGCTTCTGCAATTCGCTGCAACATGCCCATAATTATGACATTTAAAGCATTCAACATTATTGAATGATTTCCTTTGAGTGTTCATGATTGTCGGTTTTCTTCTTGTTTCTTTCAACTCTTCAGGTTTTGCATTGACATCCTTTGAATCTTTAGCACTTCCTTGTGAACTAGATTCTCCTTTAACAGTTTCATGAAAACCAAGACCAAGTTTAATAGCAGGAGATCTTTGATTACTAAGAATATTGTCCAGAATCTTAGTACTATCTTGAAACCTCAAGAGTTTATCCTTTTCTTCTAATTTACCTTCGAGAATGTTTACCTCAACCTCCAATTTTTGGCATTGCTTCTTCATGTTTTCTTCTTTTCTTCTTCCATCTTCAACTTGATCCTTCGCTTTCGTAATCTCTTCTTTCAACAAATCTTCATTTCCTTCACATGTTTGTCAGTGCAGTTTCCTCTTCATTCTTCTTATTTGATTTTCCATCTTCTTCGAGAGAGATGATTTCGCTTCAAGGCCTTCCTTTTCAAAGGATTGTAGAGGTTCCTCATTTTCCTTACTTGATGCTTCTAGCTCTGCTTGCAGAAAGATGATATCAGCTTCAAGTCCTTCATTTTTCTTGCTTGATTTTTCAAGATCTGCTTCTAGATCTTTAATACGATTGGATGCATAAGTATGAAACCTTCGATACTTGTCCACCTGTCCATTCAGCATTTCTATTTGATCTTTCATTTGTGAGATCATCTCTTTGTAGATAGTTTCTTGTTTATTAGTTGAACTTTGTAGTTCTTCAACTTTAGTCTTGAGAGCTTCTTGTAGATCCACAACTTTACTTTTGCTATCTTCACTATTGTTTGGACAAAGAAGAGTATTACAAGTGGCCTTCTTCTTTTCCTTCTTTGCCATGAGTATTTGTAGAGCTTCGTCGAATCGTTTCATCTTCTTCAATTTTTGCCATGATTTATGAGGTATCTCCTTTCCGAGAGACCTTCTTCTTTTGCTTCTTAGCCATGAGCACCTTTTCAGATCATGGTCATAATCTTCTTCATCTTCATTGGACACTTCATCATCATCTTCATTTGCATAATAACTCTTCCTCTTTTCAAATTGTTTCCCTTTACCATGTTTTTCTTTATAAGGGCATTTAGCAGCATAGTGACCAACTTTTCCACACTCAAAACATTTGAAGGGAAGCTTACCTTTGAATCTTCCAGTACCTAGTTTGAGTTTTCTCACGAAATTCGCTTCTTCTTCTTCGGATATATAACTGGATTCTTTGACAACTTCCTTTTCTTTTCCTCTCGTATGCTCTAAAATCAGCTTCTCTCGTTTGAGAAGGACCTCCTTGTCTCATTTCAAAAGCGGGGTTTTAGTACCATGTAATCGGACATGCAACCTCAAGGACGCATTCGCCTTTCTTCAATAGCTGAAACTTTAGAGTCAAATTTTGAAGTCAAGGATCTTAAGACTTTTTCCACCAGAGTAGTATCGGTTATGGTTTCACCCAAATTCCTCATTCGATTTACAATATCATCTAGCCGAAGAAATAAACTGGCAATACTTTCATCACTATGCATCCTTAAATTTTCATATTCAATTATGAGAGTTTGGAGTTTTGCACTTTTTACCTTTGTATCTCCTTCATAGCTCAGAATGATTTTGTCCCATATTTCTTTTGCTGAATTTAGCTGCATTACTTTAGCAAATTCTGGTTTAGGCATGCTTCCTAATAAGACATTCAATGCTTAAGTATTGATTTCATACTTCTTTCTTTCACCGATCAGCAGGAATATTTGCCGGGTATTGATAACCTTCGCACGATCGCCCATATCCGCACCAAGACTTTCGTATATGCTTTCGTACGTACCTTCCAAAATATCGTATCGCTTCCATTGAATAGAGGTGGTTTTTATTGCATATTACTCCTTCGACTTTCCATTGCGATGGATCTCCTTTAAGCGTATTCAATAAGAAGTAAACATGTGCAGTAAGAACAGAATAAACCATCACACAAAGCATCACACATGAACACCAGGATTTTTAGGTGGAAACCCAAGTCGGGAGAAAACCACCGCTGCAGTTGCTCAGCCTTCAATATTTTTTTATAGAGAAAACATCTTACAACATATGTGCTGGCGCAGACTCCTACCAGCACGTAGGCACCCACCTGCGCTCGTTTACCAGCCTCTCCTGGAAGGGAGCTCCAACCCCCTGACTCGTTTACCAGCCTCTCCTGGAAGGGAGCTACGACCCCCTGATCTCGTTTACCAGCCTCACCTGGAAGGGAGCTACGACCCCCGATCTCGTTTACCAGCCTCACCTGGAAGGGAGCTACAACCCCCTGACTGAAGGCTACAACCTTCAGCACCACCTTGGACCACGTTTCATCAATTTTCACACTGGATCCAACAACTTCAATAGAACAACACTTGCAGGCCACGTTTCATCATATTTTCAGACTGGACCCTTTCCATACTTTTAAGAACAGACATACATTACCAACAGATACTTATCAACCCAGATCAGATAGCAGAAACACAGTAGAACAGATCAGATATTTCATACCCCTTGCTTCAGCAAACCCTAGTTTGCATACGCGCTTTCCCTTTACTGATGTCGCGTATATACGCGCTTCCATCCACACTAACCAGCGTATACCTCAGTGTATATTTTATTGCGCATACGCGCTTTTACTTCAGATAAGCCGCGTGTATACGCGCTTCTGCCGCGGCGAAGTAGCGTATAGATCTTCAATCATTACAGAGCTGCATACTTCATCAGATCAGATGTTCAATTCAGATTTACCCTTTTTACTTCAGACAGATGTTCGCCTACATGTTCGCCTCATCACAGATCTAGTCCTTCCATAAGCAGATCTAGTAGATACAAGTGCATTTTAGATCTAGATCCCCTTCTTCATTATTGGTGCATCATACATTCAGATTTATCTTCAAGTGTAACCCTTTCATTCAGATCTACTTCAGAGAGAAGTATTCATTCAAGCTCAGACATCTTGCACCCACACACTTGTGATTTGCACAATGAATTTCTTCTCCTTATATAGGTTTATCCTTTTTCAATACCATGAGCCCCTCTTTCAATACCATGGACCAAAACAATACCATAAGCCCAAAACTACCTGGACGGGGTCAATTAGGCGGATCATTACCCAATACAATGGGTCAATACCATGGTGGTTACCCTTGGTTTTGCACTTTTTGAGCGCTTTAGCGCATACGCGACTTGGCACGTTCATTTCCGCGTGCATACGCTATTTCTCCTAGGCCAATCCGCGTATACCAAGAGACATACTCTTTTTCATCATACTTTGAGTACATTCTGAATTCCTTTCTTCATTGCCTTTTGTTCACACTGTAGATACATCAGATTTTCTTCATCAAGGACATATGCTGTCAAGCACAACTTCATCAAGTAAGTTGTCATCATCTTCATCAAGAGGGTTGCCTTTCAAGTACAACACTCAACATCATATCATCAACAAACATCATATCACTTCAGATTTACATCATTTAACAAGTCCATCAAGTCAAGCATAACTTCATCAGGTGGATTGCCATCAAGGACAACACATGTCAACAGTCACATGTCTTCATCTTCATTCAGTGGGTTGCCATCAAGGACAACACTCTGCATCATATTTCCAACAAAAAGGTTAAGTGAAGAACTCAAAAAGTTAGGAACAGAGTTGACCTTAAAAGAGCCTATGACACATATCAAAAATCAGTTATGGACCAATATCATTGAATCAGTCAATGATACTTGGCCATCAATATAGGTGATATATGAACAAAAGGATTTTCTAAAAGCAACTAGAGAAGAAATCAGAAAAACCAAAGATGAATTAAGCACCAAACCTGAAAAAGTATTGGAAATTATCAAATTCCTCAACTCTAAAAATAAGCAGGAACTGGATGAAATTGGGATAACAGATAGAACTGAAATTATACTGGAGGTAAGAAAAGTAATTTCAAAAAATAACCTAATGAAATAGTTGGAAGAAAAATGTCAAAATATGGATGTAGTTATCACAAGATTCATGGTGAAATTTGACATTTTGAGGCAAAAAGGACTTCCAAATATTCTAGTAATCAATGATAAGTTGATGAAAAAATAATATTATAATAAAAATATAAGAGACTTTTCCAAAGAACAGGTGAAAAAAATATATTGGCAAGGGATTCCAACAGGTACTAAAGTCTTTCATAAAAGTATTGAGAATCTGTTTTATTTACAACATGAAATAAAACACCTCTTTGTGGTCAAGCCAACTTTTGTAAGATACATAGAAGCTGATGAAAACTTCAGAAAGTTAAAGAAGATCAAATTACCCGAGATAGAATTCTGGGAGAAACTAACAGATTTGCTGTAAAATCAGTTTGCAGTAAGAAAAGATGAAAAAACAGAGTTGATGTTTTTTACTACACAGTAAAAAGATTTGTAAACAGTAAAATAATATCAGCAGTTAAAGAGTATCAACATTCATATATTATCATATGAAAGAGGAAGACTAAAACAGAGTAAAGATCAGATTGTCAGCATGAGGGACACCTCATCAGCCCAGCTACAGCCCAAATCCAAATAGAAGACTATTTAATTTCAATAAATAGCACAACTTGCAATTTGGTAGGCAGTTGTCACTATCGTTTTATAAAAAGATATTTTATTTTCCAAGAAAAGTTCCTTATATTGTTCTAGGATATTTTGTACTACTTTTTGTATAAATACTTCATCATTTGAAGTATTGAGTGTGGATAAATTGCTAAAGATTTATGTAGTCATATTTTCTGAACTTGAAGGGTTTTTGTACCAAGTTCAAATCAGTAGGTTGGATCAAAGCAATAAAGCATCATATTTTAGGATTCATGTGTTGGGCCACTTAAGTGAAGTACTTTCTCATGTTACTTGTTAATCTTCTTATGTTTTTTATTCATTCATAATTTTTTTCTAAATTTTAATGTGAAATCAAGAATTGTTATATCAGAATTTGTTAAAAGCACTATGTTATTTACTGGTTTTCATTTAAATGTTTTATGCTGATATCCAAACTAGGAAACCCTTAATTTCTCCCTAATTTCAATTGACCCCTACTTATTCATTCCTTATCCGGATCAAAGAACCCTTAATTTCTCTTTATCACGATTGAAACCACTTCACAAATCAGCCTCTAAAGATCTTGAGTGACTCTATTATCTTGCCCTGAAAAAATTTGACTTTAGACCTTGACCTTGATCCTGATCTGTCTGCTTAACACATTGACTCCATTTTCCCATTATAAAATAGATCTATTACTATCCATCTTAGTAAGTGATTTTCCCACCAAACCAAATCAAAATCTCAAAACCAATTTTCCCTATATAACTATCCTAAAATCATATATAAAAGAAAATTTAAATCTTATAGAGAGAGCCCTCTTTGAGCCTTAGGAAGGCTAGATCCTAAATCTTGAAAGTAGGTTTATGGTTTCCTCTGATATTCTTTAAGCTATAATAAAAAATATCACAACTTTGAGAATTATTAGAGTGATAACTAGAGGGACATCTTTACTCTCACTATGCCTTTAAGCTCAGAGATATCTTGATTAGCTTCTTATAAGTTCTTATTGATCAATTCTTCATTGGTATTGGTTGTCTCAAGCTACTTTTCCTTTTTTACTAGGGCTCACTAGGAATTATCTAAGTCCACCTGCACTTTCTTGAGCTTCCCTTCTGAGAGGTGGAGTTCAGTGAGGGTCTTTGTGAGTTGTTATTTGGGATTATGAGGGTTCTCAAGCACAAATAGTACACAAATATGAGGGTCGATCATTTGCTTAATCTCTTCTACCTGCTGCTTAATATCCACCACCTCATTGTTCCTCTCTATCAACTCTTTTGCCATTATATATTTCTCTTCCTCCACTTGTGAAAGTTCTTTGGACTACACATTTTCACTCGATGGCATCTTTAACTTGTTCCTCAGCTCCTGCATATTTTATTGTGAACTTTGGAGAAGGGTCTCAAATGAGGCTTTGTCCTCTAGGTTCACTCCCAGGTTCACAACCAATTCTTTGAAGTTATCATTATGCATGTGAAGAGCTCTAGAATTAGCTCTCTCTTACTTTAGTTTAGTTTCATCCTTCTCCAACAAATTCTCGACCTTGCTTATGGTCATAGAATTTTGATTTAGCTCATTGTACAACATTTCTCCTACTTTCTCATGGAAGTTAATATTGTTAGGTATAGGGACACTTTTCATGTCCAAAGACACATCAAGAGCCTTGAACTAGGATCCTTATGGTAGTGGTTGTTCCAATGGGTGGTGTAGATAGAATTTCATTTAGTTTCTCTCTAGGTCCATATAAGCTAGATGTAATATCCCAAAGGGAAAATGCAGCAATACTTCACACAATATAAAAACTTACAGCAAGATAAACAATAAATCTAAGAAAAAATCAGAATATGTAGAAAGAGATGATCCATTTTATTATATTGGAGATGAATCAGTTACACAAGTACAAGATATAGGTAGATCTAGCCAAAAGGATGAGCTAGGGTCACCCTGAAAACATGTGTGGAGCAGGTATAGCGTAACTGTTGAGGCTCTGCAGCAAATACTGTGTTGTCTCTTCAGCAGAATATAAACATGGAGTTGCGGGATGAAAAGAGAAATGCATATCTACTCAAAACTGAGCTCTGATGATTCCAAGATTCAAGATCTGGTCAATGTGATGGATTCCCAAGATAACCCATAAAGGATTTTCTAGATCTGCAACTTTGGAAAATCACCTCCCTAGGATTTAATCCTTGATCTGCTGGGAAATATAGATCTAAAGCTAGATATGAAGAATATAAGGCTGAAATATGTGCTCAGATCAGATCTATGCTTGAAGGGTTGATCCCTTCCTCAGATCTATGAGCTAGAAGCTCTACACCTAGCTTCTCAATCCTCCAAAGATGATTGTAGCTACTGCAACACAACTGCCTCTGAAAACTGCGTTGTGAGGGACAGAGAGGCCTTATTCCTACTAAAATATGCTGCAATATGATCCAGGCTGATGGTAATATTGATGGAAATGTGAAGGAATGATCCTCCACTAGATTTCTAGCTGAAGTACTAGCAACTTCCTCCCTCCTTTCAGATTTGCAATATGGACAACGTTATTCTTGGAGAGAATATTGCTACTAGGAGGTCAATAAAATTTGGCTTGATGCCAAATCTACAATGTGGCTCTGGGAGTGCTGATCTATAAGCCCAAGTGATGGGAATAATCCCTCAGCTTGTTCTCCAGCTGAAGTACTGAAGACAACTTCCACCTTCCAAACATATCTTCAAAAAACTACAGTTTTCTGAATGTGAATGTTCTGCAGAAAGTAGGAAAACGAAATGGCACTTAAAGCCTGATGTATAATGAAGTATAAACCTCTTCCTTATATATCACTCAAAGAAAGAGGAGATTTTCCTGCCCAGGAACACCCTATGCTAAACAACACCTGCAATCTCTGCTAAACAGCCCAAGAAAGTAGTGGAATGTCACTTGACAATTCTAGATCTAAAATATCATACATCAAAATAATCCAAGATACCTCTTACCTTTTCCTTCATCTCCTTTTATAATGTTGAGTCTTCCCAAACCTTGGCCCTAATCTTAACTGCACATTCTCATGTGGACAATATCCTCCAAGTGGGACTACGTTGTTTGACCAATTCAACCAAACAGTCTAGGTGCAATGTACACCTCCTCCATCATGTGTGCTTTGTTTGCACATGGTTTTCCATCACTTGATCATGAATTCTCAATGATCCTTTTTTGACATCTTCAAGATCTTAGTTGACTGAATCAACCCTCCATGATCTTTCTCATTAAATGAGACATGATCTCCAAATCTCATTCACATTAGTAGTTTCTCAACTACCTCTTTTTGCATATCTAGGCTTAATTAATCCACATTCACACACAAAAAGTGGATCTTATTCATCTTTGGGGTTTGTGGGTCCCTCCACCCTTTTATTTACTTAATTCATTAAGAAAATAAAATACCTTAATATTCCAAATATGAAGTGAAAATTTGGGAATATTACAGTCTCCCCCGGCAAAATGTTGCTTGTCCTCAAGCAACTCCAAAATTAGATGCAAAGCCATATATTCCCCTCCAAATGGCATCCAATAAGGAATGATTCCTCCATTTGCTGCAACGGGTTATGTATTTTTGGTTCCAAGGTTGTCTTTTAAAATCATAAAGGATGACCTCCAACTATTTGGTTAGATGTCCTCCTTCCATCATGAAGTACCAAGTGACAACCATATGATGTCCAACATCATCATCAATACATTAGGTGCATAAAATAAAGTGGTTCTCTTCACCAAGGAAAAGTTCCATCACACAATACAAGTCTTCATCCAATGTTTTATGAATTAGACTGAGCATTAATATGATCCCATACTTAGCCCTGTTGGCCTTATTGGATCCAAACTTCATCATTCCAAAGTTATGCAAAAGAAGAAGGGAAGAAGTAACATGGGTAGAAAAATATGTCAAACCATATTCTCCTAACAATAACCACCGAAGTAAGGCCCTTTTCTACCATTTTCCATCTCCTCCATGTAATATGGACAAGCCAAAATCCCCCAAAAGAAACCCAAGCAACAAGAGACCTTGCTGCTTTCTTTCCTCATGTACATCAAGAAGAAGAAGTATACTAATGGACATATGAGATGTCACATCATTCCCATACAAAGAAACATCATCAATGCACATCATGAGATCATTATGCCAAGTTTTACACAACACAAAACACATAGACATAGGAGATTTTAGGTGGTGGCCAAATTCTCTAAAGTGAAACCAAAATGAACATGCCTTCCCTTGCTGCAATTTGTCATTAAAAAACAAGGCATGATTTAGAAAATGATGAGCTATTGGGTGGTATCCATACTCACCCAAGAGTAGCCGGCGCAACCATGCCTCCTTCTTCATTTCATATGTGTTTTTCAAGGCATGGATCAAAAAAATATGAGCCTTTGGAGAGTGAAAGAAATCTCCCAATGGAAACCAACATAACCAAGCATGCTAGCCCATAAAAATCTGCAAGTGGTCATGCAACCCCTTGCTTATCATCCTCACCATTCACTCCCATGTGGATGATGAATGAGGTACTACATAATCATGGTAACCTCCCTTTGTAGAATACCATATTTCCCAAACTGTTGAAGATATTTTCACTTCATGCAATGTTGAAATGCATCTCTTATGAGATCTCTTAACGAGATTCTCTCTCCACCAAAGGCCCTCCAAAACCAAATAAGTTTTCTGGATTTGCTGCAAGTAGAAGTTTCTCTTTTAGCAATGAGAGGCTCATTGAGAAAGGGTCATCTAGAAAGGAGAAAAGGTTTCTCATTTCAAGATGTCTACTATGTATCATCTTTGCTTCCATTGCTTCGTGAGTGAAGCTACCTTCAGAATGCTCCAAGAATGATGAAGCCCTTTCTTTGTCACAGCTACTAAGTGACAACGTTGTTGATCTGCAGGGTAATACAGATGTTGTCTCAAAGTAAGGCATAATATTGATCTCATGATCAGCCATTGTACATAGGATAATGCTAATCCCATTTTCTGAAACTCTAGGGTTGAATGTAGCTCAAAAATGATGAACAGGGATAATTTTTAGTCTCCTCCTTGATTAGATCAAGGGTCCTCTGCGCTGTGATATGTTTCTGCTTCAAATCATAATTTTGTTCTAATTCTTGGTCATGCATTGATCTTGAAACAATATGTGCTAAAATTGTATGCATACCTTGGATCAACTGATATGTGGGAAACTCTTGACAGAACACAAGATTTCCTCCAACCGAAACAATAGTATCTCCAACTGCTGGTAAGAGTGATGGCCTCTTTTCTTCAAGTTTACCAACGCTGGTATCCTCCTCCTCCTCCTCATGCATCTCCTGATCCATGCATGGGACTCCATATGTTGAGAGCTCAATACTACCTTGCAAAGATGCAAGTGCCTCTTCTCTAGATACAAGTACTTCTACAATAGGTGGTGAAAGTAGTGACCTTTTTTCTAGAGTGACAAGATTGACATCCTCCTTGGTTTCCTTGAAAGATGCCTCTCTATAGCATAACTTTGTCTTCTCCATATCAAACTTCCTCCTCAATTTGTAAAAGAAATCTAAATACTTGGTCACCTTTGCATGCTCTAGATGCCCAAACCACCAGTCTTCTGCTTCATCTAAGATTTTAAGTGCTGCAATTTGAATAGCCTCTTCTTTAGCCACAATATGTAGCTTGAAAAATGAATCTAACTCCCTCCTCCAAGGCTTGACATTGCTTGAGGAAGATCCATCAAATGTAGGCAAATAGAATCTATTATGCCTCTTCCTTCTATTGCTACTATAGCATCCTATTTCTTCTTTAATCTGGAAGAATTGTTGGAGAGTTAGATTCTCCTTGAGAGCTCTAGACTATGCTTTGTACTCTTCAAGATATAGACTGAGATTCTCATGAGTCTTAGGTTCATTCCTTTCTTCACTTCTATACCTCTCACCTTCTTCAAAGAAAGTGGGCATTGTGGATCTATGAGGAGATCTAGGGTTCTCTAGTCTTCTTTACTACTGATAGGAAGTACTTTCCTCGTCACATCTTCTTCCTGGATCTTCTCTCTGTTGTTACTCCTTCATTTTATAGACCTCTTTGGAGAGATCTTGCATGGATCTAAAGAAAGGAGTGATATATTTTTCATCCTCCATGATAGATCTCATCTATCTATTCTTCCTTCAATGTAAAAAGATGAAGTGTCCACAAGCTGAGCCAAAGATCATGCTTTGATACCACTGTAATATCCCAAAGGGAAAATGCAGAAATACTTCACACAATCTAAGAAAAAATCAGAATATGGTGAAAGAGCTGAGCCATTTTATTATATTGGAGATGAATCGGTTACACAAGTACAAGATATAGGTAGATCTAGCCAAAAGGATGAGCTAGGATCACCTTGAAAACATGTGTGGAGCAGGTACAGCGTAACTGTCGAGGCTCTGCAACAAATATTTCACTGTCTATTAAGCATAATATAAACATGAAGTTGCAGGCTGAAAAGAGAAATGAATATCTACTCAAAAATGGAGCTCTGATGATGCCAAGATTCAAGATTTGGCCAATGTGATGGATTCCCAAGATAACCCAGAAAGGATTTTCCAGATCTACAACTTTGGAAAATCACCTCCTTAGGATTTGATCCTTGATCTGCTGGGAAATACAGATCTGAAGCTAGATCTAAAGAATATATGGCTGAAATATGTGATCATATCAAATCTATGCTTGAAGGGTTGATCCCTTCCTCAGATCTAAGAGCTAGAAGCTCTAGATCTAGCTTCTCAATCCTCCAAAGATTATTGTAGCTGCTGCAACACAACTGCCTCTGAAAACTGCGTTGTGAGGGAAAGAGAGGCCTTATTCTTGCTAAAATATGATGCAAGATGATCCAGGCTGATGGTAATACTGATGGCAATGTGAAGGAATGATCCTCCACTAGATTGCTAACTGAAGTACTAGCAACTTCCTCCCTCCTTTCAGATTTGCAATATGGACAGCGTTATTCTTGGAGAGAATATTACCACTAGGAGGTCAATAACATTTGGCTTGATGCCAAATCTATAATTTGGCTCTGGGAGTACTGATCTATAAGCCCAAATTATGGGAATAATCCCTCACCTTGTTCTCCAGTTGAAGTACTGAAGACAACTTCCACCTTCCAAACTGATCTTCTAGAAAACTACAATTTTCTGAATGTGAATGTTCTGCAGAAAGTAGGAAAAGGAAATGGCACTTAAAGCCTAATGTATAATTAATTATAAACCTCTTCCTTAGATATCACTCAAAGAAAGAGGAGGGATTCCCGCATGGGAACACCCTGTGCTAAACAGCACCTGCAATCTCTACTAAGCAACCCAAGAAAGCAGTGGAATGTCACTTGACAATTCCATATCTAAAAGATCATACATCAAAATAATCCAAGATACCTTTTACCTTTGCCTTCATCTCCTTTTATAATGTTGAGCCTTCCCAAACCTTGGCCCTAATCTTAATTGCGCAGTCTCATGTGGACAAGATCCTCCAAGTGGGACTGCACTATTTGACCAAATCAACCAAACAGTCTAGGTGCAATGTACACCTCCACCATGTGTGCTTTGTTTGCACATGGTTTTCCATCACTTGATCATGAATGCTCAATGATCCCTTGTTTTACATCTTCAAGATCTTAGTTGACTGAATCAACCCTCCATGATCTTTCTCATTAAGTGAGACATGATCCTCCAAATCTCATTCACATTAGTAGTTGCTCAACTACCTCTTTTTGCAGATCTAGGCTTAATTAGTCCACATTCACACACAAAAAATTGGATATTATTCATCTTTGGGGTTTGTGGGTCCCTCCACCCTTTTATTTACTTAATTCATTAAGAAAATAAAAGACTCTAATATTCCAAATATAATGTGAAAATTTGGGAATATTACACTAGAAGTCTGGTATGATATGAGACCGAATGCTATGCCATTTTTTGTTGAATATATTTCCTAATATTATTATTCTTGTATTCATTTTACTTTCCTATAGTCCAGCTAGGTTCAGTCATAGTTGAACTCCCTAATGAACTCATAATGGCCACCTCTGAATATGATGATGAAGCAGCTTGTATTGGGTTTTCCAGAGTCACCTAGAATCCTGGTTGGTCTAGTTTTTTCTCCACCAACCTAGTCTCTATCTATTCTTCTTTTGTTTCTTGGGTCTTGGCATTTTTTTTGTGTGGACATATTCAATTTTCAAATCCAGTCTTTCATTCAAGGTCCCTTTATGCGCCTTGCCCTTTGTTGTTGGAGTCTCAATGTCCATCTCTGTATTAATGGGCCATGAATCAAGGTTAGCCTTCCATTCAATCTCAGACCTATATTCACAATCATAAGTTGAATTATTTATGCTTTCCCTTTTATTTGCAATGAAACCATGAGAATAATAATGCCAAGCATCTCCCATATTGAAATTCATTTGTTTCAATAATTACTCAGCTTCTTGGAAGGCTTATCTAGAGTTAACAATGAAAGTTCTTATAGGCTTACCCAACTTGAATAGGTATCCCTCTTTAGTAGGGAAAAAATTAACTTGTTCCACATTGAGACTTAAACCCTCATTGGCATGAACACAGGAAAGTGGTAAGGAGGAATATCACACCCATAAATCCTAATATTTGTATATTCCTCAAACAAATACCAGTCTCCCACCCGCGTGTCCTTACTAAGTTGGAGGATCACTTTTTGCTGAGGCATGATTATTTAGGGGGGGGGGACATTGTGAATAATTTTATAAGAAATTTCCATGTAGAAATATATGAATTGGGGATAGTCATCATTGTCTGGCATCCTCCTAAAAACAACATCCCAGTAAAAAAAAACTACCTATGCTTTTTTGGGACCATCGGACTGAGACCCAGGAACTTAAAATCATCTAAATGGGAATAATATTTGAAGTAGGAGGTGGTAGGAAAATGGCATAACAGGAATTTTATGGACTCGGCCTAGAAAGAACATATGTCAAACAAGTGGTATGGTTGCATCATCTCCCTTAGAAATCCTATGTATGATTTATTGTCTACGTTGGCATTATCATACCCAAAAATATGAGAAATTTTATTTACACAGACTGTGTAAAGATAGATATTAGGAAACTATCAATAGTGATAAAATATTGCAAGCCAGGGGTCAGGACCATTTGTAGAAAGGATTGTTGCTCTACAACTGAGAGGGTAGTATAATTGTAGATCATAGTAGTTTATATGAATTTCTCGGGTTCAAGGGAGCTGGGTAAATAAGAGATTTTTGGATCAATTCTGGGGTGACCTCTAGGATTTTGGTTGTAGTGGAAGACACAAAAAAAAAAAAAATTCAATGTATGCATCAGTTAACCAGGAAATTAACTCAGGGAAATAGTGCATTGAGGGCATAATTTGGTAGTATAACCATGAGTTGACTATAACGTCCATATCCCCTCACACCTGCCCAAGTAACCAACCAACCAGGGTAAACATGAGATGAGGGGAAATTAAGATAGACTCAAACTCCTTGGTGACTTTAAGGAAGTCAAATCGAAACAAAAAACCTTAACATGTACTTGCACCACCAACTACAAGACCCCTAGAGGCTATCTCAGTTAGCAATATGACCTGCCCTTGGGTACCACTGATATATCATGGAGAAAGCCCCTTCTATTCTCTGGGAGGCTCTGGATGCATGCATAAGCCTGCATGTCTGCATTTAGGGACTAAATTTCCTAGAACTGTGGCTGTACCCATGGGATTTAAGGCACTTTTCAAGCCCATAATTTCAGCCACTACACAGAACTTGTTGCAACTTCTGAAATCCATTTAACACATAATGAAAACATTAATAAACCAAAAATTGACTCCAGGACTAGGCCCAACCATCCCCAACTAGGACTGAAATTTTTTCAAACACTTGGTATGAATGTAATCTACAGGTCTATGATACAAGGCAGAGCATTTTTTACTAGAAAATATTATGAGACATTATAAGAAGGATTTCTGTAGGAATTTACAGGGTAAGCTCCATATATCAAGAACCAAAGGTCACTGCTCACAAACATATCACAAATCAGTACACCAGTATAATCACGTGGTTAAAACCCTCAAAGAGGGAAACATTCCACGCCCTGAGCCAATGCAGCCACTTCAGGGAATTTATTAATATAAAAGGAAAGTTACATATGTTTCTCTCATAAACATTTACCGAAAAAATGACCCTCCATGCTCTTTAAATAGAGATCATGGACCAATTAAGTGTTAAGCCACGGATCAAGTGCCATTAATACCGAGGTGAGAGATAACCGTCGGATTATAAGTTACAAAGGTACATGGTAAAGAAACACTCTTTACCTAACTCTATACTAGACTAAGTTATTCTTAACTATTTCCTATGTGTCGGAATATCCTAACATCCCCCCTTAAGAACAACTTGGGATAGGATTGAAGGATTTAAAAAGGTGAAACAAAAGGAGCCTATTTCCTATGTGTCGAAATATCCTAACATCCCCCCTTAAGAAAAACTTGGGATAGGATTGAAGGATTTACAAAAGTGACACAATAGGAGAAGGAAGGAGGCATTAGAACCTATCCCCCCTTAATGAAAACTTTCCTGAACTCCAAACATGGATCAAAGTTTGGTAAACTTCGCTTCTATGAGAGCCTTCATAAAGATATCGCCTACTTGATCATTGGTCGAACAATACTGCACTTCAAGAACATGATCATGAATGAGCTTTCTGATGAAGTGTATGTGGATTTCAATGTGTTTCATATGCTAATTCTGAACTAGATCTTTACATAGCTGAATGGCACTCTGATTATCACACCAAAGTGTAGTTGGATGTTGTTGATGAAGACCAAATTCAGATAGGATCTAACAAAGCCACATGGCTTCCTTGTTGGCTTCAACTGCACCACGATACTCTACTTCTGCTGAAGAAAGGGAGATGGCACTTTTTTTCTTACAATACCAAGTAATAGGTCCTAAACCAAGAGTGAATACATATCCTGCAGTGGACTTCCGATCATCAGGGTCACCATCCCAATCAGAATCAGTGAAACTAATCAACAAGGGAGATGCTCTTGCACTGTAATTAATCCTGAACTGAACTATACCTCAAATATATCGAAGTATTCTTTTAGCTGCTTTCCAGTGACTTTCATGAGGTTGGTGCATAAACCGAGTGACAAGACCAATGGCAAAGGAAAGGTCTAGACGGGTATGGGTTAGATATAAAAGTTTACCAACAAGTTGACGGTATGAGGTAGCATCAACTTCATGGGTAGTATAGTTGACTGAAAGATTGACTCTAGAATGAAAGGGAGAAGGGGCAGGCTTACAGTCTTCCATGTGAAAGTGGTGTAGGAGATCACAGGCATACTTGGCCTCAGAGAGGGTAATGCCTTCCTTGGATTGCAAGACTTGAAGACCAAGGAAATAATGCAAGTGTCCTAATTCTGTCATTTCCAAATTCTTTTTGAGGCTAGAATTAACATGGTTTATGTGGTTTGGATCACTACCAGTAAGGATAAGATCATCAACATAAATAACAAGGATGGTGAAGGAATTACCCACTTTCTTGGTGTAGAGTGTGTTGTCATAATGACACCTAGAAAATCCATTATCTAAGAGAAATTTATCCATTTTGGCATACCAAGCCCGAGGAGCTTTTTGAGACCATAGGGAGACTTCCTAAGGCGACAAACAAGGCTGGAGTATTTTTGTATAAAGCCAGGGGGTTGTTCCATGTAGATTTCTTCATGAAAATATCCATGTAAGAAGGTAGATTTAACATCCATCTGATGGACTTCCCATTTAAAGGAGGCAGGAAGGGAAAGAACAAGGCGGATAGAATTTATTTTTGCAATAGGGGAGAAGGTTTCAGTATAGTTAATGCCTTAAACTTGTGAAAAACCTTTAGCGACAAGATGAGCTTTATGTCTATCCACTTTTCCATCTGGTCCAAAATTTGTTTTGCAAATCCATCTGCATTTGATAATTTTTCTTCCTTTAGGAAGAGGAATAAGATCCCAAGTATTATTTTCCATAAAGGAACAATACTCTTCATTCATAGCTTCATCCCAATCTGGATGACCAGAGGCTTCTTCAAAGGTTTCTGGATCAAGTTTTTTTGGAACTTGAGCTAATAAGGAAGAGGCTCTCTCTAACTAAGAACATGTACGTCGTCAATCAACAGGGTCACCTGCAAGAGAACCTGCTGCATCCCGAGTAGATCGGACCCATCTTGGAAGCGGTGGAATATAAGGAAACTTTTCATGAGCTGGAGGAGGATTTTCATCCTCGCTGTCATAATTTGAACTAGAAGGAATGCTATTAAGAATAGAAGAGAGAGAGAGAGAGGTGGCACATATGCCAAATCAGGCTCACAGGCCAAAGGTGGCACACCTGCCAAACTAGGCTCGCAGGCCGATATATTTTCATCAAACTCTACATCTCTTCAAATGATTATATTTTTTTATTTTGTTTGAAGAGGTCTATATCCTTTGACATCTTCAGAATATACAACAAAAATACATTTTTCACTCTTAGGTTCTAAGGCTTTATGTTTCACATCTAGAATATGGGCCCAAGCATCACTTCCAAAAACACGAAAGTGACTTACATCTGGTTTGATTGAGCTTCAAGCTTCTTCTGGAGTTATATTCTTTAAAACCTTAGTAGGAGTGTGATTTACTATGTCATTTCCACAGTTAATGGCTTCTGCCCAAAAATTGAGACCAAGTCCTTTAGATTGAAGCATACAATTAGCCATTTCTTTTAAGGTGTGATTCTTCCTTTCAACTACACCACTTTGTTGTTGATCCAGGAGGATCTCCACCAACAAAGAAGTTTACTTATGCACCATGAAGACACTTTATGATGGGTCACAAAGTAATGAATAAATTAATTCATTATTTCATTTAAAAATTATGAAGTGGATAATGTTCTAAGTGAGTGGAAAATGACTCACCAAAATATTCACTTATTATTCATTTTGAGAAAATAGTTTTATGTGAGAATTGACCTCACAACTAATTTGCTATTTCTCATTAAGAGGTTGAGATTTCTTGGCATGGTTAAGATCCTTGAAGTTGGGTTTGCCATTTTTGCCTTGAGTAAGTTTTAAAGTAATAGAATCATGGAGTTTGTCTTTCCTTAAAATGTCTTGAGATCCTACTATTGTGGATTGGGGAGTTATGGGGAAAAACTATATAAACTCATGATGTGAGCCTTTGAAAGAGAGGAGAAAGGATAGGAAACTTAGCCTTTGAAAGCCATAGTGCTTAGCTAATGCTCAGCCATGGAACTGGAATGTATGAAAGCTTAATTTCAAGATGAAATATAAAGGATCTGCCTTCCAATTGAAGCAGGTCCGGAGATGTAACCCCAATGAGTTGGAGGGGTGAACTCCGTTACCAATTTGGTTGTCTTTCGCTTATGTGTTATGTGCTTCCTGATTATGTTTAATTCATGTTAATATGTGTATGCGAACTAACATGCTCATTTAAACCTGTATAAGCCATAGTCGTTTTAAAAGATCTTAGTACCGTACGCGTGATGGTTGGGTAGTACTCGACATGTGATCGGATCAAGTGGTATCGGAGCAGGTGACTGCTTTGCAGGATGGGCAAAGGAACGAAGCACGCTGAAAGACTGCAAGAGTTGCAAGAGATAAACGAAAGCCTTCAAGCCGAAAATGCAGAATTACGAAGATTATTGCTCGATAAGCAGGAGCTTCAAGAGATGCTACGAGCTAAAGAGGAGATATTGTCTAAATTGCAGAAAGTTGAGACAACGGAGGTTGCATGTCAAACCGAGGTATGTGATGTCACTTCAAGTTCTGTTCTCTCTCAATATGAGACTAATGTTGGCATGAAAATCCTCACGAAGATGGGGTATAGCGGAGGTGGACTTGGCATAAATGGCCAAGGAATCACCCAACCATTGGAGGTTGTACCAAGACAACCATTTGCAGGTTTGGGTTATCAACGGGAAGAAGGAGAATGCTCAGAGGTAGCTGAAGCAAAATTCATCTCTTCATCACCTGATTCCAAGAAAGGAATCAAGCCACCTAGTCCCCATCAATTTAAGGACAAGCCAAGAAGGTATGACAATCATTCAGATTCTACTTTTGCACATAAGAGAAGTGATTGCTTTCATAGATCTGCTAACTATGGTGTAGTTAAGCATCATACAAGGAAAGAGTGGGTTAAGAAGATAGATTTGCCCACAAGAAGGGAGACCAAGAAGAATGAGAACGTTCTAAATCCTCCTATCATGAAGACACAGTGGAATGGGAAACGGTCTAATTTCTGCAATTTCTGCAAAATCAGTGGCCATTGGGAGAAGAAGTGTTGGAAGTTGCACCCCGAAATTCGCCAAGAGTCAAGCAAACATATGGCGAAAGAGCTCATGAAGAAAGCTCCATTCACCATTCAAAAAACACGCTTACAAGAAAGAAATGCTTGGTTCGAGTTGGGTAAGCAGTTCATGATGTTTCTGCAGGTTATGTTTATGATATTTTGCAAAATTTCGAGTTTTATGGGGGCAGGTATCCGTCTTTTGATGAGAAGTGCTCAAAATTCGTCTGACTCGGAATCAACAAATAATGACACCATCGCGAAGAGCTCGACAAGAGGAATCTGACGACGCTTGAATCACGTCAAACAGCCTCCGGATCGAAAATTTATTGCAACCTGAAATTTTGTCAAATCAAGGCAAAGGCAGGAGAACCATGTGCACCGTAGGCTTAAAGGAAGTGATCTTTATAATCAAGATGGCGATGGTCTTCTCGACCTTAGAGGTGGTCGCGGCTCCATTTTTTGGTGCTGAAGCAATACCTAGGCCTGGGATGGAGGCTGGAATCTGTGTAGTAGTCGATGAACATGGAGCTTTGGTTGGGCTCTGTATTCAATCTGTGTTCTCCTTGTCGACACAAGCTGTCCCACCGGATTTGGCCAACATCGCAGAGATGTTCGATCGCGTTCTGGAGAAGGAATTTGCAGAAAAATATCGGCCCGAAGGTGGATCCAACAGTAGCAGCGCTATCCTCAGATAAATTGCGAGTCTGTTGTCAAGGTGTCAAAGACATCATGTAATCTGGTTAAGAGCCAACCAAGACGCAGGCCAAAACGGGGCCGGTCTTGATTCGAGCGAGACCATCAACGGCTTGCACATACTGAATCCCTTTGTGATCAGTTTTCCCTAAACGAATTATACCTTCATGAAACTGGAATTTGACGAAATATGGAGGGAATGGCAGGATCCAGCATCGGCGATAGAATCATGCTCACGCCGAAATCCACAATCTTGACCCAGCGCACTTTGTTGAGCAGAAGATTCTAAGGATGAATGTCACTGTACATGATCTTGTGGGCGTGGTGATTGCTTGAGGACGTGGAAAAGCTGCCTGGCGATAAAACCATAAAGGTTGATGCTTCGTTGTAACTGCCCATTAATGTTGAAGGATTGGTAAGATCTCTTCCCGTGATCGTTATGCAGATGTGTTCGAGATCTCCGCCAGGGTTTTTGTGACCAGCTGGCAGCCTTAGTTACTTCTTCTACTTCTGGTGAGAGAAATAACCGTCTCGTTTTATTTTCCAAAACAAAATTTCACGGTCAGATGTTATGAGAAGATCTGGAATCTATTTTTTGTTTGAACAAGAATAAGGTGAGGCTTCTTGCGCTCCACGTTCCCAAGAGGTGACTCGACTGCCGAGGGAAATATTCCACGACAACGCGGCCAAGTTCCATGCATCAAAAGTATTGCTGACGTTGGAGTATCTGCATACCCCCAGTTTGGAGGATCTCCTCAGCGTTTTGTCAGTGAATGCAGGTGCCATTGGTAACCAGCTCCCTGGATGGCACAGAGGCGATGTGGTGAATCTGTGCACGGAATTGACCGAAGAAGGGGCGATGCTCTTTATCAACAGGGAGGTTGCTGATATCGATCGTGAGATTGTGTGACTGCGTGGTGATCGTGGATAGCTACCGGAGGTGGGATCCGACCCGTGGAGACATGTGGATATTCCTCGTGAAATTTGTGACAAGTTAAAGCCTCTTCACTGGATCTGGGATTCAGATATAACAAATTGGTGGTGGATGTAAGTTCGGATCAGACAACGTGGTGGATGCGACAAACAGTTACGTAGACAACGTGGTGGATGTGACAAACAGTCTCGTTGACTGACCGCTGCAGATTCGTTTGATGTATCGTGCGTAAAAAAATGGCATGACATCCTTCACTTTGATATATATTTTGCCTTTCTATGTTTCAATTGGGCAGATCTGTTGGCGTTTTAATTCCTGTTGTATATGAACTACAATTGTTTAAAGTGGTATCTGCAGCGTGGATAGTAATGACCGTTAATGATACTGCATTGGAATAGCAATTCATGCCAATGTTTTTAGTTTTAAATATCATCCACGTGGAACATCTGAATGTGTTAAGTTTAGGCATTTGACAGATACTTCCAGCTCAATCAGAGAGATCATGGAGATGCAACATTGATCCAATTTCCGAACGAGATTATTTTTACCAAATGTCCTCATTGCACAGACATTGTTTTCAGGTATTTTGTTTGGCCAAAGGGCACGTTCCTGTTGTATATTTCTGTGCAATGATGTTTTCTCCCACAGGTCAATTTTGTCTCTGCTTAAATCAGAATTTAGGTTTGTTGAAGGTGGCATGGTTTTAGCAGTAGCAACTGCTCTATTCCATGGTGTAAACCCTCGTGCAATTTTCTTGATGGGAGAAGGTATCATGATATGGCGCACCTCATTGACAAAGACGCTTATTCTCCTTGGTATCAGTAGTGTTATTAAAGAGATCGGTTCGTAGTTGTCACGCAGGGACACCGATAAAAGGTCGGGCCACTAGATTGCAGTGCAGGTGCGTGGCTTCATGATCGAGCGAGTTGCAAGTTCGCACAAAGACGATCAAGGCAGGAGCTGAGCTAGCAAATAAAACATATAGACAATGACGATAGAATACAGGCCTGCATGTCTGAGTTGGGCGTGCCGCTTACAAAGGAGCCTGGCTTTCATCAGTATGATGTATATGGTAATCTATTCGGATTACTAGCAGCTCATCCTTTAACTCCCTTGGTGTCACTTCACCATTTGGATGTTGTGGAACCTATATTCCCCAACATGACTAGAGTAAAGGCATTGCAGCACTTAAGCAAAGCTGTAAAATTAGATTCGGCTGGAATAATGCAACAGTCTATTTGTTATGATAAGAAGCGTGAATGGTATATATCAGTCTCATGGGGTTATGCAGTTCAGATCTTCAGAACCATATTTTCCCCTCGTGAGTTGGAGATGCCCTCCAGGACATTCTTGAATTGGTATAGAAGAGCAGACTTTACAGCATATGCCTTCAATACCAGGCCTGTGACTAGACATCCATGCCAGAAACCCTTCATATTTTATTTGAAGGATGTTCGCTATGATAATGTGAGTGGAAAAATCATAAGCAATTATGCTAGACAGCAAGTAAAGCCTCCTAGATGCAGGTGGAGAATACCTTCCCCAGAGATCATAGATTTGATTCGGGTTGTGAAGAAACGTTGTTGTACAAGAATGTCTTTATCAGAAGGCCTATGCACGCATTTTGGGAGTAAATCAGCCAGCTTCTTAAAATAAAGGAGACCATGATATGCCACATCTTGGTGTAAATGCTTTCATCTTGATCTTATTTCTGATCAAAGTGCGTGAATGAATATGGTTTGGTCTCCTCTACATACATATGTTAAAAGGGGTTTTTGAACAAATTTTTTTTTTTTTTTTTTTTCCTTTTGTGCACATATTTGGAACTTTAAATTACTTTGTAATTTCCATGTAAGCGGCCATAGTTGGCATCATATCTTGGCATCAAAAATTTGGCAATGTGGCCAACGATGAAAGAGATGATGTAAAATATGCTTATGAAGCATTGGAAAAGGCTTGTTTTTAGCCACTCTGATGTAAGGGAGAGTGAGAGTGAGAGGCGTATTTTTACGCATTAAGCCTTGTTGGCATCTTTGTAAGCAAATGGGATCAGGAAATTTTCCTAAAGCCATTTTGGCAGGTGAACTTGACCAATGAACCCTTGGCAAGTGTTGTAAACAGGTATGATCAGCTACAGGTTGCAGCTTTATGCAGATGTGGACTTTTGCATTCCGATTCTTAAGGACTGAGGTGAAGGGATCTTGGAGGGATGTTCCTTTTTCAGACATTTGTGTTGCAGCTTTATGCAGATGTGGGATTTTGCATTCCGATTCTGAAGGACTGATGTGAAGGAATCTTGCAGGAATGTGCCTTTTCAAGCATTTTTGTTGCAACAGTTGCAGGTGTTGGCATTATCTTCCGATTTCGAAGAACGGTGGGTGAAGGAGTCATGATGGAATTTGCCTTTCAGAGAAATTTGCATACAGTTGAGTTGATTGAAGCTGATACTTTTGGAGACCAAAAGTTTTCTTTTCGGGGAGGTTTGATCCAGGAGGATCTCCACCAACAAATAAGTTTACTTATGCACCATGAAGACACTTTATGATGGGTGACAAAGTAATGAAAAAATTAATTCATTATTTCATTTAAAAATTATGAAGTGGATAATGTTCTAAGTGAGTGGAAAATGACTCACCAAAATATTCACTTATTATTCATTTTGAGAAAATAGTTTTATGTGAGAATTGACCTCACAACTAATTTTCTATTTCTCATTAAGAGGTGGAGATTTCTTGGCATGGTTAAGATCCTTGAAGTTGGGTTTGCCATTTTTTCCTTGAGTAAGTTTTAAAGTCCTAGAATCATGGAGTTTGTCTTTCCTTAAAATGTCTTGAGATCCTACTATTGTGGATTGGGGAGTTATGGGGAAAAACTATATAAACTCATGATGTGAGCCTTTGAAAAAGAGAGGAGAAAGGATAGGAAACTTAGCCTTTGAAAGCCATAGTGCTTGGCTAATGCTCAGCCATAGAACTGGAATGTATGAAAGCTTAATTTGAAGATGAAATATAAAGGATCTGCCTTCCAATTGAAGCAGCTCTGGAGATGTAACCCCAGTGAGTTGGAGGGGTGAACTCCGTTACCAATTTGGTTGTCTTTCGCTTATGTGTTATGTGCTTCCTGATTATGTTTAATTCATGTTAATATGTGTATGCGAACTAACATGCTCATTTAAACCTGTATAAGCCATAGTCGTTTTAAAAGATCTTAGTACCGTACGCGTGATGGTTGGGTAGTACTCGACACGTGATCGGATCAGTTGTGGAGTATATGGAATAGTATGTTGCAATTGAATGCCATGCTCAGTGCATAAGTTGATAAATTTTTTGTTAACATATTCTTCGCCATTATCTGATCTTAAATTAAGAATTTGATGTCCAGATTGTTTCTCAAAAAAGGCCTTAAAGGCTAAGAACATGTTAAAAACTTCACTCTTGAGTTTTAAGAAATATACCCAAGTGCGTCTGGAAAAATCATCAATGACAGTTAAGAAGTACTTGCAACCAGAGAAAGAAACAATAGGAAGTGGACCACATAAATCACTGTGCACAAGCTACAAAAGGGGTTGAAGCGTGCCAAGAGGCACTTTTGTCAAAACTATCCTGATGATGCTTTCCGAGTACACATCCGGAGCAAACACCATCTCAGCAAGATACCATAGGAAGGCCCATCACCATATTTTATTTACATAGAGTTTGAAGAGAGTGATAGTTTAAGTGACCAAATCACTCATGCCAAAGTTTGCTCACATCATCATTATGAGCAACAAAAACAGGGGGAAGAGATGATGACCCAAAGTTGTCAAACTTATACAACCTTTTGGAAACATCAGCAATGCCAGTAGCTAAAATATGTTTAGGATCTTTGATGTCATTGATTACAACATCATGAGGTGAGAATTATACTATTTTCCCTTCATCTGAATGAGTTATCTAATAAACAGATAAAAGGTTGCATGACAAGGTAGGAACAAATAGTACAACATTAAACTGACCATTATCTAGATGAATGGTTCCAGATCCTAGAACACTAAGATATCTATCATCACCAACATAAATATGTTTGGTGTTACAATCATTTAAAGAAGAAAACATGGATTTATTTTAGCCATGTGGTAAGAAGCTCCAGAATCAATGAGCCACTCATGAGAAGGAGAAGAAGAAGATACATTTAATGCATAACCAGATCTTGATGCTTGACAACCACAAGCAGAAAGTGCCATGCCTAAAGATGAAGGTGAAGAGTGCTCCAAATTGATGTTGTGCTTCTTCATTGTTGCTTCTAAGGCTTCCATCTTCTTAAAACATTTGGACTCTATATGGCCATCCCGACTGCAAAGGTTGCAATGTATATCTGTCTTATTCCCTTTGTTTTGATTTTCCTTATTATTTTGGTGATTTGATTTTTCAGTTTGCAGCTGAAATTACTTAGGGCCCTTGTTTGGTTTAGGACCATATTTTTTAGGATACTACTTCTTGGGATTCTTTTTATATGGTTGTTGTTGGGCTGCTAAGGCTTTCTAAGAAGCGTTTCCAGCAGTGATAAGACCAAGGTGTAAATTTGTTTCTTGTTCTCTTATCAAAGAATCACAAAAGGCATCAAAAGAGGGATTCTTGTAGGTGGTTCTTGAAGAAATGATGGCTTCTCTGGTGGAATGGAAGGTGGAAAAAAATACAGAGTATGTAGGGCCAAGCTTATCAAGAATGCAATATATGAGGCTACCATCGTCCTTTTTTATCTTACAACCTTATAAAAAAATTCTGAGGGTCGTAAATTTGGACAAAAAATCTTCAATGGAGGAGAAATTATTGGGGTCCAAAGTAAGCAACTCACTTTCAAGCTAGTGGGCCCAGATTTGATTTGAATGCCAAAAACAATTTTTAGCTTTTCCAGGGCCTCATCAGGGGTGTCAATGTCAAGCATATGAAATCGAAGATCTTGAGCAATGGACATTCCTATCAACCCTTGTGCTTGATCTTGTTTATTTTCCCATTTAGCAGCTTTATCATCATTGGAAGGTTTAGTTTCTTATCCTTTGGATATTCTATAAAGCCCTTTACTTCTAAGTATATCTACCATGTGAGGTAGCCATTGGAAATAATTGGTGCTATTAAGAATAACCAAGCATGAAATTTCCATTTTCTTTTAAACTGAAGCCAAGAAAATCTAAAACTAACTACTCCAATGGACAAATCTCAAAAAATTAGGCCGTTTCAAAAAACACGGCTCGAAAAACGACTTCTGGAAGAAGAAGTTATTCCTTTTGAAAAATCTGAGTTGTAGATGTCGAATAGTTACGAGAACGAGATGAAGTGTGGCTTTTAAAAAAATAATTCCGCCCCTTTGAACAAAAACCTTTTACAAAAGAAGCTTGATAAGGAGACTTGAACCCAAGACCTCCATTCTCATAAACTAACCCCTCACCAAGTGAGATAGTAAAAGGATCATGTTATTGTATGAAAGGAGGAAGGGTTTTTTTTTTTTTTTTTTTTACTCTTCGGTGTGCGTGCCTTTCCCTGCACAAAAAAACACAAAAACCGAACAAAAAAAAATGAAATGCAAAGCCTTATAGAAAAATGTTAGATTTTCAGTTAGCCTTACCGGAAACTATCACTTTTTTACTATTTCTGATTTCCCGAGATCGCACAAAGACGTGGGGAAAGAGCATACATAACAAAAAAAATCCCTTTTACCTATTTCTGATTTTCCGAGATCACACAGAGCGCAAAAAAAAGAGCATATGAAGAGAAGACAATATAGATCGGGCAAATAAATAAAACCTTAATACCAAAAATAAATAGAAAAAAAAACCGAAATAAACAGAACTATTAACAAAAATAACTGCAAAATAGATGCTTTATACCTCCAGATCTAAACTGACATAACTTGGGCAACTGGAAACCTTTTCGCATGAAACGAAAGGCATTCCTCATTGTAATAGAAACTCTAGACACAACCGAGCAGTTCTCCAAGCCCAAAAATGTTCAGAAATAGTAGATCTACAAAACGGCATTCGCATGCAGTCAAACTAGCTTTAGATTTTGATCCAAAATGGACGCGGCCCTCAAAATAGCTCTAATACCGTGTAGGAATTTACAGGGTAAGTTCCATAGATCAAGAACCAAATTTCACCACTCACAAACATATCACAAATCAGTACACCAATATAATCACGTGGTTAAAACCCTCAAAGAGGGAAACAGTCCACACCCTGAGCCAACACAGCCACTTTAGGGAATTTATTAATATAAAAGGAAAGTTACATATGTTTCTCTCATAAATAGAGATCATGGACCAATCTAGTGTTAAGCCATTGTTCAAGTGTCATTAATACTGAGGTGAGAGATAATCGTCGGATCACTACAAATCATGACCGTCGAATTATAAGTTACAAAGGTACATGGTAAAGAAACACACTTTACCTAACTCTACACTAAACTAAGTTATTCTTAACTATGATATCCCAAATGAGGGATTTTCTACTCCATTGGGAATATCTTAAGATATTCCAATATTCCAACTCCAGGATTATTAACAATCAACATTGAACTATTTCAGAGATTTACTGTGTTAGACCCTTATAAATTTCTTGACAAGCAAGCAAGGGGCTAATCTGTTTTATAAGCCTGCAAGGAATGCATTTCCCTTGAAAACACATCATCCCTGCAGTCTTTTCATGTTCCCTGCCTTGTGACCATTTCCCTCTACTATTATGAGTAACTAAGCTTTGCTGACAAAGAGTTACGCTCCTAAAGGCTTTATTCTGCTCTTTATACCCTTGAAAAATGCTTCATTTTCACCCCTTTGTTCTTTTCCTCAAAGTCCCCTTTCTTCCCCCTAATTTCCCCCTTCCATCCTAGAAATCCCCTCGGAGACATCCTTACTCCCTTTTTTCATGTCTAAATCCCCCTCATTCCCCTATCATTACCCTTGGTTGGCCTTAAAATGTACTAAAATGGTCCAAAAATCATATTTTCTTCATAGTCTGGGCCTAGCCCCTTTCGGCCTAGCCCCCGCACCTTTTCCTCCCGTAGAACCCAACGCTGTGGCCGACCGCTAGCCCCGAAGGCGCTTGTCCCATATGTTTATCGAGCGTTTTCTCAACCGTTGATCCATATAGATCGAACGGCAATCGTTTAAACTCGCGGTGCTTGTGATTCACCCGTTCAAACCACCGATCGCGATGTTGCCATCCATTCACTGCCATATCAATGGTTCGGAGTGTATCTGCCACTATGGTCCCCACCGCGCATCATATCATAAAACATCCCAGTTTTCATCGCACCGCTAATAAGGGTCAGGCGGTATTTTCCCATTGCCCAGCGATTCCATACAGTGCTCGACACTTGTCTCCTGTACGACGGCAAAACCGCTATCTCATCGCGCGTTATTGTTCGGTATAGGACGCGTAGCGATATTCACGTCAATCGTCAGATCTGCCCTGGCTCGTCCGACGATCATCGCTCAACGAAGCTGCGCGGGTTTTAAACCATAGTCTTCGTACTCCTGGCCCACCGTTCATCACCCTCCACTGTGTGTTCGACCGTCAATCTCCTCTGAGATCCGACGGCCCTGTTTGGTCTCCCCGCTGTTGACTCTTCCGGCGTCACCCGGTCCTGCCACGTCACTTTCATGTGTCTCACCGTACATTTTCCCGTCCCGCTTGCATATATTCATTCAAAGGTCAAAAATTCAAAGGTTTTTCATTCATTCTTCCTTTCGTGCCACCTTCTGACTGTAATATTCATTGTTTCCACCTCACTACAGGTCTTCCACGATGTTTTCGCCATCTAACCAGTCTGCATGGTCAGCCTAGCCACCCCCCGTTGTGTCCACCACCTCCATTGTTTTCTTAACATGTTTTCGTATTGTTCAGGGTTTCAAGAGGCATAAAAATGCCATGGTCCATATGTACAACTTAATTGCGAGTTGCGCAGATAGAATTGAATCTGGAAGCTGGTACTACCATGAAATTGTCAAAGAAGGGAGCTGATAGGACTTGCAATAAAGAAGAGCAGAGTTCAAAATCTGCAATTCATTCTGATTCCATTAAAGCTCGTTTTCCCCACTGACAGAGGCAGTTGAAGCGGCAAGGAGTATCAGCACAAGAGTTAGGGAGTTCTTATGTACATCATTGAATATCTTAAGTCCTAATACAGTGTCTTAAAGGGAAAATCATATTGAAAACCAAGGGATCACGCAGAAGGTACAACAAGCAGAAATCAATGTATATCAGGGGTTTCTACAGCAGCAGAATGTTTTTCTTCCATAAAGGACAAAGCGCCCATGCAGTGTTCAATCTATGTCATGTTCTGGAGAGATTTTCTACCCTGAAAATAGCTCTGGTACTATCAGAGCATTTATTTCATCAGTATGGTAGACTTCTTTATCATTCATTTTATTTATTCACCAAAAGCACCACACAGTACTGCAGTTACAGTACATCAGAGTTATATCATAATAGTCTATATTCTGAAGAAGATCATTCACTCACTCAAAGAACACCAGAAATTAATACACGGGATTTAAACAGAATGGGCTTCGTCCCTCTTTCTTTTCAGAGGTTTTAATACTGCATTTAGTTCTTCACCTACCTCTTCTGCTCCTCTGGAGCTATAAATTCAGGAAGAAACTCATTGTAAGGTGGTTGATCAGTTATCATAGAACCGCAAGTAGTTTCTTTGAGACACAGTCTCTGTGTAAAGCTTTAAGATAGGTTGAAGGAGATGTTTTCAGACTGAGTATTCAGCCATTGGCATGTTGTACTTGATTGGTATTGCTATTTAATATGACAAGCACATTTCTTTGGATCCTGATCTGAAGCAGCGGTGATTGTTTCCTATATTTGTGTTTACATTCATTTCATTATGTTTCTACTGGCTTGCATCAGAATATTGGCATAGGATTTACCATTGTTACGTACCCTATGTTTCTGCTGTCCTTGCCATTAATGTTTCTCTTCTGAATGTATTATCTAAGAATTGATTTCAGATAATTTAACCAGTGTAGTGGATGGTATTGCCTGCTCTCTGATGTACGACTTATATGTATCTGTTCTTAGATGTCTTCTTTGTTAAGGATTCAGTTGGAAGATTTGGGAACACTGGGGATTAGAGTTAACCCTGCCCACTAGGATCCTTGTGCGACCAGCTGGTCTTTAGCTTTGTGCTCTGAATCTATGTTATCTCCTTCCCTCCTACCTCTCTGTATCACATTCATCTTTAAAGATCCTATGTTTTAGATGACTAGCCCAACTGAAAGCTTGCTTATTGATTAGCAAGAAAATATGTTCATGACTCCATTGCCCAATGGTTTTGATTATTTCTTGGAAAATTTCACCTCTTCCATATCCTTCTTTGCTCAGCTCTGTCTTACATTGAACCCTTTCTTCCTGATAACCAGCAACCAAAAAAAAAATCAAACAAACACATCCCGAGCCTTATAACTAGCCTAACATCTTAACATAGAGCTTCAAAGACATATACACCTTTGATATAACATAGAGAGATCCCTCTCTGGACCCAGGAGGGCTAGATCCTGAGGTCTGAAAGTGGTTCTGATGTTGTCTCATCTTTTGGTATTTCCAACCTTGCCAAAACATGGGAACCCCAACATACTGTTAGGGGAATTTACTGGATATGTCACCTTCACAAGGAAGTATGAGATCTATAGGATAAATAGCCCACTAGCAGACTCTTCCAATAGAACTTGTCAAAAGCTAATAATTCCCTTCAAGGAATCTCTGCAATGCCTCCCATGGGAACATTGTATAAGGAAATACTTGCAAATAAAACGTTGTATAGTGTTGGGATCCTCTTATACATATAATATGGAGTCTAAATGCAGAATGAGAGCTGAAACAAGTAGATCTAGGTGAGTTAAATAGATCTCCTCACCCTAGGTACATCATAAATCAACTCAAAGAGTGAGCTACAGCAATATGCAAAACATCAACCCGAACTTTGCAAATATGAATGTATCATGAGCGGGTAAATGCTACAACCAAAATTATATTAATATATCAGCAAGATTGTATAGAAATATCATGAGGAACCAAGCCCTCAAGCTCTTAGAACCAACCTCCGATGAATAAGCAATGTAATACATGAGATGTTGTTGCTACACAAAATTCCAGAGAGCAGTGACTGCGCAGTCTCTATGAGAGATGCAGCTACTGAATACATACATAATTATAATGTAGCTAAAGGAATAAAAATAAATTCCCACAAATGGGAAAATGGGCTGAATATGTGATTTCTACCCAATCTCAGGGAGATTGCTAGAAATGTCGGATAAAATACAAAGTGACAAACAAAATGTCACTACAACTGAAACCAATGTACATGAGGCTATGGTAGATCTGGAATAATGATGCCCTCCTTTGATAATGCCCTCAAGGGAAAAGGGGTTGATCCCCTTTTACTCAAAATCACTCCTCTTGATTAGCACAAGAATCCGCCTCAACACTGCCCTCATGGAATAACGTAGTTTCTCCAAGTGAATGTGCAGTGGGAGATGGTGAATGAGTGGCTTGATGCCACATATATGAAATATGGTCCAAGAGCCCTCTATATCGCTCCTCCAATGAAGAGATCACTCCACCACTAAAAAATCAAGTAAGGAAAGCCTCGATGAGTTCCTTTGCTACTACCCCAGCAACACAGCATCATTCTGCTACAAAAATAATGCTGCAACTGAAGGAGTGAGCTTGCCCAAATTCCATAATGAGGAAATGTAGCTCAAATCCTCTCCTCCCATGAGGAAGAGGTGGGGGATCCCCTCCCTGGAACACCCCCAGTGCTCAAGAGCACTGCAATCCTGCTAAACAACCCGGATGTGCAAGTCCTTGGCCTCACTATGAAATTTCTGAATCAAAGCATGAACAAATGAGCTTCTATCTTCTATCTTATAAATCAAATGAACTCTCTCACCATAGGTCCCACAATTATGGTTTCCATTCACTTTTGAATGCTTTCCCTCCAAAAACTGCGTTGTCTTCTCAAGCAAGCCACCCCTCTAAAGCAGCGTTGTTGACTTGGTCAAAGATGGCCAAATCAAGGTGATCCTCATCATGTTCACACCATTAGGTGTTTATTTCAGCTACTTATTTATCCTCATTTCTCATAAGGAGTGTTATTTCTCTATCACCAAGGGGTTAACGGGTCTCCTTACCCATTTTATTAATCAAAATAAAAATATGCCACTATAATGTTCCATTTTAGCTTGAGGCTAAAATTAGGAACATTACAGTCCTCCCCTCCCACATGTTGCTTGTCCTCAAGCAACTGAATAGAGAGAACAAAAATTTCTCCCCCTTCTTCTCTTGTGGCCTCCTCATCAACAATCTCCACCACTCCTCAAGATATGCTGCAATAAAACTGTCCTCCAATGCCTCCTCCCAAGTATGCAAACCGGAATGGAGGACCTTACAGAAAGATAGAAGGTGTAGGTGGAAATATCCCTGCTGAACCTTGGCCTCCTCAAGGTAGGAGTGATGACATCCATGGGAAAATATAATCCCACTGGTGATCCCCTCACCCATGCTATCATCCAATGGAAATCTTGCCCCCGGTTTTGTGCAATGTAATGGGGCTGAACGGAGAGTTTTGCTGCTTCATCCTAATAAGCTCTTCTCTCCCTCTGTAGTACATATGGGGCTGCCTTTGTCCTTGGGCTGAAATGTTATACCCTCCAACAGTGGCCCAAGCTACCCCATCAAAATATTCAGCCATGAAATTCCTTTCCAAATTCTGCAAGTGGTTTGCCCCACAAGAAGAGAAAAGTGATAGTATGGCAATCATAGTTTTCCCATGGTATCTCCTGCAATATAGAACATGTGTAATGGGGAGAATAGTGCTCCCAATGGGTTGTCCCAAAATATAATTCACTCTCCAAATAGTGCTCCCTATGAATAAATAAACATCAACAATACAAGGTAGCATAATACAATGAAAACAAGTTGTCACAAGACAACTAGAGAGTGGGTCACTGTTCCTCTCATGGGACCAACGCAGTGAGCCTCTTTCCTGCATCAAAATATACATAAAAATTGCTTTCCCAGCCACTTGTTTTCTGCCACACACATCTCAAAAGATAGGAACATGAAAATATAATTTGGTGCCAATGGTGCACACCAAGGAGCATGTGGCTCCCTCCACAAACCACCATAAGAATGGTCCATTCTTCTGCTACAAAATTCTACAAATACATCCTTGTAAATTATGCAAGAAGGAAAAACTCTTCTTGATTGATCATGCTGCTCAAACAAGGAAATAAAGTACAACACAAAATGTGAGATTATACCTTCTCCAATTTGTACTTGGGCTCTTGAGCTGAAATGGCCCAACTAAAAATTCCCCTCTACCTCCAATGAGTAGGGAAGTGGTTGTGAGATCCTCTCCACCATGATCAAACGGGATATGCATATCTCCCTATGCTTATGGATGCCATGATGAATGCCCTCCCAAGTGAACTCCTCTAGCAAGGCAAAGTATGCATCCAAGTGCATAGCTAGGAAGTCCTCATATGTTGCATGCAATAATTTTCTTCTTGAGACTAGAAGCTCTAGCCAAGAAGAATCTGCCATAGTGTTAGATGACCATATCATAAAATCTATAGCATTAATCTCCCTCTTGGTCATCAATAATCATGCATGCATCAAGATCCTAGGGAAAACTCAACCCAAGCTGAGCCCTCCATCCTGGATCAGTCCTCCTCATAGACAGCGTTGGTATTCGGCAATATGGTGCTCCATCACACTGCTGCCTGCTACCTTGGCATACCTTCATTCCAAATTCATCCTCCAAGTTGCTACCACGCCATCATGCAGTTTTTCATGCTGAAATAGAAATAGGTACCTTTGAGAATGAGCCTCCCATGTGAGACTATCACCTCCAAAGAATCTCCCGATCCTGGGCAATGTAAGCATGAGTGGCCTCCATCTACTCCAATGCATGAAAGGGTCCTCCCTCAAAGGAAGAATCCTCTATTCATCCAAACCCTTGGAGAAGCCATCCTCCATCATGAATATGTTATCCTCCAACCATGCAGCAAACTTTATTAGTGCAGTAAAGCTGATGAAGATGGGTGATACTGAAAATGAGAGAGTATATCTCTCCTCATTGAGTTTACCCCAAACCCTTTGCACTGTGTTGGATCCCTCTAGTGTCTCCACCCCTCCAGAATCCATGAGTGGTGAACCAAATGGAATGATGCCTCTCATCAATTCTAAATCAAGTGGCCTCCTAGGTGGAATGCCCCCATAAAGTGAGACATCATGCTCTAAAATAGACTGCATGTATGAGTGGACTGATTTGTCCCTCTCTCCTCTACGCAGTGTAGCCTCTTTCCCTTGTGTAGAAAGTTTCTGAAATGGATATGGTGAATGCCCATCATCCCTCCACGCTGATACTTCTCTTCCCCTTCCATCTCACAATTCCCATCAAATGCTACATAGGGCTCCAGAATTTTGCCTTGGTTCCCACATGCAAAATATTTGGAACTCCCTGCAAAGATACAAGGGCTCCTCTAGTGGAAGCAATATCTCCCTTCTCACCTCCATGTGGTGATGGATGTCCTCCCAGTGTGACAACGTTGTTGGTTCCTTCCAGTGCATGAAAAGTGTTTGTGTTTATGTCACAATGAGTTTCACCAAGTTCTTCCATCAAACCCTGAGTGAAAGCTTCATGTGTTTTTGCATTTGCATGGCAATGTAAAATGGGACTTCCAAACCAACAAACATGAGCCATATCTTTGAGTTGCAGCGCTTCTCCTCCAATGGCCTCATCTCCTTCCTCTATCCCTTTTGCAAATGGACAAAGGAATGTGCTGTGGTTATGCATGTGTGGCTGAATGCTCACACCCATCATGACAAAACTAGGTTTTTCTCCATCCACAACCCTTTTCAAAAAATCTTCCCACTGTTCTTTTTCATCAAGATTTTCAATGATGTCCTCAATGGTCTGGAAAAGAAGAAGGGGAACCTCCTCTTCCATCATTCCTCTTTCCTTGTCTCCTTTGTAAATCTCCTCTCCTTGGAAAGAAGCTCCTCTTTCTGATAGCTCTAGATCTTGGGCACGGGCTGAGCCAAGATCATGCTCCGATACCACTGTAATATCCAAAATGAGGGATTTTCTGCTCCATCGGGAATATCTTAAGATATTCCAATATTCCAACTCCAAGAGTATTAACAATCAACACTGAACTATTTCAGATATTGACTGTTAGGGGCATTTACTGGATATGTCACCTTCACAAGGAAGGATGAGATCCAAAGGCTACCTGGCACACTAGCAGACTCTGCCAATAGAAATTTTCAAAAGCTAATAATTCCCTTCAAGGAATCTCTGCAATGCCTCCCATGGGAACGTTGTATAAGGAAATACTTGCAAATAAAACACTATATAGTGTTGGGATCCTCTTATACATATAATATGGAGTCTAAATGCAGAGTTAGAGCTGAAACAAATAGATCTAGGTGAGTTAAACAGATCTCCCCACCCTAGGTACATCATAAATCAGCTTAAAGAGTGAGCTACAGCAATATGCAAAAAATCAACCCGAACTCTGCAAATCTGAATGTATCATGAGAGGGTAAATTCTACAGCCAAAATTATATTAATATATCAGCAAGATTGTATAGAAATATCATGAGGAACCAAGCTTTCAAGCTCTTAGAACCAACCTCCAATGAATAAGCAATGTAATACATGAGATGTTACTGCTGCAAAAAATGCCAGAGAGTAGTGACTGTGCAGTCTCTATGAGAGATGCAGCTTCTCAATACATACATAATGATAATGTAGCTGAAGGAATACAAATAAATTCCCACAAATGGGAAAATGGGTTGAATATGTGATTTCTAGCCAATCTCAGGGAGATTGCTAGAAATGTCGGATAAAATACAAAGTGACAAACAAAATGTCACTGCAACTAAAACCAATGTACATGAGGCTATGGTAGATCTAGAATAATGATGCCCTCCTCTGATAATGCCCTCAAGAGAAAAGGGGTTGATCCCCTTTTACTCAAAAGCACTCCTCCTGATGAGCACAAGAACCCCCCTCAACACTGCCCTCATTGAATAACGCAGTTTCTCCAAGTGACTGCGCAGTGGGAGGTGGTGAATGAGTGGACTGATGCCACAAATCTTAAATATGGTCTAAGAGCCCTCTATACATCTCCTCCAATGAAGATATCACTCCACCACTAAAAAATCAAGTAAGGAAAGACTCGATGAGTTCCTCGGCTGCTACCCCAGCAACACAGCACCATTCTACTACAGAAATAACGCTGCAACTGAAGGAGTGAGCTTGGCCAAATGTCAGAATGAGGAAATGTAGCTCAAATCCTCTCCTCCCATGAGGAAGAGGTGGGGGATCCCCTCCCGGGAACACCCCCAGTGCTCAAGAGCACTGCAATTCTGCTAAACAATCCGGATGTGCAAGTCCTTGGCCTCACTACAAAATTTCTGAATCAAAGCATGGAGAAATGAGTTGCTATCTTCTCTCGTATAAAGCAAATAAACTCTCTCTCACCATAGGTCCCACAATTATGGTTTCCATTCACTTTTGAATGCTTTCCCTCTAAAAACTGTGTTGTCTTCTCAAGCAAGCCACCCCTCTAAGGCAGTGTTGTTGACTTGGTCAAAGATGGCCAACTCAAGGTGATCCTCATCATGTTCACACCATTAGGTGTTTATTTCAGCTGCTTATTTATCCTCCTTTCTCATAAGGAGTGTTATTTCTCTATCACCAAGGGGTTAAGGGGTCTCCTTACCCATTTTATTAATCAAAATAAAAATATGCCACTATAATGTTCCATTTTAGCTTGAGGCTAAAATTAGGAACATTACATTAACTATTTCATATGTGTTGGAATATCCTAACAATTTCCACCCTCTTCCTTAACCAGATATGACATCAATTAGGTCTTGCATCCATCATTTTAACAATTACAAGTAAATACATGAAATAACCATGACATGAGCTAGTCATTTAAGCATGCTTATAGCCAGCATAAAACTATAGAAATAACAGTAATAATATATCCATTAAATTCACATAATAATAGCTACAAAAGCAAGACAACTTAGTTTTAATTAAACATAGACAAATACCGACCAGGTTCAGTACTTCCATGTTCCACCCGACCATAGACATGGTTGAGGAAAATCTCTCTTAAGCCAGTCACCCCCTTTCCATATTCCAAGCATGAATGTGGGATCTCATGGATAAAACAATCCAAACAAAAAAGGAAATACACAGGCTAAAATACCTCCAACCTCACTGTACCGTGATCACACCAAACCAGTGCTTTGATCACAAAACCGAGAAGAACTTGGAAATACCATCTGGAAACCATCATTGTCCTTGAGGAATTTTCTGTCTCCCTGTCTATCAGTCTTTACCGTAATACAATATCATATCACTAGGCCCTAAACTGATACACCTCCCTCAAGCTTTACCATGTATCCCAAAAAAATCGGTCAAGGGATTCCTAGGCCTTTGGGAATGAACCTTGAGACCACCTCTAGCCCCAATTTCAAAATCTATTCGAAAAAATCCAAAGCTCAAAACCAAGATCAAAATCCCAAAGCACCATGGCATCCATAAAAAGGAAAGGTAAGGCTAAAATTTGTTGTCATAATCTGGAAAAGCCATGCCACCGATAAAAAAATAACCAAATACCAACATGCATGTCCAAACCAGCTAGTAAATCGCACATGCAATATGTTACCTGCAAGTATTCATGTTGAAGCTACTAAATCCGTCTTTTCCTTTCTTAATCCTTTCTTTCCTTTCCTTTAATTTCCTTCTTTTTCTTGCTTACTCCTCCTTAGTACAATGTTGAATGGATCTAAGAAAACTCTATGTATCCAAGAGTGAGTGAGAGAGAGAGAGATAATAATGAGAGAGTTCCAAAACTAAATTGACAAAAAGGTACCAACTAATCCTCATAAGCCTTTTTATCAATGAGGCCTCTATTTTCTTTGTTTTCCATTATTTTCCTTGATTTTCCTCCTCACATACAACCTGTGACCTTTTACCTTCCTTTTCTCCTATTTTCCTTTATTTTCATAAATAAATGTGCCAAAAATACTTTTTCCTCTTTAATTCCTTTACCTTTTCCTTTTCCAATTTCCTTAGCCCTAAACACATATCCAGTGGTTCCCATTAGAATATTTTTCCCAACATTTAGCTTGGAATAAGTGTCTCATAACCGTGGTATTATGTTTTCCTTTATTAAATTTTATTACATGAACTTTTTCCCGGGTATTTTACATAACCCTCCCCCTTGGGGAACATTGTCCTTGGTGTTGAACCACACCTACACCTCAACAAAACTACTTAGAAACAAAAATATTTATCATGGAGCTTTATAAATTAGCTTGTTGCAGTATTTAAAATGAATGACCTGCTCAAAAGAAAAAACAATGAAAACATGACCATATAACATCCATACCACTTATTGGAGTTTATGACCATATAACATCCGTACCACTTATTGGAGTTTAAAACTTAGCTCATGGTGGTATTTACTCCATACACATAAGTACATATACCAAAATATAATCAAAACATATTCCAAACATATACCAAACACCAAACCAAAATTTCTTTGCCTCAACCAAAAAACAATGAAGGATACATGGCCTGCATCTGATCTGACATCTCCCATCTATCTTCATCAAACCCACAGTGCTTCGACTGCACTTTAACTTTCTCAATGGCTATGTTCTTGAGCATGATCTGCTCTTGCTGCAATATGCACTGAGGTTCTTTCTAGAATTATCCTTCTTGCTCAACCTGCAATACAGACCAATCAATAACATGATCAACATCCTCTATATACCTTTTAAGCAGTGAAACATGAAATTCATCATGGAATTTCATTGTTGGAGTAAGTGCAAGTCGATAGAACACTGGTCCAATCCTATCAAGAATCACAAAAGGCCCGAAATACCATGGTTCCAACTTAGCACATGATCCAATCCTCAAGGAGCTCTTCTTGGGCTTGATGCAAAAATAAACATGCTCCCAAACCTGAAACTCCTTAAATACCATGTGTTATTTGGCATAACTCTTCTCTTTGTCCTATAATTCCTTTAGATTCTTCTTTATAATTTGCATTTCCTATGCCATGTCTACCAACATGTCTGGTCCAGTCAACACCTTGTTAACTATATCACTCTAACTGATAGGAGTATTACAACTCCACCCATATAGTGCCTCGAAGGGACCCATACATAATGAATCATAATACCCATTTTTTTATGCAAACTCGACCAGTGGTAGATACTCTTCCCATTTCCATTGTTGATGCATCACATACATTCTCAACATGTCCACCAAGATCTTGTTGACCCTCGTAGTTTTTCCATCTTTCTACGGATGGTAAGTTGTGTTGAAGGCCAACTCAATGCCCAAACTTGCAAATAACTCCTTCCAACACTTGGAAGTGAAATTTGTATCCTTGTCTGACATGATATTCTTTGGAACACCATGCAATATGAATATCTCTCTGATGAACACCTATGCTACATTTCTAACTTAATAGGTAGTCTTCACTAGAATGAATTGTGCAACATTTGTCAACCTATCCACAACCACCATTATAAAATCATGTTTTCTTACTTTCCTCGGAAAACCTATGACAAATTCCATGGAAATGACCTCCCATTTCCATTCCAGAATCACAATAGGTTGTAGTAGACCACCTAGATTCCTACACTATTGTAGGTTTTAACCCTGTACAGAAATTATCTGCAAAATAATCTTAAAAACAAAAAATAAAAAATAGCGAGAGCATAAAACATAAAATAGATAAACACAGAAATTTTCCCCTGGATCCCAAATCGAGACGACCAGCTTAATTTTTAGTTATATTCCTTTTAGTGTTACAACACATATATATACATGCCGAAGCATACATAAACCCCAATCCATTAACCCTGCATTAGAACATAACCGTAGTCCCCTTGACCGGATCTACAAAATACCAAGGGCTGAAAACCATCATACCCCAAAACCATGTGCAAACCCATGCACAAAACCATGGGCGGGTCCACCCACCGAAAAATAATGACCAAAAAAAATTTTCCCGGTGCACTACCCCGGACTCTAACAGGGGGGGTTTCCGCCCCCCCTATGACCCCCCTGTTGCGCCTGATGCAACGTATAAGGGGGGCTTTTGCCCCCCCTGTGACTCCCCCATGCATGACTAGTCTTGGAAAGAATAAAACACATACCCAACATTCACCCCATTGTTGTTTTCTTTCCACAAGGGGCCACAGGAGAGCTAAGTCATTAGCCCAGCTTTGCAACACCCATTTTTTCTCTACACCAAAAGAACTTTCGAGCGCTCACATACTTCGTCAATGCATCTACAACATTCTTCAAAGTGTCCACCTTTACTAGCAACACCCTCTTAGCCTCAACCATATATATCTCACAAAGTGATGAACATCAATGTGCTTTGTCTTTGAATGATAAGCAGGGTTCTTAGCCAAGAAAATTGCACTTTGGCTATCATTGTCTATCCTTATAGCTTGCTGCACCAACTCCATACTTGAACACAATCTCTACAACTAAACTGCTTCCCTGCTTGCATGAGTGGCTGCCATGTATTCTACCTCTGTAGTTGAAATAGCCACTACAGACTGTCTTTTACTCATCCAACTGGCTGCACCTCCAAATAGGCTAAACACATACCCACTTGTAGATCTTCTTTGGTCCAGATATCAAGCCCTATTTGCATCAAAAAAACCATGAATGTCCAACATTCTTTCCAATCCTGGTCTTCCCTGGTAGCACAAGCCATAATCACTAGTGCCACGCAAATATCTGAAAACCCGCTTCACTGATGTCCAATGCTCCTTCCCTAGGTTTGGCATAAACCTACTCAATACTCCTACTGCATGTGAAATGTTTGGTCTAGTATAGACCATTTCATACATCAAGCTACCCACTACACTTGCATATGGAACACAAGACATATCCTCCTCTTCTTCTTGTGTCTTGAGACACTGTTCAGCAGACAACTTTACACCTACAGGAATTGTAACATTCACCGGTTTACTATCCTGCATATTGAACCTCTCCAATATAGTCTTGACATACTTCCTCTGGTTTAACCAGAGCTTCCTCTTTGCCCGATCTCTCTTAATTTCCATGCCCAAAATATAGTTTGCAGCACCAAGATCCTTCATGTCAAATTTAAAGAACAGTTGGGTCTTCAAATATTGGATAATTTCTTTGTCATTTCCAATCAACAACATATCATCCACATACAAGACCAAATAAATAACACAGTCACCAATTAATTTAAAATAAACACAGTGATCCTCCTTGCTTCTGGTGAAGCCAAGTCCCTATATATAGGTATCAAATTTCTGATACCACATCCTTGGTGACTATTTTAACCCATACAGAAACTTCTTTAACCTACATACTAGTTCTTTCTTCCCCTTCACCATAAAGCCTTCAGGTTGTTTCATGTAGATCTCCTCTTCCAGATCCCCGTGAAGGAATTTTGTCTTCACATCCATCTGTTCTACCTAAAAATCAAATGCAACAGCAACAGATAAAGGTAATCTAATAGAGGTAAATTTGGCAACATGAGAAAAAATATCACCAAAATCAATTCTTGGCACCTGGGAATAACCTTTTGCTACCAACCGAGCTTTGTATTTATCCACCTTTCCTTCTACATTCATCTTCTTCTTAAACACCCATTTTCTCCCAATGGGCTTCCTTCCAGTCGGAAAATCCACTAGATCCCATGCCTCATTTTTATGCAAGGATGCCATTTCATCAACCATGGACTCCTTCCAGAGTTTTCCATCCTCTGAATCTATGGCCTCCCTGACGGTTCTGGGATCATAATCAGTTATAGTTAAAGAAAAATTTGAACAGAAAGCATATGGACTATACCTTTCTATTTTTCCTCTTTCCCGAACTGATCTTCTCACAGCTAGAGTTTGTGGCTCTTCCTCTTTTGGGTCTTCTTCTGTTGTAGAGTCTGATTCATCCTCCTTTAGCTCAAACTCTACCTTCTCAGGTTTCTTTGGTAGGAATTCATGTTTAACAACATCTTTCACCTCTCTAAACACCACATCTCAGTTGTACACTACCTTCCTTGTTTCTGGGTTCCAAAACTCGTAACCCTTTAAACCATCCTTATACCCAATAAAGATGCACCTTTCAGATTTATTATCCAACTTGGTCCTTTTCTCCTTTGGAACATGTACATATGCATCACATCCAAATAACCTCAGATGTGAAAGAGAGGGTTTCTTACCAGTCAATACCTCATGTGGAGTCTTATCCTCCAACGCTAATGAAGGTGATCTGTTAACCAAGTAACATGTAATCTCCACTGCCTCTGCCTAGAATTCTTGTCCTAACCAGGTACCACTGAGCATGCTTCTTTCCTTTTCCATCAACGTCCTGTTCATTCTTTCTACAACTCTATTTTGTTGAGGTGTGTATGGAATAGTCTTTTGTCGTGCTATACCACACTTCTTAAAGAACTCTTCAAATTCCTTCTTGCAGAACTCCCCACCATTATTTGTCCTTGGCACCTTTATCTTATTCTCTATCTAGTTTTCCACCAGAGCCTTAAATTCTTTAAATCTGTCAAAGATTTCAAATTTATTCCTCAAGAAATATATCCATGTATTCCTTTAGAAGTCATCTATGAATGAAACATAGTACACAGACTTACCCAGTGATGGAACTGACACAGGTCCAAACACATCACTGTGAACAAGTTCTAATATCTTGTTCGCCCTCTTAGCACCAGAAAATAAGGACCAAATTTTTTTTTCCCAAGGCACTGTCTCCCCCCCTGTGACCCCCCTACTGCACCCGGCGCAACGTACAAGGGGGGTTTTTGCCCCCCCCGGCGCGTGACTAGTCGTGGAAAGAATATAACACATACCCAACAACTATACCTTTACCCGTTGACAGTCCAAACACCTAGCCACAAACTCTGCTACATCTGTACTTAGATTTGACTAATAATATAATATATTCACTGCAGTCAATGTCTTCGGATACCATGGGTGAAATTAATATGGTTTCGCATGAAACTCCCTCTAGATCACCTTCTTGAGCTCACTATTCTCTATCACATATATCTTGTCTCTAAGTCTGACCAATCCATCTACCGTAAGATAATAGTCCACATCCTATACACCTGTATCTATACTTGTACCACTACCTATACCCATACATGTACCTATACCTATACCTGTACTTATACTCTGCTGTAATTTGTGCCTAAGCTCCATATATCTGACATCCTATTTACCTTCCTGCAATATCCTATCCTGTAAATCTATCCCATAGGAGCTCATAGCTACAATGTGATTTACCTATATCGACTTGCTAAGAGAATATATGACCCTCTTCTCTTTACCTTTGATGTACTTGATCTAAAAATAAAAATTGTTGATCGTAGCCAACCATCTAGCCTTCCTGGAATTCAGATTCGGATAGTAAAACCTTAATCCATTGTGATCTCTCATTAGTACAAACCTCCTACCAAGAAGATAGTTCCTACACATATTCAATGCATGGATGATCACTGCAAGCTCAAGATAATGCATTAGATATTTATGCTCATGTTCATTCAGTTTCTGTGACTCATAGCATACTACATATCCCTCCTGCATAAGGACTCCACCAATCCCTATCTTTCAAGCATTTGTACACACTATAAACTCTTTTTCCAGATATTTGATTTTTAACACCGAAGCATGTGTTAACAACTACTTAATATGCTCAAAACTGGCCTCACACTCCTCTGTCCATTCGAAATTCTTATCTTTCTCTACAATGATGTGATTGGATAAGAAATCTGTGAGAAGTTTCTAATGAACCTCCTGTAATATCCTTCCAATCCAATGAAATATCTCACCTCATCTACATTTCTAGGAGCTTCCCACTCCATGATAGCTCTTACCTTTTCTAGGTCCACCGTTATGCCCTCCTTGGAGAAAACATGTCCCAAGTAATGTAACTCGGTATGAAAGAAACTACATTTTTTGAGCTTAGCATACAACTAGTGCTCTCTCAACATTGTTGCCAAATGCTCTGCATGCTCTTCCTCATTCTTGGAATATACCAAGATGTCATCAATGAATACAATCAAAAACTTGTCCAGATAAGGATGCAACACACTATTCATCAAACACATAAATGTAATTTGAGCATTAGTCAAATCGAATGGAACTACAACAAAATCGTAATGCCCAAACATGGTCTTAAATGGAGTCTTGTAGATGCCCTCTTCTTTGATGCATACCTAATGATATCCTAATCTCAAGTCAATCTTAGAGAAAATTTCTACTCCCTTCAGTTGATCAAACAAATCATCGATCCTTGATAATGGGTACCTATTCTTGATGGTCACTTTGTTCAACTACTTGTATTCAATGCAAAATATGAGAGTACCATCCTTCTTCTTCACAAAGAATATTGGTGCACCCCATGGCAATACACTTGGCCTAATGTATCCTTTGTCAAGCATCTCTTTCAGCTGCAATTTTAATTCTACCAACTCAGGTGTGCTTATCTTGTAAGGTTCCTTTGATACCCGTGTTGTCCCTAGTACCAACTTAATAGAAAATTCTACTACCCTATTAGGTGGAAACTCTAAAATATCTGTTGGGAACACATCATGAAACTGTTGTAAAACCATATACATGTTTAGCACATCTACATCCTCAATTTCCTTACCTTTTTCACTAGAGATATGAAACTAAAATATCACACACCATTTCCTACAACTGCACTTGGCCTGCATACCTATCACCGTCCTAACTGATGTGGCTTTCTTCTTTCCCTTTAATACTCTTGGTTCCCCATTGTCATCTAAGCATTCAATGGTTGTGTCATAGAAATCCACCTTGCTCCTGTGAAGATATAACCAATCCATACCCAATACCATATTGTATAATCCCAATGGAAATATGTTCAAGTGCACTGCTGTAGGAATAGAATTTAACTCAAATGCACAAGCTCTTACCAAATGGTGAACTTTTTTCTTTGTACGTGTATCAAACTTCACTAACCAAGATCATGCATGAATTTATTTTCTAAAACCACACCTATCCACCAAGTCAGGATTAATATAACTATAGTTAGATCTAGGGTCAATAAAAATAGAAAAAAATTGATCACAAAGCTTAATGTCCATCTCAATGATATATGCCTAACGGTTTGCCTTCCTATTGTCCACAACTGCATAAATATGAGGAATTTTATTCCCAACATCCCCCAATTTTTTCACCTCCTGTGCACTATAGATATGGGGTCTACCACCCTGATACTATGGAAAATCCCTCTTATGATGATCCTTGCCACATATCCAAAACTGCAACAGTGCTCTACCATCACCTCTAGTCTGCTGCTCTCCAGGTCCTTTCTCGGTTGTATTGAACTTCTTGTAATGAACCACATTTTCTTTCTCACCTACATCTTGCGGTCTTTCCCTCTTTGGTGGCCATCTTCCCTTAGCTTTCTCATTTCCTTTCAAATGAAATTTAGGCTGAAATTTTTGTTTTGACTACTCATAAAAATGCTTAATATTTCGAATGGCCTCCTCCGACAATTTAGACTCATCGAACTCAATCTGGTCTCTATATGCTGCTAGAAATCCACTGATGAATCTCTTGATATTAGCCCTTTCCTCCTTGAGGTAAGGCGCATATCTCAACAGCTCTAAAAACCTACTAGTATACTCATCATCTGTCATAAAACCCATTTGCAACACATAAAACTCCTTAGCTCTAGCATCATAGTACCTCTCTAACAGATACTTCTTCCAGAATAGTCTATCAAACTCACTCCAATTGAAATCATCCTAATAAATACCCCTGACAATCTTCACATATTTCCACCAAATGTCTACTTTACCTTTGATATTGAATGTGGCTATTATAGCTCTCATGTTTTCTCAGTAGTCATGCAATATGAAGAAATTCCTCATACCAAGAAGCCATGCCTTTGCATCCTATGGTTTCTTCATCTCTCTATCGAGGGTAGGTGGTTTTTATTTCTTAAACTCATCCAAAAAATACCCCCTGTCATTCCTCATGTAAGGATGATAAAAATGAAAATCATGATGCTTATCAGAACCAAAACTAGAATGGTACCTGTGTCTGTCACCTCTCCTATACGAAGTGTCCAAGAATATTCCATCTCTAATCATGTCATCTCTATAGGACTTGTAACCACCGGGAGCCACATTGCCATATGCACCATTAGTTCCATCCTCCTATCCATAATTGATCCGCAGTGGCCCCTGTCACTACAAAACTGAAAATCTTTGAAGGATTTCAGCATTTATTTTTCTTATATTTCTTGTGCCTGTATAATTTTTTCATTGTCCTCCTTACAACTCCTTATCTCTTCCTTCAAACTTCTCAATGTATCTTTTAAATCATACGGATTCCCAATATTATTATTCTCGTCGAATTCATAAGGGGAATCTTTGTAGTATACTATCTTGCTAACCATATTTGATTTCTTCCTGCAAGGCATCTCATGTCAACTTAAACCAAGTCACAATAAACGACCGTACCTTACCATAATTCGAGAAGGATACATCTTGAAAGATAAACCAATCAACATAATACATGTATACACATAATCATAATATAATTTATACTTATAACACCTCATATATTAGCGCATAAACATCATTCTAGTTAGAGTCCATTCATCAATGCATGACCATACCAACTACACACCATGATCTAAAGCATGAAAACCTCATCCACACCAATGAAAACTTGACCACGTGTACCCACTTGGCATGAATAAGTATTCATGTGTTCATGACAACATATTTAGAACAACACCATCATCCCTTCCATGGCGACACCACTGCAACCATGACCAACTCAATGTACTGGATGCAACAAGTGCATAGACCATAACATGAGAAACACATACATGAAAAACATGAATACATGATGAAGACAATCTTGACAACATCAGATGTTTCCCAAGGAGAGCGCAACTACGCTCTGATATCACCTATAATGTACACCTCCCCTCACACCTACCCAATTAACTGGCCAATCGGGGTAAACATGAGATGAGGGAAATTAGGATAGACTCAACCTCCTTAGTGACTTTAAGGAAGTGGAATCGAAGCGGAAAACCTTAATACAGACCAGCTACAGGACCCCCAGAGGCTATCCCAATCAACCACTTGACCTGTCCCTGGGTCCCACTGAGATTTCATGGATAAAAACCCTTGGACGGTACCACAAGACTACATCCATGCATCTCAGAGGCTTAGGATTCATGCATAAGCCTGCTTGCCTGCATCTAGGGACTAAATTTCCAAGAACTATGCTTGCGTCCACGGGATTTAAGGCACTTTTAAAGCCCATAATTTTGGCCACTGCCTGTTAAGGTCCCGTGATTTGGCAGATTGGCAAGCCAATTGACAGGGTAACATCAAACCAAATTTGGAGCCCAAGTACCTAGCCTTCCTAGACTCAAAGAGGGCTCTCTCTATTTGTGCAAAGGATGTAGATTTGTTTGCTTCTTATGTATTTGATTTTAGGCTTGTTGTTTAAGTGTGTTTTTTGTTTGTTTTAGGTTTTTTTGAGGGAAGAACTGATCAAAGGATAGATAGATAAAAATATTGTTAGATCAACTGGCTATGGGGTCGATAAGGTCAAGACTGCCTCAAAGGGTGGAGAAGGTATATTGCAGGGCCAATTTGGTCGAGGTAAAATGGATTCTTTTCGGTGGAATGAAATGGGATGGACACTAAATTTGTGAAGGACAAAGAGGTTTAAGCATAAATAGTTTTATAGCAGACATCCATATGGTAGGGCTAACCATTAATCACGATAAATGAAACTTCAAACTGATAGATGCATAAAATAAACATTCAAGCGATACATAGAAGTATAAGACCCTCTAACTTTGAGAAAATCACCTTCAAAATTTGGGGAAAACACACAAGATAGAAAAAAACTCAATCTACGAAGATGGAACTCCTAGACATCATATTTTGAGCTATCGGGAACTTTTAACTAAGATTGCAGAGCATAGACAAAGGGCAAGATCGAAACAAGACCTCTTTGGTTCAACTAGGACAATCAAACATTCAGAGAAACGTTTCAGTGATGGGGTTTTGGTTAGCTATGAGTAAGCAGGGCGTACCATGAATCATACTAGATAGCATACATAATAACCATTAATGAAATTGATAACAAGTTCTTAGGGTATCAAAGAGCAGTTAAGAATTCTTTGACATAATTAAGAAAGAAGAAAAACATAGAAGCTGTAATGAAATCAGTGAACTTGAGGTGCCTCCATGGGCATGTCTCAAATATATTCTTTACTGACCTACAACAAGCAAGAAGCATGAAAACATGTATGATAAACTAAGGAAAACATACAGATATGAACACTATACCATTTACCAAGCCAAGGAATCCAACAAACAGTCCTCTTCCACCATCCAAGACAAATAAGAAATCATCCACATCATGAGACAAAGTGTTTCTTCAAAGCTTGTAATATCATGTATTTCTCTATATCATCAAGTTCAGCCTCTTGATACAATGAAATCTCTTGGAATATATAGGCTAAAGAGTAAGAAACTATGAAAGAGCATCTAGAAGGCCATTGGCCTATTACAAATAATTGATTTTGTCCTTGAGGCTTTGCAAAGCCCAAGGCACAAAATATCTTTAAAAATATTTTAAAATGATAAAAAAGGAAATAAAATTGACTTTTCATAACTAACAATGGCCAAAAAATTCTTAACGCACATTTGGATAAGCCACTTCAGAAAAATGCCTTTTTTGCCAAAATGCTACAGCAACGTAGTAGCAGAAAGTTCCATGTCTTGTAGACAAAGTTTGAGGGACCTCCCGATGTTGAAATGAGGCCCGTGATGGCTCGTTCAAAAGCCATGGATGTCTAGTTTCTGTAAATACTTATTTTTCCCAAAATTATCTCTATAAGTATGTCAAAATGTGGATTGAGTGGAAAAAACCAAAAAAGTAGCCCTTGCTGATATGTGAGGCAGAAAGTTAAAAAATCACTGTTTTTCGCCTCTTTGGGGGACCAAAACACCTCCTTTGGATCTGAAAATTTGTGAGTAGCTTCCCCTAAATTTAATCCATCCAAAAAAATGACTTTCATGAGCTGAGGATGCTCCTAGCACCCATGGCAGCGCCTTGAAAAATGTGCAATTATCGCCAAAAAACACAAAAAACAAAATCTTGTCAAAATTTGCTCAATTTTGGCGAAGCAAACCTCTCATGGGTTATTAGAAGCATGTAAGGAATCTGAGGCCAATATTTCGAGTGTTGATGTTCCTTTCTCCACTTTTTCTACCAGGCGCCTCGTTTGGGCAGCCTTGAGCCTTTCTTGAGCAAGTTTGAGCTTTTTTCGGGAAAATTGGTTCAACTTCTTGTAGTGCCCTGTCATCTTATTTTGTAGACTCAAATCGCTATTAGCCTTCTCTAATTTATCCTCCAAATTCTTGTTGGCCCTTTCAAGCCATGATTCTTTATCATTCTCTATTTCTTGGGCGATCAATTGAGTGAGAGGATAAGATCAAACAAGGGCTGCCCCTTCTTCCTTCTTTCTCTCCAAAGATTTCTTGAGACCCATAGTCCTAGGCCTCTTTCTCATTGGCTGCTCTTCTTATTCAGTATCATCAAATTTTCCCATAAGCTCTTCAAGATTGATTTGTGCTTTTTAGGCTTCCCTTTGGTATTTGAAAGCTCGGGCCTCATAAACTGCCATTTGACCACTCATTTGTTTGTTTTGCATATGTAAAACATGTATGAGGTCCTTTGACCTTTCTAGATCAGCTTGTAGGTCATGAATTTGGGCTTCTCTGTTTTGCAAAAGAGCCTCAAAAATTCTAGCTTCATTATCCCCATCATCACTGTCTATCTGTATGATATCAAACTCCCTTTCCTTTTCATGACTACTCTCCTCTTTTTCTTTCCCCTTGCCTTGGATAGACTTCTTGGTTCTCTTCCTATTTGGCAATTCAACAATACTCTTTTTAGGTAGCTTGCCTCTACTTCTTAGCTCTCTTGTGACATTGCTAGTCACTGCTAGAGTGATCTTCTTCTTTGCTGATCTAGTGTTTCTAGGCTTCACCACTTTTGGAGGAAGAGTCATGGTCCTTTTCCTAGGAGAGGCAGCTAGCACATGCTCTTGGTTGTGTGGAGGAGAAGAGAGAGGAGGTGTCATTACTTTCACTTGCTCAACTTGGTCCTTGATTTGGTCTTAGTTTCCCTTAGGACTGTTTTGATCTTTTTGCTCCATGTTGCCCCCTTCAGAATGCTCACTGTTTGGTGTTTGCTTGCCATCATCATTTATTGCTTGAGGGTTGTCTTGTTTCTCATCATAAGTGTCTCTTTGAGGACTGTCATGACTCTTGTCATCATTTTTTTGGCTGCCACTTTGTTTGTTTTCTTAAGGACTGTCTTGTTCATCTCTGCCTCTGCTTTCTTCATGAATGTTGTGTTCTTTTACTTCACTGTTTTTTCCCTCATCACCATCATGCTTACTGCTATGTTGGCTGCCATCATGTTCCTCTTCATGACTGCTATGCTCACCATCATTTTTTTCATGCTCACCATTGTTTCCTTCTTCCCCACTGTCATGCTTAGATTCTTTACTTTGTCCCTCATCATCACTAGTTTGCTTCTTGTCACTTTGCCCTTCTTCATCACTAGTTTGTTTTTTCTCTTCTTCACTCTCAATCATAGGGGATTTTTGTATTTTAGGAGTGGATTTACTAGAAGAAGGAGAAACATGATGAGTGCATGGTGAGGAAGGTGCATGAGATGAAGAGGCAATGGCAAAATCGGGATGGGAGATGAAAGAGTCCCAAGAAACTCCCTTTTTCTCAAGTTGATGGAGGATGATGATCTTGATAAGGGAATGATGAAATAAACAAGCTTGTTGTTGAGTGGAGGGCTTCTTTTGGACAGTAGAGGCCATCTTTTCAATGCTTCTGTAGAGGAAGAAAAGTAGGTTCAGCAACTGAGTTCTTGTGAAATGCATAAGAAGCCTGATGTGATAGGCATAAATCTGGGAAAACCTCCCTTCACATGTGAAATAATTCATGATGACTTTAATGAGGGGGGCATAGCTACTCATTAAGTGAGAAAATGGGAAATTAGCTTAGCAAGCATCCTGATGGTCTGGTTTTAGAAAGGGTTTATAGTGATTCAGATCTAAGTATGTTTGTTTGAACCACTTTTCTCCTATATAGGGGATCTTAGTTGCTTTAGAGATAGCCCTAGGAGAGAGTTTGAAATCAAGACCTGCTAGATGGACATGCTTTCCTTGCAGCCTCAAAGAAAACAAATGTGTCAAAGGAGGGTGATTTTTTACTTCTTGGACTTTTTGGAAAAAATCTAAGCATCCTACTTCATGAAAATTGAACAGTATTGAAGGAGATTCATTCACCTCTTGAATTCTAATAGGCTCATACCTATTGTCATACCCACTTCTGTTGTCCTTCTTTGGAGGCATTTTTTCTTTTGATACCCTTCACTGACTTACCAAACAAGACCTTGAAATGTACTAAGAAATAGACTACTTCTTTTCTATTTAGTTGGCAAACAAGTATTTGTTAAATGAAAACAAATTCACTTCTCCAGCACTGTGTTTTGAGCAAAGAGGATTTTAGTAAGATCTATTTGTGGTTTTTGAAGACAAGTCCCCTTTTTTTTTTGACATAAAAAACCTTTCCCTTGATCACTGATTTTTTGAAAACACTGTTTAAGAGGTGAGCAAACCCTTTATAAACTGATCAAAATTGTTTCACCCAATCACTATCTTCCTTTCTCTCTAAGCAAAGAATACACTTTTGAAAAAAGCATTGTGCTTCCCCTTTGAATAAACTGTCCCTCTTTGATGATCATTGTTTCTCTAAAAAAAAGGTAGTCTCCCTGTCACTGAGTGAGAAGCTTTCAAAACAAACTCTGTCTTCCCTTTATAGATTGTATGATCTTCTATGTGCTTGAAAAACAAGTTTAAACTTTCACAAGGTACTAGTTTTGAAAACAGTGATTCTCTATTTTATGTAGTACAAGCTATTGACCTGAAATGATGAGTCTCTCTATTAAAACTACACTCTATTCCTTATTCAACATAAAAGCCCCTTTAACACTGATTTAGGTCTCCTTTTCTAATCACTGTTGTTCTGTGATTATTTTAATAAGAAATTTCCTTTTGGATGAGGGTTATTTTGTTTTCTAAAGTAGCATCTCCTCTTGTTACTGAGCAAATTTCTTCAAAACAATCCTAGTTTTCTCTCTATAAGACTGTGTTTATCTTTAATTACTCACAGCAAGAAAACTCTTTAAAACTGACAAAAAATCTTTCCTCCTTTATCACGACTTCTTTGACATTGTTAATGGGACTCTTTTAAACTGATAATAAGCATACCTTTCTCCCTTAATTACTATTTCTCTGTGATTTAGCAAATATGATAAGTTGGAAGAGTAAACTATGTTCTTTTCAAACCTCTTTAAAATTGTCAATGGGCCCTTTCCACTTATCACTGTTTTCCTTTAAACTCTGATATCAAACCTTCTCTTAAATCAAACAGAAAATGGACTTAAAGACATAAATACCTTTCAAACATGTATTTTACTGTATTTGGAGATGAGTTTGTTGTGCTAAATTTGATCTTTGACACCTTGAGGGCTTCTTGCAGCATTGGCTCGGGCGGGGAAACTGGCGTTCAAAAATGGTTGATGGGTCGGGAAGGCTTGAATGGAAGAACGCGCTGCATTCAGAGATGGTTGATGGGCCGAGCGGGCTTTGAACAAACAAACACACTGCGTTTAAGCAGTCGGGTCGGCCCTGGGTGCCCATTGAACGTTGGGCATAGGCGTGTTGCGCAACTGCACAAGCGCGCCGTGCCTTTAAAAATTTTCTTCTGTGAGCACCTACAGGCGCGCTGCGCAAATGAAAAGGCATGCCGCACGTTCCAAAGGCTACAAATGCCTTGAAAAATGCTCAAAAAATTTTCTCTCTTCCTTGACTTGGCTTTGCATAATGATGGATGCTATGTGCTCGAGCTCCTTTATACTTGAGGAGGGTTTTAAAACTCCTCCCCTCCTTTTTTATTTAAAATCTGAAATCACCCTTTTTAAGCCTTTGTAACCCTTCTTTTAAAAGTGACTTTGTGCACAATGGTGAGGGGTTGTCGTTTTCAAAAAACTGACTTATTTCTTTTAAGTTGTCTCCTTAACTCTGTCATATCCATATTACTTTTCGAAACCTTGAATGAAACCTTTCAGCACTATATGTTTTAAGACTATTTATAACTGACTATATTTCCTAGACATAGTGCTAATACTTTAGAAATCTGATCTTCTACTTGCTCTTGAAGGAGGTCATCAAATCATGATTTTGTTTTCTGCTTGTATGATGAAGGAGTCCTCTAAAACATAAAAATTTACCTTTATCGGACACTGTGCCATATTTCCTTTCTGAAGGTGGTCTTTCAAATTTGAAACTATAACTTATCATCTGACCCACAACACCTAAAAATTCAGACTGCTTGTATCCACCAGGACTTGGTCTCTTACATCTTTGTTTCACCCTTTGAATAAGCTGATCTAGATGGATTGTTTAAACAATTAGAGAGTTGGCCCTCTGCTTTTGTGAAGGAGGCCACTGTTGAATTCTCTCGAACCTACTGTCCTCTTTCCCAAGGAACTTTTCTTATGGTAAGTGTCCTAGTCTCAAAAGCATTGTGAAGCCTTTTAAGAGTGAATAACATGTTTGAGGAAATGATGAGGGTTACTATTAGGCACTTTATATTCACAGTTTCTCTTAACTGTGTGTAGACCTTCTATTTTTCCTGAAGAGAATCCCTGCAACTGTGATCACTTATGCTCATTTAGAAATCATGGTTAGGCCCTTATCTTCATGATGAAAGAGGCCTTCAAACAATGAAAGGTCATCTATCTTAATAATATGCCCTCTGCCTTTTGAATGATCTGAAAAAGTAGCTCTTGATGCTTGCCTCTCATTCATCACTTGGAGGGAGTTAGTCTATGATAAACCATAATGGATCGGTAAAAATAAAAATGCCCTTTTCACATACACCTTCTATGTGAATGCTTCTTTATACCAGTTTTCAGAAATGACTAGAAACAGAGCTTGGTCTATCAATTTCACCATTCAAAAGAGGTTGTTTTAATCAAAATTATAACCTCTGATTTATCTTTTGAAGGAGGTTTTCATAAACACAAGATCAGAGGCCCTTAACACCAACATTTCAACCTTTTGCTTGTGATATGAAAAATGTCTTTTAACTTATCATCTTTCATTTGTGTCACCAATATTCCTCAACTTGTCTTTCCAAAAGAAAACTTTCTTAAATTTTAATCCTGCTATGCATCCTCTTTTCATATTTGGAGGAGGTGGTGCACAACATCTTCTGAAGTCACTTAAGAACATGTTGGCCCTCTTCTTGTTTGTGAAGGAGGCCACAGCAATTTCTTCCTAACCCTCTGCTTTTTGAAGGAGGTTCGGTCATTGTGCTTCTAACCATCTGCTTTTCATGAAGGAGGTTATCATCATACACATGAAATTTCATTTATTTGAACACTGTGTCATTGTTCTGCAATATATGTCTTTTCTTGGTATCATATCACTGTGAAGTTTTTAGGGAGTGAAAAAAGTGGTAGGTATAAGGATAATGCTCACTGTTGGACACCTTTGAACTAACTTTCCCTTGACTGTGTTTTCAGGGTACCTTGAAATTTCCTTTGATTAATGTTCACATCCCAGGTTCAAGGTAGCATAAGAAGCAGCTATCTTCTTATGCCCTACATGATGATTCCCTTTGGAAAGATTAGGTAGCACTGCTTATCAACATCACTCAGTTTTTTGTGTTCATTTGACATGAGGAATCATCTTTTCTCTTCAGGTAGCATTTGGATTTATAACATGTACACTTGTTGCTCTTTACTTTACAGCTCTCCATCTGATCATTGATGGAAAACCTTTTCAATATGAGAGACCTGTTTGATCTTGTCCCTTTTCTCTTATTTGCATACTGATCATCATTCAATTACACCCCTGCAGAGATGTAAAAAAAAATGCTTTGGAACCTTGGAGAGCTCTTTTGGTGTTTCATGGAGATTTTGCCTGATCTAAGCATATTTCTTAAGATAATGACAAACCTTCTATTTTCCTGATTTGGATCTTTGTTGAACTTCTTCTAAAATAAAACAAGGTGACCCCTTAGTGGTGTGCGACTTATGGATAGAACAATGCTTGTTTTTCAGAATAGGAACTAATTCATGGTTGACTGGTACTAGACAGAGGCTTTTTGGCCTAGGATATCTTAGCCAAGGAAAAACCCCCTAAACACCACTATCTAACTTAGGGACAACTTTCACCTATTCTGAGTGTTTTCTTAGGCATGATCATATTTTCAAATGACAAGATGATCAGGGATAGAGTAGCAAACACTTTTTCAACCTCTAGATAGTGAATGGCATGAGTAACAAGGAGACAAATGATAGTAGGGAAACCAAGCTAAGACAGCTCTGGACAGGGATATTTTGTTGAAACAAGATAGCACTTGAAAACTGGAAATTGTTCTCATCATAGACTGACAGGAAGGGGTAGGAGGACAAAAAATTTGTTTGGGGTGTTTTCTAGATGAAAAATTGATAGTTTGAGATTAGCTTCTAGAAAAATTAGCTAAGGAAACTAGTCATCAAAAATAGGTAAAAAATACTGATGACTAACACTGCCCAAAAATTGCTACAACTTCCAGAATCCATTTAACACATAATGAAAACATTAATAAACCAAAAATTGACTCTAGGACTAAGCTTTACAATACCCAACTAGGACTGAAAATTTTTCAAAAACTTGGCATGAATGTAATCTACAGGTCTAGGATACAAGACAAAGCATAAATGACTTAAAACTCTTATGAGATATTACAAGAAGGATCACCAACCTCTTCCTTAATCAGATATGACATCAATTAGGTCTTGCATACATCATTTTAACAATTACAAGTAAATACATGAAATAACCATGACCTGAGCCACTCATTTAGACATGCTTATAACCAACATAAAACCATGGAAATAATAGAGAGAATACAACCATTAAATCCACATAATAATAAGTACAAGATCAAGAGAACTTGGCTTCCATTAAACATAGGAAAATACCGACTTGGTACGGGACTTCCACATTCCACCCGACCATAGACATGGTTGAGTCAAAACTCTCTTCAGCTAGTCACCCCGTTCCATATTCCAAGCATGAATGTTGGATCTCATGGATAAAAAACTCCAAACAACCAAGTGAATCCAAAGGCTAAACTAACTCCACCCTCACCATACTATGATCACACCAAACCGATTCTTTGATCATAAAACCAAGCAGAACTTGGAAATTTCATCTAGAATCCATCAGTATCATTGAGAAATTTTATGTCTCCCTGTCTCTTAGGATTTATCGCGATACAATACCGGATCACTAGGATCTAAATGGAGACATTTCCCTCGGTATTTACCATGTATCCCTCCAAAACCATTCAAGGGATTCCTATGCCTTTGGGAATGTACCTTGAGACCACCTCCACCCCCGATTCTGAAATCCATCTGGAAAATCCAAAGCTCAAAATTGAGATAAAAATCCCAACACACCATGGCATCCATAAAAACGCAAGGCAAGGCTGAAACACACTGTCATAATCCATAAAAACCATGTCATTGAAAACAAAATAATCAAATACCAACATGCACAAGCCATGCATGTGCAAATCAGCTAGGAAATTGCACATGAAATACATGGTTTTGTGGTGCATGGTTTTTCAACCCACAAAATTATAATTATGATTAAGAATTAAGTTTATAATATAATATGATTCAATATATTGGGGATTTTGGATACCATGCAACCCTTTACATTGTATTGTAAATGATGAAGTTGATTGATGATAAAATTGGAAGTGTAGCTTTAAACATTTTGTGATTTTTTTTGTTAAAGATTTGCAAAATAAATCATTGTGTAATTGTCATTATTTATTTTTATATTCATATATCTATATACATGATTTAAAATTTACATGAAAAAAAATATAAAATGGACCAAGCATTATTGAAATATGTATTTCAAAGTTTTGGTTATGAATTTGTCATCTACACAATTTCTCAAGTTTCTTTCATTTTCGATTCTCCACTATGAACAATTATCAAAAGGTCTATCTTGACCATGGATCTAGCCAGCACTAAGAGGGATGAAATCTCTTAAAATGTAAGCATCTCTTAGAGTGCAGAACTAGAGAGAGAATTGATCTGTCTTTGCTCTTGATATATCTATGATTAATATGGATCTATACTGGTTATATATACCATACATAATTTTTCATCGTTCATATTGTATTTTTTGAATGCCTAAATGGATTCAACCCCTTAAAAATACACCTAAACACTTATATTGTGTAGACTACATACACTAAAATTGTAATTGCAACAAATCTTTGTTGGATTTAAGACAAAATTGATTTTGAAATATATTTGAATAAGGACATAAATGTATAATGGTAAAACTACTTAATGTTTTAACCATAAAAATTAAAATTTTCAATTTATTTATAGAATATACACATAATATTATCATTACCATAATATATACATATATAACATTGAAATATTATATTTATGCACCACTTTTCTCATATATTTTTTTTTTTTGGTTATAAATATATTTTTAAATTACACTAACACTACTTAACCTTGCATATTAAAATATTTTATCTATGATTCACATTGATTTTTTTATTACTAATAATATTATTTTTAGATGTCACATATTAATTTTATATTAAGAATTTAATCAATTATAAATATCCTTATTTTAAATCCTTCTTTCCCCTATGTGGTTCATGAACCCTAGAGATCAATGACCACTATGTCAACGGAATATTTGTACCTAGCACATCCAAGAGATCACTTATTGTTGACTCAATTATGGAGTCTAACCTAGAGAGTGTCGAGAGAATAAAACTCATAACCTCTAAATAGTAAAGGTGCTTTAATTAAAAAGACTCTCCCAATTGAACTAACTCTCGAAACTTTCTTTTTACACTTCTTAAAGAATAAATAAATTGTTTTACTTTTAATTACTTCTTTTCTCTTATTACATCAAAAAGTGTTCTATAATCCACTATGAAGAGAGTTTTTGTTTAGGTTGTAAATGAATATAAATATTTAAATGTCAATTCAATTAAAAAAATTAAAACATAACAAAAAATATGTTCAATTGAAATTAAAAACTTAAAATATAAAACATAAATTGGTTTAAAAAGAAACAATTAAAAGTGGCTAAGGAGGTTAATAAAGAAAGTAGCAAACATTTAGAGGTAACAAATATTTTCAAGTAAGCATTTGACACACATATGATAAATAGTATGCTATATTTCTATAGTTATAATGTCATTTATTAAGAAATATTATTTCATGTGATGAGTTCATTTTGTTACAAATAACAACAAACCATAAATTCTTGTAAATATGTAGTATTCAATGTATTTTCTATAATGACAATATAATGAATTTTAATACTAAAAAGTGAAAGAAAAAATTAATAAAAGTAATAAATTGAGTCAATTTAATTTCTTAGATTGTAATTTTATTTTTATTAATAAAATTTATAGTCATTTTTTTTATGAAAAATAATAATATATGAATTATATTAAAATTATTTTAAATAATAAAGTTAATATTCGTAATTATGATATTTCAAAACATATCTTTAAGACTATACAAAACCTAATAAATTTATAATTAAAAATACAGATCATGTGAAATATATACAATATTTAAATAGTAGATATAAATTAAGATCCATTTCACTATATAAATTAAAATAATTATTCTTATTTATATTTATATTAATATTCAACTCCACTTATTCATAATGGTCTTTTGGTTGTATTACGATTTTGTAAGAATGAACCCAGTACAATTTTGATAAAATATAATCAAAGATCTCATATTTTTGCATAATAGAAATTTATCGATTTACAAACATCACATTTACTCTCTCTCTCTCTCTAAGATATATATATATATATATATACCTCCCTCCCCCACACCCACACACACATATATATATCCCTCCCTCCCCCCTGTTAGCCCCCCTATAAATTTTTGACAAAGCAAAGTGGGGGGCTAAATTGTTTTTTGAGCCTTCAAGGAATGCATCTCCCCTGAAGACACATCATCCTTGAAGCCTCCTGTGCCTTTGCCTTTGATAAATTTTCCTCAGCTGACTCCCTTTATAAGGTCTCAATGATTACATAAATTCTGCTCCAAAAGGCCTACATTAAACCTTATATCCCTGCAGAATGTCTCATTTCATCCCTTCTTCCCTTTGTCAAAATCCCTCTTGTTTGTACCCCCAAATCCCTCCCCTCGTCCTCAAAAACCATCCTAAAATCCCCTTTAAACCTTCCAAATACACTTTGTTTGGTTTAATTCCCCTTCATCCCCCTATCGTTACCCATTTTGGCTTTTAATTTCGTTGAAATAGGCCAAAAATCATGTTTTCTATGTAACTGAGCCTCAACCCCTTTCGACCTAGTCCCCTGTACATTCCCCCCCACAGAACCTAGCATTATGACCGAGCGCTAGCCCCCAAGGCGCTTTTCGCATTTGTTCATCAGGCGTGTTTACAGCCGTTGATCTTCACAGAATGGGCGGCGATCGCCGCCCCCCGCAGCCTCCATCGTTTTTCCCATTCACCGCTCGATCGAAGATCCATCGTTCATCTTAATTACGATCAATGGTCCGTAATCCCCCGTCTCGGTGGTCCTCGCAGCGCACTATTTCAAAACCACCTGGTTTCTATCGCACCGCTTTCAGGCGAGGGGCGGCATTTTCTGATCGCGGAGCGATTCCATACATCTTCCAACGCGTGGCACCAGTACTGCTAGAAAACCACCCTCCCATCGTGCATAAATTTCATCCATGGACACGCAGTGATATGCATATCAGCCATCCGATCCAGAGCCCTCCATCCAACGGTGATCGATCCATGAAGCTGCGCACGAGATAGCCCATAGCCGTCGTACCCCTGGCCCACTGTCCATCGCCCTCCGATGCATTTTTAACCATTGATCTCTACCGAGATCGGAAAATCCAGATTCAATCACACGCCCGTCGTTGACCCGAGCCCGCCACGTCATTCATCCACGTATCTTCATCATTTTTCTCGCTTGTCGTTGACCCAAGCCCGCCACGTCATTCGTCCACGTATCTTCATCGTTTTTCTCGCTCATCTCCTTTATAATCCATTCAAAGATTAAAATTTTAATTTTTTTTACGTTAAACGTCTTCCTCGACTCCTTCCACTGTTTTTCACCAACCATCGCCAGAGCATTTCCCCACCATTCCTCTACATTTTTTCACCATTTCTCTGCATACCCACTATCATCCTCACAGTCGTCCACATTATCCCACCCCCATACATGTTTTTCATAACAATTTTTCGTGTTTTGCAGGGTTACCAACAGTAAATGGCCGCCATGATTCAGGGTTTTTGTCATAGCGACAGAAAACACAGGGAAGAGCATGCACAGAGATCGTATCATGGAGAAAAGCCCGGGATAGTGCTCTAACATGAATTCCATTAAAATAACAGGGTTTGACCCTGTAAAACTGTCTTGGCGCCATTAACACACATATTTCACAGTCAGAGATATAAATGAAGCAGCGGAGAGCTTAAGGCATGCAAATGAAGATATATAAGCCTTAGGTTCAAATATTTAGAGGCAAAGTACCAGATTGAAGACCCAGGGATCACGCAGAAGGTACAGCACGCAGAAATAAATGCATATCAGGGTTTCTACAGCAGAAGAATGTTTTTCCTCCATAAAGGACAAATCACCCATGTAGTTTTTATTCTACACCATGCTCCTGAAGAAATTTCCACCCTGAAAATAGTCCGAAGCTACCAGAGCATTTGTTTCATAAATACGACAGACTTCTCAATCGTTTATTTATCATTTGTTTATTCACCAAAAGTACCACAGAGTCATGTAGATCAAAGTACATCAAGAGACATACCAAAGTAAATAGAGGCCTGAAGAAGACCACTCTTCCATCCAAAGAGTGACAGGAATTGAATGCTCAGAATTTAAACAAAATGGGCTTCAGCCCTCTTTCTTTTCAGAAGTTTTAATACCGCATTTAGTTCTTCACCTACCTCCTCTGCTTCCCTTCAGCTATAAAACTCATGAGATAAGATTGTAAAGGTTGTTGATGAGATATCAGAGAACTGCAAGCTATCTCTGTGAGATATAGTTCTGTGTAAGTTGTAAGATAGGCTGAAGAAAGATGTATTCAGGCTGAATGTTCAAGCTATGGGCAATGTTGTACATGACTGGTGTTGTTTTTTAATATGACAAGCACATTTCTTTGGATCCTGATCTAAAGCAGCTGGTGATGTTTTTCTATCTCTGTGTTTTATTTCATTTCATTACACTTCTTCTGTCTTGCATCAGAAATCTGGAATAGGATTTGCCCTTGTTAGGCACCCTATGTTTCTACTCTCCTTGCCTTTATGTTTTCTACTAAATGTGTTATCTAAGGATTGATTTCAATTAATTTAACCAGTGTAGTGGTCTGATATATTGCTAGCTGATCTATGAATTAATGGAATCTGTCTTTAGATGTTCTTGTTTAGATTTAATTAAATGAGTTGAGAACACTGGGGGGTTTAGAACTTTGTCTCTGCCTCACTAGGATCTTTCCATTTCAATTAAACTTTCCAAGTTCCCTCAAGTTGCCTCTGATTATGTCCAAGAAGGTCTGGAGTTAAATGACCTCTGACCTGATCTATAGACAGAATTGGATGGTTCCCATATTTTCACTTTCAATCCTTAATGTTCCATGCCACACAATCATTTTAGGATCCAATGCTTTAGATGACTAGCCCAACTGAAAGCTTACACATTGAACAACAAGTAAACCCTTTCCTGACTCCATTGCCCAATGGCCTTGATGTTCTCTGAGTTATCTACTTTATCCTAAAATCCTCTCTACTCATTGACTTGTCTTATAGTGAACCCTTCATTCCTGATTCCCAACAACCAAACAAACAATCAAACAAACAAACCCTGTGCCTATAACTAGCCTAACATCTTAAACCTCAAGCTTTAAAGTCATATACCTTTGACATATCATAGAGAGATCCCTCTCTGGACCCAGGAGGGCTAGATCTTGAGGTCTGAAAGTGGTTTGATGTTGTCTCATCTTTTGGTATTTCCAACCTTGCCAAAACATGGGAACCCCAACACCCCCCACACACACACACATATATATATATCCCTCCCTCCCCCACACACATATATCAAGGTTTTGACAAAATTAAAAATAAAAATATTTCTATCTAAAGAGATGTGAAATTCATAAAAATATAAATAATATTATTAAGAATCAACATATAGTCATCTTAAGCCCATATATACTAAGTTCTAATAGGAATAAAATGCCTATATTTGCAAACATTTCATCTAGATTACCACTAAAAAAAAAAATTTCATATTAAGTTATTTGATCCCTCTTCTTGTTTGGTACATCCCCAGTTAAGATGGATTTATGCTCATTATAATCAAAATTAAAATATTTTAGTTTTTTCACTCTTTATATTTATGTGTGTGTGTGTGTGCGAACATTAATATTCAAATAGTTTATTTCAAATTTTTATTGAATTATTTTTTAAAGAGTATAAAAACTATACATCTTCCTAGTGAAATATATGTTATTTTATTCTATTCTATTTTATTTATATCTCTTTAAAGTTGATATAAAATTATGTTACCTCACAAGAACATCAATGTTTCATCCCTATAATACTGGTGCATTCTCCTTATTTTTATTTTTAGTGTATCTCCTTATTGTTATTGTTGTGCCCATGTATCCCCCATGTTTTTATTTTTGTGTCCCATAGAAGCCCACTATTGTTATTGGTGTGCCCTTACATTATTATTTTTATGTAGGCTCTGATTATATTGTGACCCCTTAGACTCCTATATATATCAAGGATGTCATACCATTTGTATCATCCAATAATTTTTCATTTATGTAATGTAAAGGAGGTTTTCGCCTTGAAGAGGAAACTTTTTTAGGTTGTTGATCTATATTCTCTTCTGTTATTTTAGTTGGTTACATAACATTTGGTATGAGAGATTTGGATTATAGGGTTTCGCTTCTTCAAACAGATCATCTCAGAATTTTCACTATAACATATTTTCTACAAAGCTTCAAAAGATGAAATTGCAACTACGTGGAACCAAGATATTGGTGAACCTTGTGTACAAATTTCAGATCTTGGTTCGCAATAGCATCGAAGATATGATTCAGAAGTTAAGGTTTTTCCAAGCTCCAGAATTCCATCTCTAACAGGTGAACTAGGTAAAATCATCATAAATTTATCTCTGAACATTGGATTTTATTTTCATAAAAAGTGACTGAAAATAGATAGAATGTAGTATTACGGGTATCATTTTAGGGCCGAAGGTCAAAAAAGTCACCGTGGCACTCCGTACAAGCTTTCTCTACTGAAATGGTCTATAATCAGGTCATCATGGGAGATTGGACATAACTCTTTATTAAAGGATCCAATCTCGGTTTGAATTGTGGGGTTGGAAATAAGACTCAGAGGGGTATCACGGGATGATATTTTAGATCTAGGAGATTCCAAATTACTGAGATACAATAGTTTCAATATCGAGCTCCTAAGAATAAAGAAAACGGTGTGTATTTTTTAAAATTTTCCATAAATTTTGTTTGAAAAAACAATTTGAAGTGATTCAAAGGGCATATTGAATCATAGATATCATTGTTTGATTCCAAAATTCCTTGAAAAAAAAAATGGACATACCTAGTAAGAAACCAAAAATCTCTTCTATGACGCATGAAAAAGAGAAAGAAATGTAGCATGATATATCAAATTTACAAGACCAAGTGCAAACAAATTTCGCTCTCACAAAAAGTAAAAAAAAATATATTGGAAGCCATGATGAATGTTAAGATAGATAGTATAAAAATGGACACGGGAGTTAAAATAAATGGTATAAAAAAAGACATGGGAGTTTTGAATAATGGTTTAAAAGAATACATGGAAACAATGATGAATTTCAAGATATGGTGTTTGAATGAAGGTTTGACAAAGTTGCTAAAATAAAGGCTTCCAAATGGTGCCAAGGTAATCCACAATAATCATGATGAGGACAAAAGGAATATGAATTGTGATTTTAGAGCTCCAATGTTAGTTTTAAGAACCACCACATTTTTATGGAAAGGATCCATTAACATGGATACTACAGATGGAGAAATATTTTATCTCCATGATGTGCAACACACACAAAACTTATGCATTGCAACTTTATATTTGGAACCAAATCAATTTGTATCATATCGATGGATTTTTTCTTGTAAACCACTTATCACTTGGTCAAAGAGAAACACCTTCTTTAGTCAATTGGTAAATATCAAACAAAATGGTTCAATAGTGGAGCACATTGAGGACTTCCAAAAATTAAATATCAAGGTAATTGATATTCCAGAGGAGCATAGGATTGATGTCTTCGTAGTGACTTTGAAGGATAACATCCAACATGAGGTTAACCTTTGGGAACCTGATTCATTTGAGAAGGAATTCTGTGTGGAAAGAAATGTTGAAAGCATAATTATGGCAACAAGGAAGTCTACCACTCATAACTATAAAGATGCTAAGTGTTTCTACCCCTAAACTTCCACAACCTACAAGGTTGATGCCACAACAATTGGAGAAAAAAAGATGAAAAAGGATTTGTTACAGTTGTGATAGAAAATACACTAAAGGTCGTAATTTTGTTGAGAATAAATTATTCTACATGTTAGTCATCAGTAATTTTCACTATCTTGTAGATGACTAAGTATTGGTTCTAGATTTCTAAAAACAAGATTCCTGAATATTGTGAGTTTTAGAAATCTCACTGCCTTTTTTATCCTTATACCAAGTTTCTCACTATTCTACTATTTTTCTATTCTAGGTCACCCTTCTGCTCCTAAAAGACTTCTTATGTGCTTTTACCTACCTTTTTTCTTGTAGATGACTAGGGTTTTTCAGGGCATTTTTCTTGGTTTCATGACTTCCATGGTTAAATCATCAACAAGGCTTGTATCCCGATTCTCTTACACCTTCCCCTATCCTTATTATACCTTCACAAACACATCCCATCACTCATATCCCTCCAACTCATCATTTTTCTACAAAACCTAGCCTATTGCTACAATTTGACACTTTTCGAGACTAGGCATGTGTTTTTCCCTTTTGGACCCCTTCCCCTCACTCAATCCTTGAAATTCCACTTTCCCCTACTCTCTAAAATCTATCCCTATTCCCCAAAATTTCCCCAAGAATTTAGACAACCCTTAACCCCTTCATTCCCCTCCCTCTACATGGTAGTCTTAAATCCCCTGTTTTGCCTAAACCAAACCCTAATTTCCTCTTCCAAATAAGCTAGGGTTTTCTATGGAAAAGAGGAATAGGGGCAGAGGATCCATGTGATAGGTCATATCAGCAAGAATAAATACATGCCAACTCATAAAAATCATACCTCCATCATTTTCCAAGAGGTCCCTCCAAAGGACAAATCATTTTCCACAACTAGGGCCAGTTTTGCTTCAAACTATGTTTCTGAACAAAAAGAGATGAATTTAACAAACATGAGAGAGCTTTTTTGTCCATCATAGGTCCAAGAAGAAAAAAATACTTCATATTTTACACAGGTATCATGGTTTGGGAGCAATGTCAAAAATACAGGTGTCACGGGAGAATTGCTACACTTCTGGAGTGACCTTCGGAAAATCCGATTTCCTCATAGCTAGAGTGTCCAAATTACTTTCTTGATGAGTCAAATAATACCTATACTAGACGAGCTTTCCAATGAGCTATCATGATCTCAATTTTGAGTTGAGGAAGGCCTCCAAACGTTATCTGCACCAAAATGAAGATGATAGTGTGGAAAAGAATAAATGTAGGTAATGAAGAAGTTGACATCATTGAAACAAATAACAGTGAGGTTTATGGTGATCATGAAGACAGGGAAGAAGATATCAGTGTAGAAAATGCCAAAGAGGAAAAGCCTTCAAAGAGGCAAAGGAGGAAGAAAACCTTAACATTTTTTATGAACCATGGGGCTAAACACCAATAAAACCTTGGAATCTTGGCTGAAGCTTCACTATATGCCTCTCAAAGCCCATAAGGAAGGTATCCACCAATTTTGGGAAAAGTTTGACAAATTTTGGTTTTTAGAAAATTTGGAGGCATGAAAGCGTAGCACCCTTGGCGCTATGCTTTCACCTCAAGCATCCTCAAGAGGAAATATTTGCATTTTTGAAATCCTCAACTCAATTATAGAATTTTCACCAATTTTCAGGTCATTTGGAGTTGATTTTATCCTCCAAAAGGGTCAAAAACACCCTAGTTTTCACCTTTCTGCCTCATTTTCAGGGAGGCACCGCTCCTAGAGCAGCTTTGGGAGATTCACTTTTTGGATAGGTTAGTGGATCCCAATCAGAAAAACAAGGGCAGTTTTGGAAATTAAACTCAGCAAGATTTCCAACGGGCCATCACAGAGCCAATTCCGACATCAGGAAGGTCATCAAAATTTGGCTGGAAGTGGACCCAATTTTTCCCGTGCAGGCACTATGCATTCAGACCTCTGTGCTGCATTCTTGGCCAAATAGTAAAAAAAAGACACTCATTTATGGAAAAATTGTATTTTAGTGTTTTTTGGGGGAAATCACTCCAAAGTTAGGTGCTAGGAGTTATTTTTCCATTTATTTCATGAGATATTTTGTGCCTTGGGCCTTACATGGTCTCCTAGACATAAATGACATTTATGACTATATTTGACATTTTCAAACCCTAGTTAGGGTTTTTCTCCTTTGATATATAAATAGAGCATGAGGGCCTTATTGTAAAATGTTTTCATTTGATGACTCTTGGGAGTAATACATATTTTTTTGGAGATTGAAGAGAAATTGGTGTTGTGGAATTTGTGGATGGCTTGTTTTGATTGATGATGGAGAAGGCTTGCTTGCAGGATCCCTAAGCATGGTTAATGGTGATTTGCTTCTATTCAATTCTTGTTTTCTTATGTATCATTGTGTTTCATCCTTCTATATTGCAGTAGTAAAAAAAATTTAGACTAATAAATGTTTTTCAAAGGCACCTTGGCTATGTTTGTCCTTCACTGCGTCTATGTTTTCCTCTGCTAGGTCAGTTTATAGAATTCTTAGTTGCTCTCTAGACCCACCCAAGCTTGTTTATCTTAGGAATGGTTCAATACAGTAGATATCAAAGATGTTTTTTGGTTAGCCCTGCTTGTTTGATGTCACTAAAACATTATTTTTGAGATATTTCTTTGAAGTATCACTAATTAGGTTTTGCCAAAGAGGTTATGTTTCGATCATACCCTTTGTCCATTCTTGAAAGGTTACCTTGGAGGTATTTATGGCTATAATTAATGATGTTTAGGAGTTCCCTCTTCTTTGATTAATTTCATATTTTTATCTTAAATGTTTTTCTAACCTTGAAGGTGAAATCACTAGAAGTTAAATAAGTTTCTTGCCTTCTATAGTTCACTAGATTGTTTGTCGTAAATGCTTATTTGCTTCAGTTTAATCAAAGATATTTTGGTTTGCCCTGTCTTATGATTACTTCTTTATGCTAAATAGTGTTGAAGACCCTTCTTGTTAAAGTATTTGACAAAGGATTCTTAACTGCCCTTTTCCCTACTTTGTTCACAAACTTGATGTTCATTCCATCTCACACAAACCTTGAAAATCCATTTGACCATGTTAGATTTGCCCTATGATGCACCCTGATTCATTGTTGAAATTTCCATGACCTTTTATAGACTCCATAGCCCAATGACTTGAATATGTTTCACTCCATTTATGCTACTTGATCATCTACCCAACCCAAACAAACAAAAAAACCCTAAACTTAACAACTAGCCTAAAATCAAACCCTAAAAGCAAACAAGCTCACATCCTTAGCACAAAATAGAGAGAGCCCTCTCTAAGTCCAGGAAGGCTAGGTTTTAGGACTCCAAAGACTGGTCTGATGTTACCCCTGTTCATTTGTTCTCCCCAATCTAAAAAACTATGGGGACCTAACATAATGTCGATCACAGTGGGACTTGAGTAAGTAACAAGCTTAGAAATCCTTAAGAACTCAGAAAACCCACAAAAATCCTTAGATTGGTATTCAGTCACTGATGGTGGACAGCAGCCTACCTTAAAATAGTTGAAATCATCCACCTGGTGACTCCACAACTCTCCATATACCTAAAGACTCCACTGGAGGAAGAACCTAAAACATGACCAGTCATCCTAGAAAGATAAGGTATCCAAAACTAATTTGGATTCAGGAAATTATTGTTTTTATAGATAACTATGTTTTATCCTACTTTAAGCCTAACCAAGAATACATTGATCAGGTCTATTTTGATCAATGGAAATATCTCAGGTCTAAAAAAGCTAAGCTTCAAATTACAGACCATGAACATACTTATATACCTGTGCCTACTCCAGATATACTTGTGGAAGATCTAGTGAAACATGAGCCTCATGCTGTCTTTCTTTCTCCTGCTGAAACCTTAAACAGTCATAAATCTCTTTTTTCACTACCTATAACCACAGAGGTCCCAGACAGATACAAGCATCTGATTTTACCTCTTATCTTCCAAGCCCTCCCTGCAAATATTGAAAATAAACTACCCAAATTTGATGGAGAAAACTCAAAAGGCACCGCTGAATAATACATTAAAAATATTGAGAATTTACTTAACCTATTTGAAATAGGAGAAGATGATGTGTGTATTAGAATGTTTTCCTTATCATTACAAGGAAAAATTAAGAGTTGGTTTAAGGACCTTCCAGCTGCAAGCATTAGCAACTTTAATCAATTCACTCAAGTTTTCTTAGATAGGTGGGCAGTCATGGGAAATGTTTATCTCATCATAAGGGAATACAAAAATTTTAAAAGACATCCAAGAGAGACTGTACAACATTTTTCATCCAGGTTCAATAAATTATACCATGCAATACTTGTTAAGATAAATCCACCACTAGAGTGGGCTCTCTTGCACTACCCAAATTTTTTTGACCCAGAGATGGCTTTCCAGATAAGAGAAAGAGATCCTTCGACCCTAGAGGAAATCCAAAGGATAGTAGTTGATGTGGAAGCCAACATACTAAACATGGAGGAAAAGCTAAGAGTAATAGAGAAATACAAAGCAGATCAAGAGAAATTGATATCTTCAAAGGTAAAGCTAGAGATGTTGTCAGATACAATCAACAAAATGATGCATCTACTGGGAAGGAAAGAGGAAGAGTACAAGGTTAAGGTTGGTGCTACTTATTCAAAACAGCCTATACCTTTTCCTTGGGAAGAAAAAACTCGGTCATTACAGTGCAATAATAACAATCAAAATATGCATGTTGAGCGATATTACAAAGAAGCAGATGCTGAAAGTTGTCAAGTAAGTACTAGATACCTTCCTATATATTGTGCTTCACTACTAAGAGAGAATTACAAGAAAATTGAAAATGGAAACAAGGTGGAATGCTCTAAATAATTAGTAAGGGAAGAAATGGATAATGCAAACCCTTTTTCAAATTCAGAAGTCCTCCCCTTGAGACATCTTGGTGTAGCTGTTGGGATTACAGAATGAGAAATGGAGGATGAGCCAACACCTTTTGAGTCTCTACCCTTGTGCTTCGAATCATTTTAGATTGCTAAAGGAGAAGCTATTGGCCATGAACACTCTCCTTTTAATGTGGTGGAAAAATCTGCTGAAATTATGATCAATATGATGATGATTATGTTCTCCAGACTCAAGCTACCACTATAGAACAATCAGTGATCAATTTGTGGGACAAAGACATTCATTTTTCAACAACTCAAAGATAGTGATCAGAAAATATCGTTTAGCTATGACAGTGAAGAAGAAAGTCTAGAAAGTTTGGGAGAAAGGGAAGGGTCTTTTCCTCTTTGTTCTAATTCATTTCAGTCCATCAAGAATAATTTTCATGTAATTGGAAATCAACAGTATTTCAGTTTTGATGTTGATATTGGGGAAGATAATGAACTTCTTGAGCAAGTTGCTGATGAGGAGCCTTTTCCTGAGGTGGTTGAGGAAATCATTGATGACATGGAATTCTCCTCGGCTTCAGGTTTGCAACCACCAAGCCCCATTTAATTTCAAATTGCATATGAAGGCTTGGAAGTTGATAATCACATAAGAGTTTTTTCTGCTGCCTTCCCAAGAGGATTTACTACCAAAGAATACTCCTGCCCATCAACATGATGGCCTTCACACAGAGTTCAACCTACTATATCAGAATACATCAGGTTTGTTGGAGGATAATATTTCAATATATGACCAGGCTGCCAGCATAGATGATCACAAGGAAAAGGTGGAGTTTCTTGTCCAAAATAATCCCAAGCTTATACAAGTGGAGGAAGGAGTAGTATGGGATGAAATTCTTTCAAATCCTCTAAATTAGGTATTATTCCAAGATCCTTTTGTTTCTTGCTCAGAAACATATGAAGAGGGAGTAAAACATGTTAGGAGCAGTTTGATGCAAGGTATAAGAATAATTTTAGGCACTTTTGTTCAAACACAAGTGAGGGGGGAGTGGCCTTTTGATTTTTTCAAAACACTCAAAGAGCTGAAAAAATTTCACTCATGGAATCATATACTTGACTGGTTATATTGGAAAAGAGAGTTCATCAAATGAATGTATATCGTGTATAGGTTAGATTAGTATAGATAGGCATGCAAATAAGCTCAGGACTATGAGCATATTTCTAGTTTTTTAGTTTTAGAATGTTGATCTTGAAAACACAAAAACACAGAAAATATGAAAAAGAGGGCAGAGGAAAAAGAAGAGGTACATCCCCATACCCAAAAAAGAGTTTTTCTGAAAGTGTGCGAGCCTAAAATGCCACTACCTTCGAGGAAAAATTCTTGTTCAGTCATCTAGCCTAATCATGATTGAACATGTTTTAAATTTCTGCTGATAGGTTAGTGAAAGAAGACTTGTCAAACCATTTAAGATTGACTTGTCAGTAGGTTATATTAGGCAAATATTTGTGGTTCCACATGCTCAAATCTAAACCAAAGAGAAGGAGAGGGATGCCTAACAAATTTTAAATCTTAGCCCTTGTGTTTCTAATTTTTGTTTGTACAAAAAAATGTCTATGTGCAGCTTGCACAAATGCCATAGCCCATGACAAATTAGATAGCTTAACCCTGGTTTGATCATGTTTTCAATTTCATGTTAGTAGGTTAGAGAATAAATTTTTTCAAACAGCTTAATATTGACAAATGACTAGACAAGCTAGAGAATAAGAGAGTTCATTAGCTTAATCTGAACTCTTGGAAGTGATAAGGGTACAAGTAGATAGTTTTTTATGCTTTCGGAAGAAAATAATGTCAAGGGTTTTCCAGTTCAAGTGCACCCAAGGAAGAAAAAATGCTAGGCAAAGTAGGATGGGTCGGTATAAATGAGGTTGAAGCATACATGTCTTTTAGATTTTCAAATCACAGCGTCAAGAGACATCAGCAAATGAAGAAAGAAGGATCTTCCAAGTGAAAATAAGGCACTGGTATTCAAAACTCAGAGATTTGAGCTCTGAGGTCCTGGATACCTCCTAAAATGGAGCTGCGCTCCCCAAGTGGAGCCACTGTTAGTCATCAGTAATTTTCACTATCTGTAGATGACTAAGTATTGGTTCTAGATTTCTAAAAACAAGATTCCTGAATATTGTGAGTTTTAGAAATCTCACTGCCTTCTTTATCCTTATAATAATTTGTTCACTATTCTACTATTTTTCTATTCCATGGTTACCCTACTGCTCCTAAAATATTTCTTATGTGCTTTTACCTACCTTTGTTCTTGTATATGACTAGGGTTTTTTTAGGGAATTTTTCTTCGTTTCATGACTTCCATGGTTAAATCATCAACAAGGCTTGTATCTTGATGCTCTTACAGCTTCCCCTATCCTTAATATACCTTCATAAACACTTCCCATCACTCATATCCCTCCAACTCATCATTTTTCTACAAAACCTAGCCTATTGCTACAATTTGACACTTTTCGAGACTAGGCTTGTGTTTCTCCCTTTTGGACCCCTTCCCCTCACTCAATCCTTGAAATTCCACTTTCCCCTACTCTCTAACATCTATACCTATCCCCCAAAATTTCCCCAAGAATTTATACAACCTTTAACCCCTTCATTCCCCTCCCTCTACAAGGTAGTCCAAAATCCCCTGTTTTTCCTAAACCAAAACCTAATTTGCTCTTCCAACTAAGCTAGGGTTTGCTATGGAAAAGAGGCATAGGAACAAAGGATACATATGATAGGTCATATCAGCAAGCATAAATCCATACCAACTCATAAACATCATGCCTCCATCATTTTCCAAGAGGTCCTTCCAAAGGACAAATCATTTGCCACACCTAGGGCCAGTTTTGCTTCAAACTATGTTTCTGAACACACAGAGGTGAATTTGAAACACATGAGAGAGGTTTTTGTCCCTCATAGGTCCAAGAAGAAAAACCTCCTTCATATTTTACACAGGTATCATGGTTTGGGAGAAATGTCAAAAATACAGGTGTTAGGGGAGAATTGTTGCACTTGTCGAGTGACCTTGGGAAAATCAGGTTTTCTCATAGCTGGAGTGTCCAAATGAATTTCTTGATGAGTCAAATCATAACTAGACTATGTTAAGATTTTACAGTAGAAATAATAAATATTTACTGAGAGAGAAATAAATATAAATAGACCCAGCAACAAATCATAAACATAAACACAATTGTTTATCCGGGAAAGCCCCAAACCCGGGGAAAAACCCAACCAATGAAATTCCGTTCAACATTGGCCAAAATCCTGGCCAATCCGGCCAAGTGAGCCTTCACCGCTCACCTCCAGGCCTACATTACAATGAAGTATTCTCAACCTCTTATAGGCTCCATTACATGCAATACCATGGGCCAAAACCATGGGTGCACAAAACCATGTGCCCCAAAGCCACTACTATTTACCCTAGTCAACTTTGACTCTATCCCGAGTCAATTTTACCTAACAATTCCCCCCTTAAACTTGACTTGGGGATTATTGACTAAATCCAGCCAAACCTGCTAAATGAGACAACCCCGCTCACTCTAGCTCTTCCCCCCTCAAATTTTTACCCAGGGTAATTGTTAACTTGACATCCCCCCTATCACCTAGGTATAACTCAAAATTTACCAGTAATTACCTAGGGGTATGCATGCCATGCTAGGTCTTACAGAGGTATGCCCATTTACATGTAATAAAATTAACTCCATTATAATAATAACATTTTTTTTTCATTGTTACTGTCTTTGTACATATGAAATTAATGTCCATATAAAAAGAACCCATCTACCGGATTACATGGGTCATCAGCCTCTATAACCGCCAGTCCTCTAGGAATTCTCTTCAGATACATGGTTCATCAATTTTTAATTAATTCACCTACAAATATCCTCTCTCATTCAAAACATTTGATTGACACATTCTATCAAACACTTTGCTCTCCTAACGCAGCTAATGGCTTACTATTCTAGCACATATTTTCTCCCTCAGAAACTCTTAGCCCTTGTGAAGAAACACTTAACAACCATATACCCAAGAAACCAATTCGGTTTCTCACATCACCGAGGGTATCCACAAATGTCGTTCTACAAGTCCATGGATTTTCCATCGTTCTTCTCACCTCCGGTCTTTTCTTCTAGAGCACTATCAGCAGCTTCATCTATAGCCATGTTCACGGGATCATCAGGCTTTTCAGAGTCCTTCTCTACCTTAGGCTCTTCCTTGGTTTCCACCTTCTCAGAAATAGAGATCTCCTCCTTCTCGACCTCGACCTTGTCGTTGGCCATCGACTTTCCCTTGTTCTTCCCCTTAAGACCGGCCTGCCATTCCAAATCAGCTTTTCTTCGACTCTTGCGCTCAGAAACCAGCCGGAACACCTGTGGGTCCGAAGATGTGAGACAACAGGGTTTCTTCGAACAGACACACCTTGCCAACGTCCACAACTCAAGTGAAAACCAAAGTCCACAGCCGAGGATGAGTGTGATAAAAAAAAGACCTCTGGAGCATCTGATGAAGATGATGCCAGTAGTGGATCATTCCCTAGTTGACTGCGTGGATCCAATACAAGTCGAGGCCTTCCAAGAGCCAACTAGTGCTCTGCCTAGCTTTCTTCTTGCACTCTATTTGCATTCTCTGTCTTGCTACGACTCTACAAGACTCACAACTTTGTCTCCTCTGACAGATCCATCGATTTGTTTTCCACATAATGCTCTCTAGTTGCCCCCCCCCCTCCCCCCCCCCGTGGGCTATGCCCTTGATCAACCCTAATCACTCACAAGAATCTCGAAAAAAAAAATTTGCCATGTCCATGGTGACCCTCCATACGTTTTCCATGCGGTCATCACCAATGCTTCCACCACAAAATCATTTATGGTCACACAACGCTTTGCAGCAAGCCTTCGTTCTTCACATCACTTGGGCCTGATCTTCGCAATGAACTCGATCTATTCCAAATGATTGCGTCCATCATATTCACACGCCAATATAACCAGATCTAGATGTAGATCTAACCCTTCACACAGATTTACCCTTTTATGTATATATGTCAAAAAAAAAAAAATCACGCAATAGCATCAAACTATAGATATAGCAAAATCATTAAACTTGGTAGCTCATTCCAGATTTCAGATATTCATAGCGTTGATACCAGTTGTTAAGATTTTACAACATAAATAATAAAAATTTACTGAGAGAGAAATAAAAATTTACTGAGAGAAATAAATATAAAGAGACCCAGCAACAAATCATAAACATAAACACAATTGTTTATCCGGGAAAACCCCAAACCCGGGGAAAAACCCAACCAATGAAATTTCATTCAACATTGGCCAAAACCCTAGCCAATCTGGCTAAGTGAGCCTTCACTGCTCACCTCCAGGCCTACATTACAATGAAGTATTCTCAGCCTCTTATAGGCTCCATTACATGCAATACCATGGGCCAAAACCATGGGTGCACAAAACCATGTGCCCCAAAACCACTACTATTTACCCTAGTCAACTTTGACTCTATCCCGAGTCAATTTTACCTAACAGAGTAGAATATATTTCCAATGAGCTATAATGAGGTCAATTTGGAGTTGAGGAAGGCCTCCAAAAGTTGTTTTCACCAACACTCTGCATTTCTACACCATCATTCAGCACGTTTTGACCAGTCTAGGGAGAGTCAACTTTTGACTGGTCAAATAAACTCCAATCAGAGACAAAAGAGTATATTTGGAAAGTAGATAGGATAATATTTCCAACGCGCGATCATGGGCCCAATTTGGATACCGGAAAGGCCTCCAAATTCTCTGTGCAAAAATGCACTGCATTCTCGGCAAGGAAGCCTGAATCTGCGTGTAGGCGCTACACTTTTACAGCCCTACTAGGCCGAAATGCATGCAGGCGCTACGCTTTCACAGCCCGATAGGCCCAAAAGGCGTGCAGGAACTGCGCTTTCATCCTGAAGCTCCTCCTACACTTGCAAACACTCAAATGACATCAAAACCACCTCTAGGCTTCCATAAAATATTTATGAAGCATCTCTAAATGGATTATAACAAGAAGAAAAGGTTTGTCACTAACTTTTGCCTCTCATTCACATGCCCTCACATAATAGTGATCCTCCTTCATCACCCTTTCTAAATCCTTCACTATTATCTCATCTCTCAAGTACATCTAACAATTAAGATGATGGCCATGAATAATCAATCAAGGAGGAATAAAACAGTGGGGCCAATGAAAATAAGGCTAATGACAATGAGGGAAAGAGCAATAATGATTCAAACAAGGAAAAATCAAGCAGCGAAGAGGAGACCATTTGGGTCTGAAAACAATGAGGCTCATAGTTGGTCTAAAGGCAGTAAAGCACATATCAGTAAAGAGCACAATAGTGAGGTTGATGTTAGTAAATATGAGAAAAATAAAATAGAAAGACAAGGATACTAGTGCAAATGTCAATGAAGAAATAAAGAAGTAAAAAACATGGCATTAGATCCAAGGGTCATAAGAGCAGTAAGAGTAGTGTTACAAAGAATGAAGATGATAGTGTAGCAAAGAAGAAATGTATGTAATGAATAAGCTGACATCATTGAAACAAATAATAGTGAGGTTTATGGTGATCATGAAGACAGTGAAGAAGATATCAGTGAAGAAAATGCCAAAAAGGAAAATCCTTCAAAGAGGCAAAGGAGGAAGAAAACCTTAACATTTTTGATGAACCATGGGGATAAAAACCATGAAAACCTTGGAATATTGGTTGAAGCTTCACTAAGGCCTCTCAAACCTCATAAGGAAGTTATCCACCAATTTTGGGAAAATTTTGACAAATTTTGGTTTTTTGCAAATTTGGAGGCCTGAAAGAGCAAAACCCTTGGTGCTACGCTTTCACCTCAAGCATCCTCAGGAGGAAATATTTGAATTTTTGAATCCTCATCTCAAGTATAGAATTCTCACCAATTTTCAAGTCATTTGGATTTGATTTGATCCTCCAAAAGGGTCAAAAACACCCGATTTTTCACCTTTCTACCTCATTTTCAAGGTAGGCGTTGCGCCTAGAGAAGATTTGGGAGATTCAATTTTTGGACAGGTTAATGGATCCCACTCAGAAAACCAAGGGAATTTTTGGAAATTATACTCAGCAAGATTTTGAATGGGCCATCACGGAGCCAATTTCGACATCAAGAAGGTCATCAAAATTTGGCTGCAAGTGGACCCAGTTTTTCCCGTGCAGGTGCTACACGTTTAGACCTCTGTGCTGGGTTTTTGGCCAAAAAGTCAACAAAAGACACTCATTTATGGAAAAATGATATTTTAGTGCTTTTTGGGGAAAATCACTCCAAATTTGGGTGTTAGGAGATATTTTTTTATTTATTTGATGAGATATTTTGTGCCTTCGGCCTTGCATGGTCTCCTACGCATAAATGACATTTATGACTATTTTGACATTTTCAAGCCCTATTTAGGGTTTTTTCCGTCCTTTTATAGATAAATAGAGCATGAGGGCCTTATTTTAAAAGGTTGGCATTTGATGACTCTTGGGAGTAATACATAGTTTTTTGGAGATTGAAGAGAAATTAGTGTTGTGGAATTTGTGGATGGCTTGTTTTGATTGATGATGGAGAAGGCTTGCTTGCAAGATCCCTGAGCATGGTTAATGGTGATGTACTTATATTTAGTTCTTGTTTTCTTATGTATTATTTTGTTTCATCCTTCTATATTGTAGTAGTACAAATGTTTTATACTAAGAAATGTTTTTCAAAGACACCTTAGCTCTGTTTGTCCTTCACTTCCTCTATGTTTTCTTCTGCTAGGTCAGTTTAGAGAATTCTTAGTTGCTCTCTAGACCCACCCAAGCTTGTTTATCTTAGGAATGGTTCAATATAGTATATATCAAATATTTTTTATGGTTATCCCTTCTTGTTTGATGTCACTAAAACATTTTTCTTGAGATCTTTCTTTGAAGTATCACTAACTAGGTTTTGCCAAAGAGAATATGCTTCGATCATACCCTTTGTCCATTCTTGAAAGGCTTCTTTGGAGGTATTTATGGATATAATCAATGATGTTTAGGAGTTCCCTCTTCTTTGATTAATGTTATATGTTTATCTTAAATATTTTTCTAACCTTGAACATGAAATCACTAGAAGTTAAATAAGTTTCTTTCCTTCTATAGTTCACTGGATTGTTTGTCTTAAATGCTTATTTTCTTGAGTTTAATAAAAGATTTATTTGTTTCCCTATCTTATGATTACTTCTTTATGCTAAATAGTGTTGAAGGCCCTTCTTGTTAAAGTATTTGACAAAGGATTCTTAACTGGCCTTTGCCCTACTTTGTTCACAAACTTGATGTTCATTCCATCTCACACAAACCTTGAAAGTCCATTTGACCATGTTAGATTTTCTGTGTGATGCACCCTGATTCATTGTTGAAATGTCAATGAACTTTTATAGACTCCATATCCCAATTAATTGAATATCTCTCACTCCATGTATTTTACTTTATCATCTACCCAACCAAAACAAACAAACAAACCCTAAACTTAACAACTAGCCTAAAATCAAACCCTAAAAGTAAACAACTTCACATCCTTAGCACAAAATAGAGAGAGCCCTCTCTGAGTCCAAGAAGGCTAGGTCCTAGGACTCCAAAGACTAGTTTGATGTTACCCCTATTCATTTTTTCTCACCAATCTAACAAATTAAGGGGACCTAACACTACATAGATTGTGAAGAGTGTTATAGGTCAATTTGGGCACCATTCCCAATGAACTAGTTAACTAGGCATCATCTCCAGGACCAATGATCAAGGGTCTATAATTCCCTATCATTTCAATTTCTATATGCCTGAAGACAATAAACAAGGAAAATCAAGCAACACTTTCGTCAACCAAAGGTTTCTGTTAGGTCTCTATATTACTATTATAGTCCCTTATTGTTGTTAGTATAACCCCCTTATTGTTATTATTGTACCCTTGTAACCCCCATATTGTTATTATTGTACCCTTGTAACCCCCATATTGTTATTATTGTGCCCTTAAATTACTATTGTTAGGTCGGATAGGATTACATTATGGCCCCACTAGGATTACATTGTGGCCCCATGGACTCCTATATATAGAAAGGAGGTTTTGTAATTTTTAGCATCCAAGAATTGTTCATTCATGTAATGTATTGGAGGTTGCCCCCTCAAATTTCTTTATTTCTAAGATGTTGATATCTCTTTTCTTATATTTTTGGAGCTGGTTTCACAACATTTGGTATCAGAGCTTTGGATTCTAGGGTTTCGCTGCTCCAAACAAGTCATCGTGGCATTTTCGATATAATTTTTTTCTACGAAGTTTCAGAAGCTAAAATTTTTAGAGCGTGAAGCTGAAATCTTGAGGAAGATTGTCGCAAAATTTCAGAGCTTGGTTCGCAATATTTTCGGAGATATGATCTGTGGAAGTTAGGTCTTTTTGAAGGCTTCTGAATTTAACCTAAACAGGTCATCGTGGAATTTTCGCTATAAGTTGTTTTCTACGAAGGTTCAGAAGCTGAAATTTTTAGAGTACAAAGTCGAAATCCTGAGGAACATCATCATAAAATTTCAGAGCTTGGTTCGCAATATTTTTGGAGATATGGTCTGTGGAATTTAGGGCTTTTTTAGGCTTCCTGAATTTCATCTCAAAGAGGTGATCGTGGGAAAATATTCTTAACTCTCTCTCTGAGCATCGGATTGGAATTCCGTTAAAAGTGGCTGCAAGTAGACGAACTTCAGTTTCCTGTATATAAATTTCAGAACCAAAGGAGGAAACATTGACACGTGGCAAGTCGTACAAATTTTCTCTACTGAACAAGCCCATAATTGGGTCATTGTGGGATATTGGACGTAACTTTGTCTTGAAGAATCCAAATCAGGTCAGAACTGTGGCATTTGAAAGAAGCTTCAGAGGGCTACTACAGGACTGAATTTTAGATATTGAGGATTAGCAATTATATAGATAATTCAATTTCAATATAGAGCTCTTCAAAAGCAAGTAAAAGGTGTGTATTTTTATTTTCCGAATTTCATAAGTCTTGTTTGAAGAATCATGTTGAATTGATTCCAAGGGCATATTGTAGAATAGATATTAGTATTGGATTCTGAAATAGCCCCTAAAAATAATTCAACACCCATTAATCCTTTATAAGGCTCTACTATGACTCATGAAGACGAAGAATGGCAACATGACATATCAAAATTACAAGAGCAAGTGCAAAAAATTTCGCTCTCGCAAAGAGCAACAAAAAATGACATGGAAGTTTTGAAGAAAGACATGGAAACTAAGATGGATGGTTTGAAGAAAGGCATGGAATCTAATATGGATGGTTTGAATAATGTCATGGAAGCTAAGATGGATGGCATGGAAACTGGCATGGAATCTATTATCACTCAGATTTTCCTTGAAGTTGTTGGGAAGAGGAAAGGGGTCCGAGGTAACCACAAACCAACTTTTAGGTACAGAATCTAGCCAATCTGTACCCAGAGAGGGCTCTCTCTTTAAGTTTTAGCTTTGTTTTAAAAGATATTAGGCTAGCTATGATTGTTTAGGTATTTTGATTGTGTTTAGGTGATGGAATTCAATAGCAGAAGGGTAGGACTGAGTAGTTTAGGCCATTGGGCTAATGGAGTCAAAGAAAGATGGCTTAATTGGATTTATTTTCTTAACAAGGGAGGGTTTCACAGGGAAAGGTAATCAAATAGGGAACAATTAAAGATCTAAAATAAATGGAATGGACTCGAAATGGGTGAATGGAAATTAAGAATCCTTCAACATATTCGAAAGAGGGAAATTGAATGATTATTAATAAAGGGCAATTAAGAGTTCTTTACCACATAATCAAAATGAACAAACTAGGAAACAGGAGCAATTAAGAATTCACTGTTCATACTAGTTTAGAGGAAAACATTAAGAATAACAATGATTGAAAATAGATTTCACTCAAGCACTTTCTCAATTATTATTTTTCACTTATCATTCAGATATGAAACATAGATGGTATAATAAACAAGAAAAACTTTAAAACATAAGAGATAGAAGACTTATTGATCCGGTATCTAACTCGAGAATCTTGTGAAAAGTCCTTTGCATCAATTCTTTATCCAGCTAGCCATGTGAATTTTTTCCAACAGCACTTTATTCCAAAATAATCAGTATTACAGCAAAGTCTAAGAATCCACCCCCCTCAATACTCTAATTGAGGGAGTATTTATACAAAAAATTATAAAAAAATATCTCCTAACAGAGCGAGATATATTTTAGGATGACTTATTAATAAATTACAGGAAAATAGAGACATATAGTCTCGTAGATAGGAGAAAAGGTAAACCAATGTTGTGTTATTCCTATTTTTGTGTGTGCTGGAGGCAGGCCCTATGATTTGGCTTGCTGCTGTATTCTTTGCTAACTCTGTGTTGGCTGCCCTGTTTTTACTGATACTCTTTATCTGTACTGATACACTTTGACCTATTTGATCTCTATTTATCATTTTTACCATTACTTACTGTAGTAAATAATCAAAATTCATCCAAGGATATTTTTTACAAAATGTCCAACATATCTTCCCACCATTGTGATTCTGGTATTCTGGTTCTTTGAAGCTTTCTGAGGGTCTCATCAGTGTTTGTGTATCTGAAAAAGGTGGGCTGGATTGAAAATAAGTGCTTTACATCATGTTTGAGATAAAACAAATTTTCCATACTGTCATAAATAATTTTACCTGTAGGCAACGCTTCTGCTGCTGATGAACTTGTCGTTGGACTTCCTGGTTGTCTACATACTTATTCGATTTCTCAACATATCTTTGATGACTCATTATGTTAGCATGAATCCTTTGTCGAAGTGTACGAAAAAAGACCACTTTAGCTACGCATAACTAATAGCCCTAACATCAAATATGGCTGCCAATATCTTCAGATCTGCAATTAGTTGATCAAGACAAGAGCTGCAAAAACCAGATCTATGCATAGAAAGACATTAAGCAGTTAAAAGAAGGTTTTGCTCCATATATCCAATAGACAAGACAAGAACAATTTTTGAAAGAATTTTTTGTATTAAGGGCACCTGGGAGGAAAACAAGAAGATGTTTCAAATTCTCCTCAATGGGATGGGTTCTTGGAAGTCCTCAGCACTTCAGATCTAGCATTTCTCTCTCCTGTTGGTGTAGAAAACCCAGACAAAGATAGAACTCAAAGGGAGCTCACACAGCAAATAAGGGAAAATATGACAATGATAATGGCTCAAAGTTAGACCAATTGTTTAGATCTAGAGTGATCTAATAGGCAACAAAAGGTGAAGAATGGTAGGGAAAACCCTCCTATTTATAACAAAATATTGGGTCATTCTAGATCTTGTTGCATGATTAAAATAACATTAACCAAATCTAGATCCACCTTTTATGGAATATTTTGTTATATTTGTTGGAGGGAAAAGGTATTTGACTTGGGTCAAATCCCTTTATTTGTAAGTAATAAATAAATAAATGATTTATTTATCATTTTAAGGAAGTGGTTGAATGATAATCAGATAAATAATGATTTATTTAATTATTTATGGGTGATTTAGTCATATTTAACGAGGAATATTATTTAAATAAGGTTTAAATAATTATTCCTAGAAAATAATAAGATAAATAAAGATTTATCTAATCAATTTCTT